>CM033456.1:10011741-10047273 GCA_019425755.1 Amaranthus cruentus
AAAAAAAAAAAAAACAAAAATGGAAGATTGATAAAATCAAAATGGAGAAGATAAATACCTTTGATGAGAACTAAGCAAATGTTGAAGATGAAATCAAGGAAGTAAGCACGCAAATAGAAAAGTTTATAGTCGAAAATGGCGATTGAAGATTGTAATTTAACGGGTTATTATTTTCGGTGGTTTCACGGTTTTTGTCAGGAAAGAGGAATGAATGTTGAAAAGTTTCTGATGGAGCGTGAATGTAACATAACAGTTACTTTCAACTTTTTTTTATTTTATTTTATTTTTTTTAATAAAAACTAAATTTCAAAACTAGGCTGGCCCAAATGTATCCTTGTATACTATAGACGGTCTCAGCCAAGAATCTGTGAAATCTAATTTAAATTTCTCTCTCTTAAAGTGGACTAACTTAAAGTGGATAAACAAAAAAAAATGAATGGAGTAGTATATTGTTCAAAACCCTATTTTAAGCATGCAACAAAATAGTACGTCCTCCGTTCCATTTTACTTGCAATACTTACCGTTTTTGAAAGTTTCATATTACTTGCAACATTACTATTTTTGGAAAAAATAATCTACTTATTTTATCCTCACTTTATTCCTATGCCACTATCACCATCAATCATACATCATCCCATTAATTATTTAATATACCCACAAGTCACAACCACTATCTACTTATAATATTTTTTTATTTCTACCCCACATATCACCATCAATCATACATCATCCCTACTTTTACCATACTGATTTGACGGCCCTTAAAAAATGTGTCAAACCTAATGGTGCAACTAAAACAGAACAGTGAAAGTATAAAACAGACTTACATGGTTTAGGTTGTTTTTATAAATGCATTCATTTTGTGAACAATGAAGCGGATATTATATGGGGGGCTACATAATAGTTCTCTTGTCAAATGTCCACTCTATTCTTTAAAGAATAAATTGCCTTTGATAGATTCAATATTTTATTATCAAATTTTATCTTATTCCTCTCATACTACAAAAGACTTCAAATAAAACATATCAGAGTTGAGTTCTATAGTTTTGTAAGTGGTTTTTTTTTACAAGACCTTTTCAACTCAAAATTATGTTTTTTACAATCTTTTTGTTGAGCACATTTAATTCTTCACCAATCTAATACACTCATCCACAACAACCAAGCAAAATGGCAGGTAACCAATACATGATTTGTTGTTTCTTCTTCTTTGTTACATAATGGACACATAGCTTGTGTTTGATCCATTATTCCTCTTGTTTTCATCATATAGCCTATCTTAAGCTTTTCAATACATTTCATCAATATTATGTCAACTGTGCTTTAGAGGAGCACAAATTTTCCATATAAATTATGTTGTTAGTTTTGATAACAAAGCTTTTTTAAGGCATACTTGTTTTTGATGCATCATAGAAAAATTTTCACTATTCATCATTCAATAATATTTTATATATCGCAGCTATTGCATGAAAAAAAATAGTAATGTGGGATCTTGTTTTATTCGTCTAGCCGCATATTTTCATAATATCAAACTTTTGTAATTTTTAGTAATGTGTAGCTCTAGATATAAACAATCGGACAAATGTTGTAAACTACGCAAAAAGGTGTTATAGTGCAAGTAAAAAAAACATAGTAAGTATTATCTTCTAGTGATCTAGTAGTGATATGTTTTAATATCGCAAAATATTGATTCAGGCCGATTTTTTGGATCGTTAATACTTTGTGTGATGGTACTACTGGTGTTTTTAATCTTAGATCCGCATGCCTCCTTTCAACTCAAAATTATTTTCAGGTATAAAAGTAAGTATGTGAATTAGTAATTTACTACTTAATGTATGTTAACTAGTGAAAAAACTAATCGGGATAACTTTTAACCAAAGTTAAACTCTAGACACTAGTCTAAAGAGACTTATGTTAAATCTAAAAGATTTAAATCGGGATAACTTTTAACCAAAGTTAAACCTAGACACTAGTCTAAGAGACTTATTTCAAATTTCTTATAGTGTATATAGAGGAGTGTATATAGAGGTTTTAGTGACATTTATTAGACCCTTTAGCAAAGATATTAAAAGTCACACTAAAGCTTTTAGCGACATATGATCTAGTGACATTTCTCACAAATGCTACTATAGATTATAGTGACATTTACATATGTCACTAATGACCAAATTAAGTGTCGCTAAATCACTTTATGGTTGAAGTTAAAATAAAACAATAATTACTACACTAAAAATATGAATCGCTGGCCTTTTTAATGCCACTAAATCTAATGTCGCAGTGCTAAATTTGTTGTAGTGTAAAGTGATGTATGTATTATATACTTTACAATTTAATTTGACAATGATTAATTCGGCCCAAGTTGATGTAGTTGATCGCTTTGCCTAAGAGCATTGTTAAAATTAGCTTTAAAAGTTTGTGGGAACAAACTTATGTTTTGACTTCTTATTAATGACCAAAATGCTTGGTTATGAGTGGTCATCTAATTTTTCTTTCAAGCATAACACCATGTATCGGTAGTAATGTCAAAACATAACACGACGCTAAAGGGGTCAATGGTGTAGAGTAGGGATGGCAATAGGTATTGGATCCACCCGGATCCGTGAACTAATTCGCTTTTATGGTCCGGTCTTAAAATGGATCCATCGAACCGCTGGATCCGATCCGTATATTCCACAGATCCAGATCTGGATCTCAAAAAAATGCCCAAACCCGGATCCGTGGATCCAATAGATCCGTTTTCTTTATAAAAAAAAACCTATGTTGGCTATGTATTACTAGGCTATGTATACTGTATTAATTGAAAAGCCCATCCAGCTGTTATTAATTTTGTGCCTTATCCCTTCCCAAAACCTAAAACCCTTGATGCCTTCTTGAGATTTCTTCCTTTATCCCTTCTTCCCTCTCCTAACTAATTCCCATCCAAAACCACAGAAACCTTCCTTCGTCCCCAACTCCCCCAACCCCTCTGTATTCTACCACTCTCAGTCACTTTGTACTGAATTTAGTCAGCTCCAATCTGCATCCCTTGCCCACCCCAACGCTAAGTAGGGCTACTAGCAAAGATATTATTTTAATCTCTTTTTTTTGTTTACATTCCTTATTTCTTGTCCCCATTTCCATTTATGATTTGTATGACTATATGAGTTGATTACTTGATTAATCCATTTTTAAAAAATTTGATTTTTCCTCCTTGTTGATATATGTTGAGTTGATGACTAGTATTTGTTTTAATTTTGAAGTACTTGATTCGTATGAGCTGATTACTTAATTTAAACTCACATCAATTGTCCATTTTTCTCCCACTACAAAAAATGTTGCATGTACCCACGCTTAAAAATGCATTTAGGCACACTTATATGTGAGGCTGATACATTTAGCCACGCTTTAATTTGGCCTCTGCATGTGCTACTAAATTTTTAGGCATGGTTATAAGCGTGGCTAAAGGTCCCTATAAGCGTGGCTGGAAGTACCTTTTAGCCACGCTTATAGGTTACCAGCCACGCTTATAGGTATTGAAAACTTCCCTTACTAATAAGTGTGGCTGCTTGAATCCATATCTCATTGTTTTTCTTTGTGTTTTCCCACACAATTAAACGTGGCTATCGAACATAACTAACATCTTAACTAATTTTAGCGGGAAATTAATTTTGATTATTATTATTATTATTATTATTATTATTATTATTATTATTATTATTATTATTATTATTATTATTATTATTATTATTATTATTATTATTAGTATTATTATTTATTTTCATTATTATTATTATTATTATTATTATTATTATTATTATTTAATTTATTATTAATTATTATTATTTTTCTTTGGCAAATAAAAAATTTTCATTCACCAGAAACAAATACAATACAGGGCAAGGAAACTCGATTTTTATTATTTGCATCAGTGTGGAAACGAGACCCACATATGAAAAATGAGGTTAGCTACTAAAAGCAACATAGCTACTAAACCCTTAGCTTGCTCAAAGAAAAATACAAATGATACAGCAATCTAAACATACCAATTTAGCCCCTAAAGCACTAATATTAAAGTCTTCAACATAAATGCAAGTGCACATTAGCAGCTGGATCATAGTAGCATTAAACATAATAGGCATCAGCACAAGACAATCATAGTAGGCAATATCAGACAGTAGCTCAACAATCTTCACAACAAGCATTCTCAACCCATGACTTTCATAGCAATCAGTAGCCTCTTCAACCTCTAGTAAGCCCAACTAAGCACACCACCAACATACAGGCATCAAATTCAAGTAAACCAGCATATCAGGGGAGCACTAAGCAGCAAAAACGAAGCTGAGCAACAAGAGTGTGCAGCAACAGATAAATGAAAGCCATCAACAGACAGCAACAACTCAACTCAAGAGTGTGCAGCTTCAATATGCAGCAGGTTAGCATCACATCAACAGACAACAGCAACTAATTGTGCACATCAACAGACATCATCACATCAACAGACAACAACAACCAATTGAATCAACACCACATCAACACTCAAAGCAATGAATCAACACTACATCACAAAACCAATTGTGCACAGAAGCAATGAAGGGCAGCAGCATCACATCCCAACTAAATCAACACCACATCAGCATGAAAAAAAAAAGCAGCTGCACACAAACACTACCAACAGCAGCTGCACACAAAACCAGAAGCACCAACAGCAAATGACACATCCATCAACTAAAAGATCCTCAACAGGACAACCCAGCAACATCAACACAAAACTCATCAAATCAGACCACAAAATGAAACCAGTAGCAAGAAAAGCCCACACCAAACAACATCAAAACCAGCAGCTCCTTATGCAACCCATAAAAACAGCAACAAGCAAGCAGCTTGTGATTACCCATCAGCGGCTTCGTGAAACAACCCAGCACCCAAACTTAGCTACACCACCAAAAACCAGGAACTGCACATAGCAGCAGGACAGCATCAACACATCTGTACAAAGAACACCCATCTACCACAACCAGAAATCAGGCAGTGAGCAAACAGCAACAACTGATCAGAGTGCAAACAGCAGCAACACATTAGCTATTTCCCCTGTGCACAATAACCGGCAGCAACACATAGAAAAAAACAGCGAGCCAATCATGAGAGTGAACACTAACAGTAGCTACTAGGCACAACACACCACAAATCAACACATAGATCATGAACTATGCACAATCAGCACAACACACAGCAAATCAACACACAAATCATCAACACACAACATTTGTTGAGATCAAATAGTTTCTATTAATCATAGCCAAAACAATTTACAAATCAAGGTATCAACCCAAATATCCGATAGTCTGATGTGAATAGAGCCCCAGATGGCTATACATCGAAAAGACTACACCTATATGACATATATAGGCAAAAGGTCCAAAGACAACCCTAACCAACACCAAAAAAAGTTATGGAAATTCACAAACTCAATGCACCAGCAAGACAATATCAAAACATTCAGTAGTCTAATACACACTACAGTCTTGGAAAGTACTCCATTCCTTGCTTGCATTTAACAGTTGTGGTTGTTGTACATGTTCCTTGTTGGCCACCTAAACACATAAAAGGTAGATTTTTGTAATTAATATGAATGATCTCAACAAATAACAATTGCGAATGAAATGTACTTTCCTTATTCAATTTGACCCACAACCATTTGTCCAACATTTGTGTATTGGCTCGTTTTTTGCACATATACATTGCCTACATAAAACGTATTTTGAAAAGCAAATTCAAATAAAGTTTTTAAACATTAAAAGGAAGGTAACACGTAAAAACTATATATACCATGCCAGCTAGATGACAATGTGACATTTCTCTTTTATGCTTGTCTCCACGAATAAATTTTTTAACTAGTTCGGGATTCTCCATAAGTATTTTATCAATCACTTTCTCTAACTCTTGATAAGTAACCTATCAAAAAAAAATATTAAAAATCAACAATATGTGATAAAGTAGTTTAACATCATATATACATTTTATAATGAGTACTTAATCGCTTACTTCAGCTTTTTTGAATCGTTTGAGTGGTCCGATTTCAAGTACTCCACTATTATTAGCTTGAATCTGTTCAGCGTTTCTCTAAATAGAGGAACTACGTAAAATATATATCAAAGTTTTAAAACAAAATATTGTTAAAGGTTAATAGTTCCACACCTTATGGTTTGGTTGTAGAGTAGGTTGTGGATTAGTTGCACCACCAAGGGATATAGGTACTGGTTGTTTAGAGAGTGGTGGAATACGAGTACCTTGAGCAGCTGTAGGAGCACATTCAATTGGCATCCCTATATTGATTAATAATATATAAGGTATTGACAAATATAAGTAAAGTACATAAAAAATGAACATACTATTCATTACCTGATTTAAAAACTTGAGCATGATGAGGAGTGGTTGCACTACCAGCTCGGGGCATAGGTACTAGTTGTTTAGAGAGTGGTGGAATAACAGTACCTTGAGCAATTGTAGGAGCACATTCAATTGGCATCCCTATATTGATTGATAATATATAAGGTATTGACAAGTATAAGTGAACTACATAAAAGATGAACATACTATACACTACCTGATTTAGAAACTTGAGCATGATGGGGAGTAGTTGCACCACCAGCTCGGGGCATAGGTACCGATTGTTTAGAGAGTGGTGGAATACGAGTACCTGTATTGCTAACTTGAGCTGTATGTGGAGTAGGTGCACCATTAAGGGACATAGGTACTATTTGTTTTGTGAGAGGTGGAGTACGAGTACCATGAGTAGTTGTGTGACCATAATCAATTAGAATCCCTATAGAATTATAATATTAAAAGTATTGATGAGCATAAATGAATTAGTTACCTAGAAATGAACTTAACACTACCTGAATTGTTAACCGAGTTAGCATCCCCAAGTGCTGGTGACACGCCGTTTTGCCTCGTGCCTTCTACGGAGTTACAATTCTGTACATAAACATACGTATGATTATCACTATCAATTGAACACATGATAAATTATTTACACAATTAATTATATTCTTACTGATCCATGTTGAGAAGCTTGTTCGGCGACTTTAGTCTTTAATTCAACAATCTCATTCGTCATGGTATCCATCTTTTTCATAAGATCTATGATGAATTGAGATTCATTTACATAATGCATGTTATGTATGTCTTTAGAAGTCACTCCAGGACCATATCCCATAACCCTTCCCTTGGTCACTTCGCCCATTAGTTTCTTATAAGTGAAATTCTCAACATTTGCAGTTGATTCTGAGAAAACAACTTCTGATTGCCCTGTATTCCGTTTTATAATATCCAACGCGGAGTCCTAATTTCATTAAATAACATACAATATACTTATCATACTTTTTCTTGGAACGTATTATTATTATTATTATTATTTACAAAATATTTCAAATACCACAAATTGTTGGGTGATTGTCTCTTGGAACGTATTGTCCTTTATTCTGAAAAATATCACAGCGAAACAATACCACCTTATTATCTGAAAAATAATCCAATTCAATCATATCATTTATCTTTCCATAATATGCCTTGGATTTTACTTCAACCATCACTCCAAAGTTTTTAGACTTATCTCTCCTTTGAGTATGGTAACGAAATCCATTGATAATAAATCCGTTCATCCTCTTAACTATTGCATTAGAACCACGCCCTACTATCCTAATCAAACTTGTGTCAAATGTGTAATCATTAAGCTTGGACACCTAAAGCGTACATCGATGACATATACAATATGGTTAGAATAAATAATATATTATTTAGCCAAAGTTATGTTATATTTGAAAGGATGTGGTTACCATTTCTTGCAACCAAGTAGGAAATTCTTCAACCAACCATTTTTGGTTAACTCTATCACTCATCTCTCGATCATAAACAGCCATGCGTTCATTTAAAAAAGACCTGAACGAATCATATTAGCCAACATAATTAATATGTCTAAAACAGTATATGAGGAGACATGTGTCAAAACCTGTGATATTGGTCAATGTTATCAACATGAAGAAGTACGTATCGATGAGCTTGTTGAAGGCTTAACTCATCCATTTCAACCATTGATATCTTTCCTTTTGGTCGACCAGCAGTCCCAAATAAATAGATGTCGTCATCGTTTAGAGTATCCTCATTTCTGTTAGGTCGATTAAAGACAGTTTCCACTCCATCAAAGTATCTAGAACAAAAGGTTATACATTCTCGTGCGATATAACCTTCTGCCATTGATCCCTCTGGTTGTGCTCGATTACGCACCTTGGCTTTTAAAGACGCGAAATACCTACAATAGCCATATAAATATGCTCACTTGAAGTACTAAAAAAGTACAATGATCCTTAAAATAAATGCTAACCTTTCAATGGGATACATCCATCTATATATCACGGGCCCTCCAAGCTTTGCTTCTTCAATCAAATGTACAATAAGATGAACCATAATAGTAAAGAAGCTTGGCAAAAACACCTTCTCCATCTGACACAATACCATCACCACATCATTTCCAAGTTTATCTAGCTTCTCCACTGATAATTCACTCGCACATAATTCCTTAAAAAAATGTGATAAACTAGATATTATATCTAGAGTATCAGTATCTTTTGCAGCCCTTAAGGAAATCGGAAGTAAATCATGCATCAAAATGTGACAGTCATGGGTTTTCATATTGAACAACTTACGCTCCTTCAAGTTAACACAACGAGAAATATTACTTGCATACCCATCTGGAACCTTGATATGCTTCAACATCCGTAAAAATCGCATTTTCTCTTTAGATGACATTATGTAAGGAGCATTAGGAAGTTGGAATTTACCATTAGGCATTTCTATAGGATGAAGCTCTGGCCTAATCTTCATAACTTCAAGGTCTTTACGTGCCTTATAATTGTCTTTTGATTTCCCCTCTAGGTTCAATAAACTTCCTAAAAGGTTATCACATATATTCTTTTCAATATGCATTACATCTAAATTATGTCGAAGCTTGTTGTACTCCCAATATGGTAGATCAAAGAAAACACTTCTTTTTTTCCATAATTCTTTCTCATCCTTTTCATCAACCTCATTAGATGAGACACGTTTTCCATATGTGAAAGTTGTTCTATTTAGCTCAACAAGAATATCACTACCACTAGACGGTATTGGAGCACACATAAGCTCTACATTACCATCAAATCCAACATCATCATAACGAAATGGATGGTCATTAGGCAACCATTTTCTGTGCCCCATATAGCAAAATTTATGTCCATTTTCCAACCACAAAGAATGTGTTTGGTCAGCACATGATGGACATGCATAACGACCCTTTGTACTCCAACCAGACAAGTTTGCATATGCTGGAAAGTCATTGATGGTGGAATGAAGAGCTACCCTTAACTTAAAGGTTGTCTTGCTGTATGCATCAAACGCATCAACTCCTTCCCACAATTGTAATAATTCTTTAACAAGTGGTTGCAAGTACACATCAATATCATTACCAGGAGCTTTTTCCCCAGGAATTATCATTGATACTATGATCGATGATTGTTTCATGCAAAGCCAAGGGGGTAGGTTGAAAGGAATCAATAACACAGGCCAAGTACTATGTGTACAACTCATGACACGAAAAGGATTAAATCCATCACTTGCAAGCCCTAACCTAACATTTCGTGGATCATATGCAAAATCAGGGTATCGCTCATCAAAGTCTTTCCATGCTTTACCATCTGCTGGATGTCTAAGAATTCCATCATTAGTCCTATCCTTATGGTGCCAAATCATACCCTCGGCTATTCTTGATGATTTATACATCCTAAGTAGCCTTGGTATGAAAGGGAAATAACGTAAGACTTTACTTGGTAATCTTCTATCCTTATCCTTCCATCGTGATGTATGACACTTGTCACATTCATCTTGGTTTTCTCTTCCATCCTAATATAAAATATAATCATTTGGACTACTATGGATTTTTTCATATTGAAAGCCCAAATCCTTATTCAGTTGCTTGCAATTATTCCAGGATGACGGAAAAGGAATTATATTAGGAAAGACTGTTACCAATAAAGTCAATAACTGATCAAATGACTTGCTAGACCAACCATACATGGATTTCAAATGAAATAGGTGCAAAATAAAAGAAAGTTTCGAATAACTTGACCCTGGATAAAGTACTTCGTCAGCCATTTCTTTTACCCTTTCATATCCAGCATCCTCATGATGTTCTCTCTCACCCACTCCATCGTTAAAATGAAAACCATTATTTATATCATCATCCTCATCTTCTCCCTCTATAGGATCTCCTATCTCGAAATCATGACTATGATCATTATTCTCGACACATTCTTGTCCAATAGTGTCAAAAATATCATTCAATAATGTTGTAGTATCAACAAGACGGTTTATCTCATGATCGCTATTGATCAAGCTAGTTTTAGAAGAATTGAGATTAGATGATGTTGGCATGTAAATTGTTTCCCCGTGATATATTCAATCTTTGTAGCTACGCATAAATCCATTAAACATCAAATGACGTGTAACAGTATCTCTATTAAACCATGCATTTTTTCCAACTTGGCATTTATTACAAGGACATATTATAACCTTAGGATCCAAAGTGTGAGCAAAAGCAAAATCAAGAAAAGATTCAACTCCCTTTATGTATTCATCAGAGGTCCGATGCATATTAATCCAGCTTTTATCCATTATTTTTAAGTACACTGTAACCTAAAAGTTAACATTTTTGGTAACTCAACTAGATTAGTTATACTATCATCTAAAATTTCAAACAATTAGCTATACTTAGAATTATAATATCAATACCGTCCAGGTTCACATAAACTATGACATTAAATCATAAATCCCGCACCCATTAATTCCTCAAAACTTGGAGAACTAACAATTACTTGATTATTTTTTATCCCTTATTTATGATGATTAGGTACTTAATTAAGTGAATGGAACAAGACTACAGAGTTATGCTTATATTAACAAGACTACAGAGTTATGCTTATAAAAAATAACCAACTCAATCAACATAGAAAGAGCAAAAGAAATTTTACATACATAGTGACAAAATTATGAGCAAACACAGTGATTGTAATCTCACGAACCAAACACAGTGACTGTACTCTCACGAACAAAATTATGAGCATACACAGTGTTAAAATCAAAGAGTTATACTATACTCTCACGAACCAAACACAATGACTACTCTCACGAACAAAATTATGAGCATACACAGTGTTAACATCAAAGAGTTATGTTGTACTCTCACGAACCAAACACAGTGACTACTCTCATGAACAAAATTATGAGCATACACAATGTTAACATAAAAATCATTCAAATACAGTGACGAACGGAAAATAAATAATGAACCCGTGACGAACGTGTAGCCATTAAAATTCATCCTTAATAACTTCAAACACAGGGTTAACATCAAAATTATCAAAATTATTCAAACACAGTGTTAACATCAAAATTATCAAAATTCTTCAAAATTATGAGCATTCACGAACCAAACACAGTGACGAACGAAAAATAAATAATAACTTCAAACAATGAGCAATGGTAATGTCGTGAACCCTTGATGATGCTCAGACTATTCAAACTATTCATAATTTCCACAATTCAATAGTTAGGGTTCTAGGGAAGAGAGGGGAGAGCCATTAAAATTCATCCATAATAACTTCAAAAAAATAACAACAATAATTCATAATTTGATTACATACCTTAGAGAGATGAATCCACAAGATAGATTGTATGTAGATTTTAGAAGAAGGAAAATGAAAAAATTAGGGTTACTATGCCGTCGAGTGGGTAGAATTCAGAAGGGAGAAGGAGATGAATGGTTTTAGTGTGGCGCGCGAAATTGGCTGCTTCAAATACCTCTATTAGTTTAATTTTTAAATTGTGTTTAGCCACGCTTTTAAGTGTGGCTGATTTTGTTGATAATTCTATTTCTAGTTGTGTTTTAGCCACACTTATAAGTGTGGCTGAATTGAATATATATTTTTTTAATTGTCGTTTAGCCACGCATATTAGTGTGGCTGAATAAATAATATCTTAACATTATTTTATTAACGTGTAGCCACGCTTATGAGTGATACTATTAGTCTCACGCTTAATAAGCGTGCCTAAAATGCAATAAGTGAGTCTAATTGCAAAAATATCTGCCACACTTAATTAAGAGTGCCTAAATAAGTGTAGCTACATGCTACATTTTTTGTAGTGTCCATTTGTTTTTTATCACAAAAAATTAGTAAGACTTGTTTTAATTTTTATTTTCAAGTAATAAGGCATATACATTAGCATATGTTAATACCATAATATATAATTATATATATAATTATGAATAGTCAATGCTATAGATTTATCGCAATCTCAAAATGATCCAAAATTACAAAAAATCTAAAAAAGAAATCAGACACATTTTGGACCTGAATCTAGTACTGGATCCACAGTATCTTGGGATCCTTCTATGGGTATTGAAAATCTAGACTCGCGGATTCGATTTCGAACTTGAGTCCTGCTCTTGAAAATGAATCTGGATTCGGGTTTACCTGAACCCGGTTTGCTATCCCTAATGTAGAGTCATATGATGCATTTTGATAGGGTGTAAAAAGTATTCTTTGTTTTATTAACAATTTTCTCGGTAAATAAATTTTAAAAAATATAACATTGATCATATTTTATGAGAATTATAAAATGACACTAATTTTTCTTTGTTAAACATTTTCAAAATTATCATTTTTTTTGCAAATTAAAAATCCCATAGAAATTATTCAGCTATTTGAAAAATTTGTATTCAATTAATCCAAAATTAATAAAAAAATAATATAATATACTTTCAGTAATTATATTTCTATTGTTCTTAAAATATACTACCTTCTATTCAACCCATTAACCCCATTTGATTTTCACACTTACCGAGACAACATTTTAACCTTTAATATCTCTAGATTTTTAAATCAACAATTATAAAAAGTATATATTAATAATCGTTGTATTGTGACGAATCAAACAAAATCCCACATGACTATTTTTTAACTTATAGATTAAGAATAAAATACAAATTAAGAATGATAGGTGAATAGTGAAAAAAAAAAATCAATAGGACTAATGGGTAGAATAGGATAGAGCACTTATTAAGAAATTAAAAAAATTATAGATTAATGACTCAGAGTAGTGGGGTACAAAAAAATTAAGACAAGATAATAAACTTCAAACATTTTCCCCTGAGATTCTTTTTCTCAGTGAAACGAAAAGTAACAAGAAGGAAATCCAAAGAATTCAAGATCGGCTTCGTTATGATAAGAGTGTTTGTGTGGACGCGAATGGTATGGCTGGGGGTCTTTCTCTGTTTTGGACAGGTGACATAGATGTTCGGGTGATGGGAAAAGATGATCATCACATTGATTGTAGAGTATATGAGGATGAAGGGTGTTCTTGGAGACTTACCAGGGTGTATGAGTGGTCGGAAAATGCTCAAAAGTACCGGACATAGGATATGATCAATAGTTTAGGGAGGACCAATGGAAACCCATGGATCTTAGGGGAGACTTTAATGAAGTTCTCCAAGAGTCGGATATAAAGGGGGTGTTGAATGCGACTTCCAAAATTTATGTGCCTTCCGTGATAGTTTGGATGCCAATAACCTTCGAGAGCTTGATACTAGGGGATATAGATTTACGTGGAATAACAAAAGAAGGGAGGGTTTTATTAAGGAGAAACTAGATCGTTTTGTGGCTAATCCTGGTTGGTGGGCTATCTATCCTAATGCTATTGTTGAAAACTTTATTTGGGATGATTCTGACCATATACCTATGATCCTCCATATTAAGGGTGATGATGAGGACTTTAGAGGATCTTTTTGGGATGATGCTCGGCCAATTCGGTTTGAAACAAGGTGGCTCCATCATGACGATTTTAACTCTAGTGTTTGTAATTCTTGGGGAGTTTTGAAGGCTAAATTATCAGAATGGCTGGGGTAAAGTGATTGAGGAATGCGGGTCTAAGTTAAAACAGTGGAATAAAGAGGTTTATTCGGTCTCTCAAAATCGGCTTAGTTGGCTTCTGAAAAGGCTTAAAAATGTTCCCTGTATGAAGCCTTCCCCTAGTGTTATTGATGAGCTTCGAAGTGTGGAAAAAGATATTCGGCTTCTAAGACAGCAATAAGAGACTGCAGCTTGGCAAAGATGTCGCCCCTTTCGTGATGGTGATAAGAATACGGCCTAATTCCATGCTAAAGCGTCCAACAGGAAAAGGCAGAATCGAATTAAGTTTTTTGAAGGTTCGATGGGGGTTGTTCATACGAGTCGAGAAGGATTGTCTAAAGTTGTTACTGACTATTTTTCTAATCTTTTTTCGAGGTTTAGACCCGAGATCACGATCGATGATGTGGATTTTATCCCAAAGAGGGTCACTCAAGATATGGCGGCTCATATGAGTAAGTCTTATCATCGCATGGAAGTGGAGGCGGCTCTAGCCGAGATGCATCCTTACAAATCTCCGGGCCCTGATGGTTTCCCTGCTTTATTCTACAAATCTTTTTGGGATACGGTTGGGGATGACGTTTGTGATTTGGTGTAGATTTCCTTAATGGTGGTGACATGCCAAATGAGATTAATTACACGCACGTTGTTCTTATTCCTAAAGTCAAAAACCCATCTAAAATGACTGAACTTCGCCCCATTAGCTTATGTAATGGATCATACAAACTTATCTCGAAAGTTCTTGCCAATGGTTTAAAGGAATTTCTTCCCCAAATTATTCATGAGAACCAGAGCGTATTTGTCCCGGGGAGGTTGATTACGGATAACATCCTATTATGTTCTGAGGTGTTTCACTTTATATCATAATCAGGCAAAGAAGAGAGGTTGTATGGCGCTTAAACTTGATATGAGTAAGGCCTATGACCGGGTGGAGTGGGATTTTTTGGGGTTTATCCTTATTAATATGGGTTTTCCTGCGGGGTGAATTGATCGAGTCATGAGCTGTGTCACTTCGGTTACTTATTCCTTTTTGATTAATGGTGAAGTTTCTGATGTGGTTGTTCCCAATAGAGGGTTGAGACAGGAAGATCCTTTATCTTCTTATTTATTTTTGATTTTTGTTGAGGTCCTTGGTGCGCTTATTAGCAAGGCGCATCAAGACAATATTGTTCATGGTATTTCGATTGCTCGTTCTACGCCTCTTATTACTCATCTCTTTTTTGCAGATGATATCTTAGTTTTTGTTCGTGCAAACGAGCAAGAAGCTACGACCATTATGGGTATTTTGAAGCATTATGAGTCGTTATCAGGGCAAGTGGTCAATCTCGATAAGTGCGAGGTCTCTTTTAGTAAGAGCTTGTCACATGATATCGTCCGTCGTGTTAGTTTGGTATTGGGGTTTAAGAGGGTTGTTTGTCATGACAAGTATCTTGGTCTCCCTACTCTTTTTAAACGATCTAAGAAATTTTCTTTTGCAGGAATTAAGGATCGGATTTGGAAAAAATTACAGGGATGGAAAGAGAAGCTGTTATCGAAAGCAGGGAAAGAGATTCTTATTAAATCGGTCGCCCAAGCCATTCCGACATACGCCATGAGTTGTTTTAAGTTACCTACGACGTTTTGTGAAGAAGTTGAAAGAATTATTAGGAATTTTTGGTGGGGCACCTCGAATTCTGATAGGGGTATTCCATGGAAGGCTTGGAAAGATTTGTGTCGCCCGAAAAATGAAGGAGGCCTTGGCTTCCGAGATTTGAAATCTTTTAATAGTGCTCTTTTAGCTAAGCAATATTGGCGTATTCATTTGAACCCGAGTTCTCTCCTTGCTAGATCGATTAAGGCCCGATACTTTCCTAAGACTTTTATTTGAGAGTCCAAATTGGGTTTTAACCCTAGCTATGTTTGGAAAAGTATATGGAGCTCAAGATCGATTCTTAATCTTGGTGTGAGATGGAGGGTGGGGGACGGTTGGTCCATTAACATTTGGAAGGATGCTTGGTTGGGGGATAATGGCTCTAGCAAAATTATTTCCCCACCTCACCTTCTTGATACGGAGGCATCGGTAGCCACTATTATTGATAGTGATTGGTTTTGTTGGCGATTGGATATTATTAATGACATCCTTTTGCAGGTTGATGTAGACCGCATTATTTGTATCCCGCTTAGCAAAATCAAAGTTCCGGATGAAAGGATTTGGGCTGCTAGCGATGATGGATCCTTTTGTGTTCGAGATGCTTACCGTTTGGCCCTAAATGCCCATCCAGTGGCCTCTTGTTCTAATAGCAACGATCCGGTATGGGGTAAGATTTGGAAGATACGTATCCATCCAAAGGCAAAGGTTTTTTTATGGAGAGCATCTTGGGACATTCTTCCTCATGGAGTAAATCTTCGTCAAAAAGGCATTCCTAACGTCGACAAATGCAAGAGATGCGGCTTAGAGGAAGACAACAATCATGTGTTGATGAGGTGCTCTTGGGCTAGTCAAGTGTGGTCTAAGGCTCCGGGCACGTCTAACATTCATTTTGCCTCGACTTTTCGGAAATGGGTCGGGTCCATGTGTCTTGATAATCAAAGAGAGTAGGCCGAGCTTCTTTGTGTCTATGCTTGGCAAATTTGGTGTGCTCGTAACGACCTATATTTCGAGAAAATTGATGTGTCTCCTGATTTTTGTTTCAAGAGAGCTTCCGATATGTTGTCCGAATTCAAGAAAGCAAATAGTGTTGATTTTCATGGCGCGTTGCGAAGGTCCAATTCCAAATGGATGCCTCCTGATGAGGACACGGTTAAAATCAATGTAGATGCGGTTGTCAACATCAAGGTAAACAAGTTTGGGATCGGTGTTGTGGCACGTAATGCAGTGGGTGATGTCATTTTGGCTGCGGCTAAGACCTGCTGGTCATTTTATTCGGTTAAACTTGCGGAGCTTAGTGCGGTCCAATGGACGGCTGATTTATTGCATGATAGGGATTGGTCTCGTGTGATTATAGAAGGTGATGCCCAAGTGGTGGTCAAGGCGCTTCAAGGAAAGATTAAGCGTGGTTTACACTCTCAGGTGGTGGTGGATAACGTCCTTGATGCTGTCTCTTCTATCCCCCATATTAGCTTTAGCTTTTGTTATCGGGAGGCCAATTTGGTTGCCCACCGCCTAGCTAAATGGGCTCTTAGTATTGTTTCGTGTGTATGGCTTGATGGTGGCCCATCTTGCTTTACTGACATTGTATTTTCGGATGTTTCCACTTGATATATAAGTCTACCATTGATATTCAAAAAAAAAAGAATAGATTGAAATATACTTTTGGAAAGAAGAATAATTATAAATAATAGGATAAATTACCTGAATAATCCAACATTTTCATGATTTTCCTATAATATATAATCCAATTTATTGATTAACCACGAATAATCTCAACTTTATGGTATATTTTCCTATAGAAAATTCGGGTAACCGGATGATCTGCTATAGTGGGTAATTTAGCAAAAACAGGAAACTGGAAATTAATAAAAATTAGAGAAAAATAAAAAATTATAAATAATAAAAATCAGAAAAAAATAATATTCTTTATACATTTTTTTGACATTTTAACTTATCTTTTTTTAAAAAAAAAAATCTCGCTATAACAAATCATTCGACAATTCGAGTTTAATCAAGGCATATAGCCATAAAATTAAAATTATTCATAATTGATCAATAAATGAAATTATTAAAAAAAATCATGAAAAAGTTAGGAACTTTTTTGTAATAAGTTTTTTTTTAAAAAGTATTTGGAGAAATAAGAGCTCCCCCAAACTATTTGGAAAAATAAGCTTTTGCTTAGTTCGCTGTTATTAATAGCGAACTGATACCTTAATGGGCTGGGGGATGGGTTTTGGACAATGTTTTGTTTTTTGGTTTGTTCATTGTATGTAACAGCGAACAGAGTTGTTTAGGTTTTTTGGTCTATTCATTGTTATGTTCATTGTTACTAACAGCGAACAAAGCTGTAGGTCAATTTTTTTCTTTTCTTTTCTTTTCTTTTTATTTGCGTTTTTGCTTACATGGACTATATAATTAACCTAAGGAATTATAGTTAAACATCAAAGTAGTTAATTAAAATACATAATACATCGTTCAAAATACAACTAAGACATAAAAATTGTTCAACTAATAAATACACAAATTAACCATTGTTGGCGTTGTGCATAACCACGCCTGTTATGTCATGTTCTGTTGCATAAGCCACATCAGTCGTCCATCTGTACGATCATCCATCTCATTACGCAATCTCTTTGACCTTGGACGTCCCTTTATTCATTTTCTACTAGCATCAGCAATCAAACGAGAGCCATTGTATTCCCTCCATTGAGTAGAGTCAAGCACAGGTTCAAATTGTGGCTCATAAGTCCTCATACTGCTAGTAGTGCGAAAACGACGATCCACAAAAGCTTCTTTAGATAAGCTATATGCAGAACATACAGCTAACACGTGTGAAATTGGATAGTGGAAAACCCGAACCTTTTTACATGTACAAGTGCGGTTTGAAAAGTTAACAGTGTAACGTTTTCCACCTTTGCGTTCTATTTGTTCACCTTTTCCGGTTGTGACTTCATATTTTCCATTGGTTATGTCAAATGGCTCTACGATGTGATGTCTTGACTCTGCCTTACGCTTGCTTGCCTCTATTTTTCTCTCAATATAGGGAGTGTACGGATGATTAGAAGCAAGTCGTTCTCTAGCTATTTCCCTTTTTTTCACAAACCACTTGTTCACATGATAAAAAGTTAGTTCAACAATACCTGCAACAGGTAAGAATCTAGCGCCTTTCATGACGCCATTGAAAACCTCTTCCATGTTGGTGGTAGCATAGCCATATCGGTAACCCCCCTCAAATGCTAATGACCATTTCTCTATTTCCATGTCATTTATGTATTCAATAGCTTCTTCACTCATATGACGAATGCGCCTTAAACCTTTACTAGCTTTTTGTCTTTTTCGTCGATAAGTAGTAGTAATAAATAGTTTCTTCACCTCAACATTCTTTACATGAGTATTCAAATTTGAAGCAACATAACAAACGCAAAAGCGATGATATGCATCTGGAGAGGTCCACCCACTATTAACATCATTCATGGAACTATAATTCCTGGATGGCGATCAGATATAACACATATCACTCTCTTCTGGTGACCCGATGTCGAATACATGCCATAAACCATGACCAACTATCAACATTTTCTTCTTCAACAAGAACATATGCTACTGGCATAAGTTGATTGTTCGCATCGATACCAATAGCAGTAAGTAGCTTTCCTTTGTATTTTCCATACAAATGAGTCCCATCAATGACAAGTACAGGAAGGCAATGCACAAATCCATCAATGCAAGGCTTGAATGCTCAAAATAACCTTTTGAAAACATTTACACTACGACTTTCTAATTTATATACCCATTCCACAACCAACCTCTGTGTGCATCTCTCAAAGTTTGTATGTAACGTGGGAGACGCTCATATGACTCTTCCCAACTACTATAAATCTCTGCGATTGCAGCTTGCTTACCAGTCCATACTTTGAAGTAACTAATCCTATGATGGTACGTTGTGTTTACCATCTCAATAATCACACCAACCTTAAGAGTTGGATCCATCATCCTCACTCAAACCGTCAACTTCATAATCTCCCTCATAACATTCCAGTGAATGATTGCATGAATGGAGCCGAAGAAGGAACATTTTCATTGACATTTATAGGTACTTGTTCAATATATATCTTCGTACTAGTACACCCCAAATTCCTAACAAGAGCCCACAAAGCGTTCATTGAGTACTCTTCATCAAGTGGCACCACTGTAAACGTTGATTGGCTAGTAAGGTATTTCATTTTCAGTCTTAAGTCTATCATATGTTTATCAAAGCCACAAAGTTTATACAACAACTCAACAAACTCACAAAGAGACATATCAATTCTTACAACAATTGGTTTGAAATTTTCACCTTGATATATCACTAAATTATTATTTTCAGTAATAACACCATTCCATCTACACATCCAAGGACAATCCATAATTTTCAAAAGTTTATAAAATTACCTCAAATGTGTACAAGGAAGTATGTTTCTCCTCCATAAGAAACAAAGTCAACATTACTAGAAGAAATTAAACCTCTAAAAATTAAATGGAAATTAGTTCAATGATCCAATAAACTCACCTTTAATAAGCAAATTAAACAATAAAATCTAAGGAAATAAGGAATGATAACAATTATACTAAAAATGGGGAAGAAATTGAAGGAGGAAAGATAGAATTTAGAGGATTTAGGATTTGTTTGTGAAAGAGGGAAATGAAAAATGAATCGAAAATACGCTACTGGACTCTTGTTGCTGCTTCAGCACTGCTTGCTGTTACTAACAGCGAACAAACCAAAAAACAAAACCCTGTCCAAAACCTAGCTCCCAGCCCATTAAGGTATCTGTTCGCTGTTAGTAACAACGAGCTAACCAAAAACTTATTTTTCCAAATAGTTTGGGAATCTCTTATTTCTCTAAATACTTAAAAAAAAGAGAAAAATTACCTAGAATAATCCAAACTGTTCACGATTTTCCTACAATAATCTCACCTATTGATTAACTATGAATAATCCCAACTTTGAGGGGCATTTTCCTAGAGTAAACCCGGTGACCGGATGACTTGCTATAGCAAGTTTTATTTTTATTTTTATTTTTATTTTTTTTAAAAAGATAAATTAAAATAAAATGTCGAAAAAAATGTTCATAAAAAATTTATGATTTTTTTATTATTTAGATTTTTATGTAAATTTTCAAAAAATATTTTCTAATTTTAAATTAATAGTTAATTTATTTTTTTGGTGAATTACCTACTATAGCAGGTTATCGGGTTACCCAAGTTTACTCTAGAAAAATACCCCTCAAAGTTGAGATTATTCATGGTTCATCAATAGGTGAAATTATTGTAGGAAAATCATAAATAGTTTGGATTATTCTACGTAATTTTTCCAAAAAAAAAGCTTATAAAAAATTCAAAAGTTAGACTAAATAATATCACCAACTTTACAAAAGAGTGATTATATTACTAACCTTTCAAGAATTTGGTCCATGGACTCAAATAGAAGTGACGTAGAGCGTACACGATCCTACTACCAGATTTGGTAGTCACATCAGTGGTGGATGTGTGCATATAAATGAACTTATAGTACCCCTACTTCACAAATACACACAATTCTCAATTTTAATAGCATACGTACATTTTGTTTTCTTTTGGTAAAGTTAACAAAAGCCATATCTAACCAAAGATTTTAAAACATAAAGAGATTCTATCTCATCCACCACAAAGGTATTTTAAAACAAGTTCTTAGTAAATAACGGTTATTTATAAAGTTAATAAATCATTTTTTTGTGGTAAAATGTAATATTTTAATTTATATTTTTGATTTTATTTATTTTGATATCATTATTTTTGTTTTTTTATAGTGATTTACAAGTTACAATTATTGATTTTTGGAGTTTTAAAAAGGTAGTAAAAGGATAGCAGTAGAATAATACAGTAGGAGTACTACTGTGTCTGTACTACCCAATTGATTTGAGCAAGTAGCTAGATTATTCAAAGCAACCTTTTAGATAAAAGTTTAGTGAGGAACATGCCACTACATTAAAAAAAACAAAAAAAAAAAAAGAAAACTAGTACCACTAAAACAAACGGCTAGCCTTTTTAGAAAGCAGAAAAGAGAGGTGGGACTGGGTCGGTGGGAGCCCATTAGTTTACTCATCACTTTTTACTGTATTTGTCAAACTTTTGAGAGAAAAAAATAATGATATGTTTGGCAATTTAAAATTCTGAGTTTTTTGAGAGATCGTTTATGGTAAAGACAGCTCTATCAACAGTCCAGTTCAATAATTTTAAATTTAATAATCACAAATTCTTACTTGAGACCGTCTTTTGTAAAGACGTCTCTCAAAAGCCCAGTCCAATTCTAAATATATATCGTTACAACTCTAAATATAGATTTGGGCTGGACTTTTGAGAGTTGTCTTTACAAAAGAAGGTCTCTCAAGATAGCACCTGTTAAAAAATAAGACTGATGACTAATTAGTTACTTATTTTACAAAATGGGCGGACCCATATTTACTTGTCTATGCTATAGACGATCTATAGCAAGAATTGGTATTTAAAATTTATTTTTAAATGTTGAATTGATTCAAATATAATATTTGGCAAATCTTAAATTTAGAATAGAACTAGGTGATTGCCCGTGCTAAGCACGGGTTATTTAATATTTTATCATATTTAACATATATTTTTACGTAAATAAATAAAAAATATCAAAAAAGGATGAATAAAAAAATAATATTAATACGCAATTTGAAATATAGATTTGTGTACCATAATATACTTTACGACGGAAAAATAAAGTTAAACAATATATAAACCTAGTGAAATAGATACATTATAACAACTTTTATCAACTATAAATATTAAACCACTTTTTTGTTTACGATATTGTATGTTAAAGTATAAATATTATCATAATCAACACATATTAAAATCTTTAGTTTTTGCTTACTTTTGACCCACGAAACAATTATATATGATTGATCAGGGATTAATACATATTGGTAAAAATTTAAAATTTATGTTAGGTAATAATCAAATGATTGAATTCTAATTTTATATCTTTCTCATTATTTTCCTATCAGGAAAATAAAATTTTAGATTTTAGTATTACGAAACAATATCACGATTGTTATTGTCAATCCTTCCCAGGTTTACTTACTCCTCTGTAGATTTCGTCTATCTCTAAACACGACTTACTTCTCAATTTGAATAAAGAAATTAAAATTTTCTAAATTAGAAAACAAAGAGATCCAGATGTGATCAATCAAAATAATAAAAATAAAAAGTAATTAAAATTTAAATTTATAAATAAATCATTCACATGCATAGAAAAAATATGATATTAAAAATCAATAAATAAAATATTTGAGAAAATAAAAGATTAACATAGACTAATGCAGGGAGATATAGCCCATTCATTGAGATTGGTTACATGCATTACTTCTCTCTTTGTTTCGATTTAGCTAAACCCAAAAAATCTATAGAGAGATGATTAAAAATAAAAAATCTAATTTTTTAGATATGAAAATAGAAGAAAAATTGAGAATTTTTATGAGAAAAAGATACAAGTAATCTTTCATCACAAGTTGCAATGATCTTCAAAAATTGTGATAATTAGTTTAATGAGACATAAAAAACAGTTTTGCTACAGCAAGTATTTTCTTAGTTATAGGGATTATTATTGTAGATAATCAAGATATTAAAGGCTATTTGACGTAATAGCGTATTTAGTACTCTAGTTATTAGGAAACAATATCACGATTGTTATTGTCAATCCTTCTCAAGTTTAATTACTCCTCTGTAGATTTCGTCCATCTCTAAACATGACTTACTTTTCCTCAATTTGAATAAGGAAATTAAAATTTGCTAAATTAGAAAAAAAGAGATCCATGTTTGATCAATAAAAATAATAACAATAAAAAGCAATTAAAATTTAAATGTATAAATAATAAACCATTCACTTGCATAGAAAAAATATGATATCAAAAATTAATAAATAAAATATTTAAGAACATAAAAGATAAAAATAGACTAATGCATGAGATATGGCCCATTCATCGAGATTGGTAACTTGCATTAGTTCACTCTTTGGTTCGAATTAGCTAAACCCAAAAAATCTATAGAGAGATAATTAAAAATTAAAAACCCAATGTTTTTGATGAGAATTTAAAAAAGATAAGGAATTTTCAATACTTTATTTATTAGGAAATAATATCACGATTGTTATTGTCAATGTTTCTCAAATTTAATTACCCCTCTGTAGATTTCGTATATCTCTTACTTCCCCTCAATTTGAATAAAGAAATTAAAATTTCCTAAATTAGAAAAAAAAATCCATGTTTGATCAATAAAAATAATAGCAATAAAAAACAATTAAAATTAAAATTTATAAATAATAAATCATTCACACGCATAGAAAAAATATGATATAAAAAATCAATAAATAAAATATTTAAGAAAATAAAAGATAAAAATAGACTAATGCAATAGATATGACCCATTCATCGAGATTAGTTACATGCTTTACTTCTCTCTTTGATTCGAATTAGCTAAACCCAAAAAATCTATTGAGAGAGATAATTAGAAATTAAAAACCCAATTTTTTAGATATGAGAATAGAAGAAAGATAGAGAATTTTTTTTGAGAAAAAGATAAGAGTAATCTTCCATCATAAGTTGCAATAATTTTCAAAAAGATGTGATAATTAGTTTAATGAGATATAAAAAGTCATTAATGTTGAGAAGTAATTAATTCCTTAATTGTAGGGTTCATTATAATAGATAATCTAGATATTAATGGCTATTTGAGGTAATAGCGTATTCAGTACTCTAGTTTTTACGCGGGAACTAAACTCATCAGAACATGACACGTGTCCTTAGGTGGTCTCTGTTTTAGTATTAAAAGATATAGAATATAGATTGGTTCAAGTATTAAAATTTGCAAATTTCAAATATATGGATGTCATTTGCAATTCTTGAATTTGACTATTAAAATTAAATTCTCTATTTCCAAATGAATTTTATGTTATCAAACACAACCTAAGTTTCTTTCTAAATATAAAATAAATAGATTGTTAATAATTAACCAATCTTTTTATTATCTGTTGAAAATAAAATTGCCTATTATTTTTTTTGAATAAATCCATCTATGAGATATATTTGCTAAAAATAAACTAAGTATTGTTTATGACAATCTTCAAAAAATTTTTGTAAATCAAAAAATAGAAATAAACAATAGTTGAGTATAGTTTTAGCAATTATACAGAAGAGGTGGATTTATTTAAAAATAAACAATAGTTTGGTTTATTTTCAATGAATCGAGTAGACGTTGGTTTATTTTTTACAATTTCCCCTAAAACTAATTACTAAAATAAGTATCTTTGCTCCAAGCCTATGGTTTGAGATTAACTTGTTGTTAATATCAACGAACAAAATTAAAATCTAATAAAAAAGTCTATAAGAAGACTTTATTTGTTGTTACTAACAATGAAATATAATAAAAAGATATATTTTTAAAAAAATTATTACGGGAGCTTTTTTCGCTTTTACTAACAATGAAATATACTAAAAATGTATACTCTAAAAAAATCATTAAGGGGATTTTTTCGCTCTTAGTAAAAGCAAATAAATCTATTAATTATTTTTAATTAATTTATTACCATAAAATAAGCATATTTGTTTTTTTTCTTTTAAAAATTATAACCTTTAACTACATTCTCTTAATTTGTGTTGTACAATCGGTTACTCGATCGGGTTTTGGGTCTGGTTTTATTGGTTTCAGATTTATTTTGATTTAGATTTAGTCAGGTAAGCTAATGATTTCATTCAGGTTGGTCAAATTCGGTTTCAAGTCGAAATAATTTCAGTTTAGGTCTATAATGGGTCGGGCTACAAAGTTTGGGTCCAAGTCGATTATTCTGCAAGTTAAACCGAGTTCGATTAGGCTATGGGTTGTGTCAAATTTTTTTTTTACTTAACTTTGAGTCGAATTATTTAGGATTTGGTTTACTTCATCGGTTATATAATCCTTAAAGTTGTGCTTACATCAATTTTTGGAATTCATGTCGATAGAAATTCGTTTCACAAAAACTTGCGTAAGACCGTTTTATTCTAAGATCAAAATTGGGCCTGCCCATTGCAGGCGCGTGTGCTATACGCGCCCTCCAAAGTCCATTTTTTTTTTGTTTTTTTCATTATCTGGACAATTTTCAATTTGGACCTTAAAGGTATCAATTTTGACCTTAAATGTATCAATTTCAATGTAAAGTAGTAATTAAACATATCTATTAAAGTAAATTTCAATTTGAACCTATAAGTGATCAATTGTGGCGTTAAACTGATCAATTTCTACCTAAATTGAAATTGATATCTTTAAGGTCAAAATTAATACCTTTAAGAGTTAAATTGAAAAATGTCCAGAAAATGAAAAACAATCGAGAAAGCGGATTGGGTTGGAATATTGGGTCGTCTTATTCTAAGACGGTCTCCCCCAAGACTGGCTGAATTCGTTTTTGGGTTAGTTAGGGTTTATGTTGACTACGGGCTTGTTATATCATATTTTGAGTTTTTAGCTTAAACAAACTAAACTTGATTGGGATCAATCATACTTATATTAAGATAAACTAAACTTAATTTAGCCGAAGCAAACTTATTTCTAACTCTGGCATTCATTCATGATTCAGCTAAATCAAACTTGTTTTTCGCTATATAAAACTTTACTTAGTCGATTTACGCTAAACTAAATTTTATTTAGTTGAATCAGTTTTTTTCTTACTAAACTAAATTTAATCTAATTAAAACAAACTTAACTTTAGCTAATGTTAACTTGATTCAACTGAAAAATAAAAACATACTTTTAGCTAAACCTAAATTTTATTCAGCTGAATCAAACTTATTTTAAGCTAACATTAATTTGATTCAGTTGAATTGAACTTATTATTAGCTAAACTAAACTTGATTTAGCTAAATCAAAACTTAAACATTTTGATGATGAAAGCGAAGAAGATGTTAACAAAGAAGCTACGGATAAAAAAATAGAATATGTAGTAGCCCATCGAAAGTGTTTAAGAAATTAAGGATATCGCGCACATTGAAGACTCTCAACCAGATCAAGAGACAAATGCTCAAAACTTGGAAAAGCTACTTGAATGTTCTACTAATAATACTCAAACCAAAGACTCTTCAAAAGAATTATCAATTGACTCTCTCACTGATGGCGCATCGCCTATTTTAAGAATGAGATTTAAATTAGCATCACAATTTGCAACATCTTCTTGACAACATTTTCATTGATCTAACGAGAGTTATACAAACTAGATTTTCACTTTCTTATTTTGTATCTCTTGTAAAACCAGAGGATATTAAGGAAGCTATAAAAGAAATGAAATAGATTATTGCGATGCAAAGCAAGTTGATTGAGTTTGAAAGAAGTAAAGTTTGGGACTTAGTTGAAAGACCACAAAATCGCACTATCATTGGAACAAGGTGAGTCTTTAGAAACAAACTCAACAAGGATGGTGAGATAATCAGAAACAAAGCAAGACACTAAATCATGGCTATAATCAAGAGGAAAGTATTGACTATGATGAAACTTTTCCTTTCCGAAAAGGAGGGGTGAAATTTGAAAGGATAAAGGATATATTGTTTTTGAATAACAAAAAGAGAGGAAAAGAATTTAGAGAGGAGGGGTTTGGAGAGAAAAAATAGACAAAAATTGTTAATAATAAAACATGTCCTAAAGTTGAAAGATTTAGAGGGAAAACCTCCATTTTCCTGTCTTTTCCCTCCCTTTCTCTTCTAAACAAATAAGATGCACTCTTTTTTTTTAACCTTCCCCTTACCCTTTCTTTTTTTTTTTTCTTTTTTTTTGTTCTTTAAGTTGCTATCCAAATATAATATTAAAGTAAAAAATTGTGCGAAGTAACTAGGCTTAGAAACGTAGTTGCAAATTTAAAAGGCAAAAGAGAGTATACCAAAAGATGGTAAACATCATTGTTTATGTTTTTGATGTGGTAGAAATCATTGTTTATTTTTCATACTCCTTTTGTTTTATTTTTGTCTATTTTAAATTTCTCCATTTTAGAAGACAAAAACTTTAATTAGATATTTTGAGTATATATTACAAAAAGAATATTTCATGTTTAATCTTGTTAGATTTGTCTTAATAAAATTTTTTTAATATATAATTTTTACAATTTTTATATGCATATTCTGAAATGTTAAGACTCAAGATTTACTTTAAAATGCAGACAAGAAATAAAATGGACAAACATAAAGAAACTGAGAGAACCGTTATTGTACTTCTATATTGTTAGTATTAATAATACTAGTGGTCACGTTATTTCTATTCAAAAAATAATTCTCATCTCAATGATTTTACCTCAATTTTATTTTAATGTATCGTAAAAACTTTGCTCTAATTTTATTTTTGGACAAATTTCCACCACTTTTACTGAATATATTTTTATCGTATTTTCTAAATACCCCAACACTTTACTATAATAGACTTCTTGATCGCCATGTCATATACAACAATGAGGAAAATTCATTAAAATGGAATAGTAATCACATAGTCTGTTTTAAATTTTACACCACCCATTACCCAATGTAATAAAAGAATTTTAAATATAATATATTTAATTGTGCATATTTTAAGGTTATTAAAAATAAATATCATTAAATATAAATTAAAAGGAATCAAATAAAATATAATATAATTATAGCTTTTCTCAAATAAAATATAATATAAATATAGTTTTTCTCAAATAAAATATAATTTTACACCACCCAGATGATTATTATTTCATCTAGAATGGAGCTTCAAGAATTCAAACAAGAAGACACATAAATACAGAGGAAGATTTAAAACCAAAAAAAAAAAAAAAACAATAATAAAATTACATACAATGCACATGTAAAATGAGTTTCCCAGAAATTGAGGAAATTGGTAACATGTAAAATGAGTTTATTCCCCTTCATTCAGTATGGGGTTAATAAGGGGCTTCATCTGCGCAAGATATACGATAGCCCACCTACACACGAAAAGGAGACGACACAAGAAGCAGACACAGAAATATAGTCAATACAAACATACCCATAACAAGCCAAACTTTTGAAAAACAGAACACTTTGGAATGCTGATCTTGCCACTCTCTTGGAGGCTAAATCATGAACTTCAAATCTAATACACAATGTCATAAACAGGCAGACAAATATTTGCAATCCTCTAAATAATCTTTTCTAGTTACGACATCATACGTTTCCGTCTCAATATACCAGTTTGATTTAGTGGGCAATGCTAGATTGAAGCATCTTCTTCACCCTTTTCATTGTTTAATTATTTAGAGTTAGATTTACGTGCTAAGAAAACATATAACAAAGAAAGAGATACGGAAGTTCTTTGTCCTTAGGAAGCTCCAACTTAGAAGTCGACAAAAGCTGGCAAGTTAAGTTAGATATAGGAGCTGGTGCATTGGTTTTCTATTGAACTTTAAAAAAATGACCGTTGAAGTAGAGCTACTTCAAATCAGTAGGCTTTGAAATGGCAAAGGATCAACATTATCTAGTAGGTGGAAAAAGATGGTAAATCAATTGATCTCATGCTGGAATTGAGAAAGAAAACATGTTTGATAAATTTGAAGCTAATCTCAACAATTTGCTAGTTGCACAACATGGATTAGGAAGTAATAGTTACATGCCATGAAAAACACCTAGTCCAGTGTTAGTCCTCACCCGAAAGAAAAAGAAACTTCATAATGCATTCTCTGAATGTATGCTGCAAGAAATTCAAGATGTCGTCATCATCATCATACCCAGTGTATCCCGCCCATAGAAAACTATGGCCAGGGTCTGGAGAGGGAAGGACGGCGGCAACTCATACCCATAAAGGAGAGCGCAGCCAAAGAGTCCCCCAAATCGAGAAGGAATAAGATAAGATTCTGATTCTGCAACTGATGCGAACTCCGCAAGTCTACAACTTATCACACACAAGCATGATCCTTATACATAAGATAAATATAACTAGAATGCATATGGATATAATAAAAAATTGTAAAAGAACAATCAAAAAGAAAAAGAAAACAATAATACTATTAGTTATAACAACGAAAAGCCAGAGAACAAGAACACCAACAAGTAAGCGAAGGGACAATCACTAGTCTAAAATATGGATAAAGCGCCTCCACCTACCCCTATCCCAAGTCAGGTCCTCAAATAGGTTTAATCAGTAGTCTAAAAAAATTCAAGATGTCATCATGGCTGTCTATTTGCAAGAACAGCAGTAGACTGTTCCTATTCTGTTGCTGAAACAACAGAATGCCATGCATAATTTTTGACAGTGAATTTACTATATTATGACTGGATGAAGGAAGGTACATTCTATTATACACGACGCAACAAGTGATAAACCGATTCTCAAATGCACCTACAGTAGAAGGCGGCGGAAGGATATGAGCCATCATAATCGGTTATCAGGAGCAACGGTGATTTTAAAGTCAGTTGGTAGTTTAATTCTGTTTTTGTGAAATAGCTTGGTTTTATAAGAGTTGTTAGGCTTTAGCTATTTTGTAGGAAGGTAGTTAGGCTTTTAGCAGTCTTTAAATTTAAATAAGGAGATTTAAGTGGGTTTTGGACATCGAATTTATGTAATTTCATTTTGCGAAGTTTTCGCTTAGAGTTGGGAAACTGAAATTATCCACCAATGTAATAATCATTTAATAAGAAAAGCTACTGAGGGAATTCAGAACATCCTTCATGTCCTTAATTCTTGAATCGTTCTATTGTTCTTGTCTTCAAATAGGCCACTACAGCTTTGGTACAGCAGTGTAATGGTGGTACCAGAGCATTCTGATCCATGGCACCAACTCAGGCATCAAGATTCGAGCAAATCGAGAAGGAATTACAATCGACCAAAGATTCCATTCCTACCCAAGCATTGGCGGCAAAACAAACATTGGTGGAACGGATGAATGATTTCTTCTCTTTGTTCTCTAACAAGCAAATGAAGATGAATGTGGATATGTTGAGGGACAAAGAATAGCTTAAAGCCACGGTACAACAGCTGAGCACTGATGTCAAGGGATGCAGTCGATATTCGACAAAGGAAAAAGAGTAAGATAGTAGGAGTGAAACGAGAAGTAGATATCCTCAAGAAATGGAATTGACCGGCAACGGAGGAAGAGATCGGTTAGGAGAAAATGGAAATCACCAATAACAGCAACTAGAGTTGCCTATGTTTACCAGAGAAGACCTGGATAATTGGATTGTAAGAGAGGAACACTATTATGAATTCCATCAATTAACGGAAAAGGAGAGGATCAGCGCGGCGGTGGTTGGACTTTACGGAAGCGCCATTACTTGGTTCGAGTGAAAAAATAATTGTGAACCCATTTTTCGGTGGGACGAAATGATGGAGTTGATGCTTCAACATTTGTGGTCATTCGAAGAGAGAAGCCTCCATGAAAGATATCTCTCAATGCACCCCATAATTTTATCTCAGAAGTAAAACAATTGGGGTTACAAATAGCCAGAGCCAAGGAGTTTGAAATAGCTTTTAGAAATGTGGCGATAGTAAAGAGAATAGGGATATACCCCAATGTATTGTTGAATTTAGTGGTCCTTGGTGTGCAGGAAAACTTTTTTCCATTGAAGTTGGGTTGTGAAAGCTTCAAACAACGCGGTTTCGGTGGATAAGGCAAGGTGGTAAAGGAGGATCCATAATTGGGTCGAACCAAGATTTCATTGAAGGCCATGATCTAAACCCTACGCAAGGAACGCAAAAACATATTGATTGAACTCGATCAAATCGAAAACAAAGACAGAATGCCGCGCCTGAGATTTCGAATTTTTTATAACCACTACTAGACGCCAATGAAACGATTTTTCAGTCACCCACGGGGATGCTACCACAACGAGACAAGGAGCATAGTATTGTGCTAAAGATAGGAACCAAACAATTTCAATTCATCCTAATCGATACCCACAAATCCAAAAGGAAGAGATCGGGAGGATGGTGGAAGATATACTAATGGCTAGAATAATCAAACCGTCAACCAACCTTTATTCCAACCCAATTTTGTTGGTCAAAATGAAAGACGGGTGATGGCCTTTTTGTTGGTCAAAAACTCAATGAATGATACTCTCCAAACTTGATCTAAAGTCGGGTTACCATCAAATTAGGGTCAAAGTAATTACCCAGAAAATAACAACCGCAACTCCACCATTTAGTACTGATAACTAAACGAACCTTAAATGCAAGTGCATAAAGTGCTTAAGAGCAGATGGTGCTCATATTGCACTTCCCTGTGAAAATCAAAATTTGCACAAAAGTATACGATAAAGGAAAAACTAAATGTAGAACTCAACGCAGGCTACAACATTTTAGCAATTTATTTGGTTTTTCGGCAAACATGCCACTTTTATTTTTCTTTTCCTTCTTGGGCAAAAAAGTCAATATTAACATGGAGGATATTATACTTACATCATCCAACTGCACACTGTAGCTGTAATAACCAACGTTTGATGGAACCTGCAATATGAAAATACTTTAATCATAAGTGCTTCTCAAATTAAAAACATTCACAATTAAAAAAAACAAATATCAAGAAACGCCTACTTCATAATACGATCACCAAAATTACTATGATGAAAGAGCTAGTTGCTAGAACATTCAGGTTGTCAACAATTCCATAAATATATACAAAGCCACATTAAAATTTTATCTATAGTTTTCAACTCCGATCCTTCCACTCACTCAATAACAAATAAATACATTTTATTGAACATATATGGTTCAAATGACATAACAAATATAGAAGTAATTTAACTTTTATTTTCACTAATATAATACTACCCCTTGATTTGCATAGCCGACTATGAGGCAATCAACGGAAAAACTTAAACAATTTCATGTAAAGATCCACAAGATAACACTAGAAGAATCTAATCACATTCTATATGTAATGTTCTGTTCAAAGTTGTTAAAATCGCGATTCTGCTTAAAATCGTTTAGAGAGGTAGAATCGAATCGGTAGAATAGAATTGCAAAATCGTACAATTCTACAAATAAACTTAAATATTTAAAAAATATTAGTTTCTTATCAGTTATCATTATTATCAAAATCAAAATTTTAAATTTATGAATTAAACCTTCTTTGACTTTATTTTTAAGAATATAACGAAAACTTTTTAATAACTAGTTTTAATCTTCATAGCGATTAACGAATTTATTTTTAAAAATTTTTCATGATGGAACATTTGAAATATAAGTGTATATGTGAAAGAGATTAATAAAAGATGGTACATAAGAAAAATTAAAAAAATTCATACTAAATTTGTAGAATCGGATCGTTAAATCGTAGAATCGTAGAGTCGTAGAGTCGTATTACGATTCTACCTCTAAAAATTTTATTCCAACTAGAATCGTAAGATTCTACAACTTTAAGATTTTAACTACGATTCAAATCGCTTGTTTGTTTTTGGATCATAAAATCGTAGAATTGTAGACCAGAATCGCGATTTTAATAACATGGGTTCTGTTATAATCAAACATGCCAAATAAGCAAAATGTTCCATTATCATACTAAAAGAGAAAGCTTAGCTGAATAATTATCCTGCAATGTTCCATTATACTCGAACACGCGAAAGGTGTCCAGAAAATTGAGAAAATGATCTTCTAAAAACGTGAAGAAGCCATTGTTCTTCCCATCTACCACTTATATATAGCTTTCCATAGCAATTTATCAACAATATAACATGCTAATGATGTCCATTTTTAATTCTCTTTTTGACAATGAAGCTATAAATTTGCATTGCAGATACGTGTAGTTTATTTTGGTTCGGCCTCTCATAAAAGAATATCACCAATGTCAAGGGATGTGATAATCCCATGTCAAAATAGTACATAAATCAATGAGTATTTGAAGATTGCTACAAGGGGCAATCGTAAAGAACCTCATACTCATTGTTATACTAGGGAAAATTACTTATATCCGACTCCCAAATCCTTCTTAAGTGGGATACCTCGCCTATGAGGGAGCAGCATTGAGCCCATAGCAGGTTCTGAGCATGTTCAACGTGTTCGACCACATAGGAGCCGGGCCTCAATATTAAATTACTTGGTATATTTAGGTGTTTTAAAATATAAAATTGGCAGAAAGATATGGTAATTTTTAAAATTGAATTGTGCCTTTATAGAATTTATCAATTTTTCCTCCGGCACTGATTGAGCCATTGGAATGTTCTTCGTTGATTGCATAATTCATTGCTGTTTTGCAATTTTGTTCATTCCATTATTAACATACAATGGTTCTTCCCCTACAAATGTTCTACAACTATACTTGATTAAGCCGTCCATTACTAGTTTACAGTATCAGATAACAATAATTTCCATTTATTAGTCAAACACAACCCACAAGTAAAAAAAAAGAAATGAAAATCAAGCTAAAGATCCAAACTTTAATAATCTAATCACAAATCAAAGAAAAGCCAAAAGAGATAAAGAAATATTACAGATTGGTCGAAGGGCCTTTGTTGAAACAAATTCTGGTAAAAAGGGCAGCGGTTATCCCGATCACCAAGAAGATTAGTGTTGTGACGAAGAACCCCATCTTTATTTTATTTTATTTTATTTATCCTCTTTTACTCTGTAAAATTCTTCTCGGACGATTAAATAAACCCCAGAAATAATTCTGCGAAATACGAATTTGGATTCTTCAAATTCTGTAAGAACTCAGAATTGATTGTGGTAGTCCTTAAAAATTGATTGAAGATAGAATTTCTCAAGAACAGGAGAAAGACGAGGGTGGTCACATGACTTATTTTGCGATCAATGTCTGGTTGTTCGATGCTTCGTCACTTCGTCACTTCGTCGTATTGGACTGGTTACAATAATTTTTACTGACTTAATAATCTCACTCAGTGCCATTTCGTAATCAGCTGGTATTGGGCAAGACCGTCTCAAATTGAGATAAGAGTGGGCCGGTTCAATTCGTGCTCCTTATATGATTTCTCTCCTCTTTTTTATTTTCCGTGCATTTTTTTAATTTTAATCTAAAGGTATCAGTTTTGACCTTAAAGATATCAATTTCAATTTAGGTAGAAACTGATCAGTTTAATGCCATAATTGATCATTTATAGGTTCAAATTGAAATTTACTTTAATTGATATGTTTAAGTACTACTTTTACGTTGAATTTGATATATTTAAGATTAAAATTGATACCTTTAAGGTCCAAATTGAAAAATGCCTAGAAAATAAAATTAAAAAAAAAACAAAAAAAGGAAATCTGGAGGAAAATAGGTGCGCGTGTAGAACACGCGCCTGCAATAGGCCGGCCCAATTGTGATCTTAGAATAGGACGGTTTTACGCAAGTTTTTATGTTTCGTAATAATCTCATTATTTTTAAAAACACAAATCAAGGCAACAAATTGTGTGACACCATTGTATACATGCGAATTTTTGAAATAAATAAGATTATAAAACAAAAAAAATAATAAAATAAGTTTGGAAACAAACTATATCCAAAAATAAGCGTCAAATCCCCAAACCTATGCCGTGGGGCTGTTCGCAGTTACTAAGTGCGAACAGCTAGGTTTGTACGTTTTGAGCTGTTCGCACTTAGTAACTGCGAACAGCCCCAAGGCACTGTTTGAGCTGCTCGCAGTTACTAAGTGCGAACAGCTAGCCCTCAAATCAGCAACTTCTACCCAGAAACCCCATTTCCCCAATTCGAAAAACCCTAAGGTTAAAAAATCGACATTTCTCTCCATTAAACCTCACTTAAAATACCTTGTATCCATTAATTCCTAATCTAATTCAACACTTCAAAACTAGTCTGGGATAGTCTAGCTTCGTCGAAGGTAAGTGTTTTTTCGGTTTTTTTTACTTTATATTTTGTTTTTAAGCTTATAATGAATTTTGTTTATTAACTCAAATGTAGGTTACTAGCTCCTCAATTAACACTCT
>CM033456.1:10047283-10104783 GCA_019425755.1 Amaranthus cruentus
TGATGAATTTTTTTAATTACTGAAAATTTGGTTGTTTAACATACGGTGGCAATTTTTGAGAAATTTAACGCATTGATTTTTTTTGATAACTTGGACAATCTGAAGTCGAGGATCGAAAAAAAATCCGCACCCACATGATCAAGAAAGATTTGAACTACACCGAGGCCGTTGAAGATTTGAGGAGGCTTAACGAGATTAAGTAGTTTTGTCTATGTAATTTTATTATTCGGCTTATGTAATGTACTGTAATTTAGTTAATTATCTCGAACTATGTAATTTTCGGCTATTATAAAAATATTTAACGACTTTTGAAGGACAAAAATATTCAACATTTCATTATTCCACCCAAAATATTCAAATTTGGAGGGAATCATTAATTTCCTAATCTTTTCATTAAAAACCCATTATATCACTCTCTCTCCTACTCAATGGGTCCCATTTGACTCACCTTAAAAACCGTGAAAAGTCAAATGGGACATTTTAGCTGCATAGGAGGGAGTAGTAATTAATGTAACCACACATATAAGTGTGGAGAAAAAATCATAAAAATAGCCACACATATAAATGTAACTATAGACCAATTAAAAAAATTTGAAAAACATTTAAAAATAAAATTTAAAAAATTTGAAAAAAATAAAATAAAAAAAAACAAAGTTAAAAGCTTACTTCAGGCGCGCCGAAATCAATCTTCCTAATGCTGCAGTTTCATTTAGAATTAAAAGACCAATTAAAAGCTAATTTACAAATTAACTTCCTTATTTCGTTACTGTGCTAGCAATATCTCTGTTCCACTTCCTCGCGATATCTCTGTTCCAATCCCTCACAGTCTGCTATTTCATTTGATCTTGCCGCTGCGATTTTTCTGTTCCTTAATTCCTTCGATCACGCGCTCATCTTTCCAGGTATAATTGATTTCATTAAAGATAGTTTATGCCCTAATTCTGCTTCCCTCTCCCAATTTGCACTATTGTTTAGTGATTACTTGATTTGGTTGATCTTTTTCCAAAATTTACCCTAATTCTACTATTAGGCATGATTGCTAGAGTAGATTTTTGATGTTTTGTTCGAATTTGGTTGTTTTTTTGATGAATTGCTTGTTATATATGTATGTATAAAATTTGTAATTTGGTTTTTTCATCAAGAAAGTGATATATTCAGTGTTTGATGAATTTGGTTTGTCGAATTGTTTAAATTTGATTGTTTTTAGATGAATTGTTTGTTTTAGATATTTTTTGGATGAATTTGGTTCTTTAAAAGATTAATTATTGACATGTTGTAGCATTATTTTTACAAACATTAAATTACTTTTCTTTCATTTCTAATGCTGAAATGATTTCTTTGTGGTTTTATATTGAAATCGTGAGCTCCATGGATTTTCAGGAGGAAGAATTGAACGGCGTTGCGGTACTAATCTTTGCGAACAAACAGGTTCGTCGAGTGATCCTCCTTTTGCTCAACAGTATAGTATCATTGTTGTTTTATCCATTTACTTCCCTGTTTTCAATCACTTTAGGTCAACAAAAGTCCCACCATCATAGAGTTACAAAGCTCAAGTAATTGTAGCATCTAATCCTAGGATCAAACTATGGCCATTAAATTAGTGGCTTACCAGGGAAGAGTGAGCTTCACAAATATCACAAGAAAGTAATTGTTGCATCTTAAGAGATTTTAAGTCTTGAAGTAGTCAAACTAAACATTTATAAAGTCTTGTTAAAATCTTCTTTATAAAATTTGTTTGATTGAAAAAAATACTATTAAAATTTTTACATAAGTATGGGAATTCAATGTAATCATACTAAGCATCTTTGAAGCGATGTATATACGTTATAAAATTGGAATTTTAACCCTTGGAATAGGGCTTTTATGCATTTGCGATGGCCTTTTAATATCATACTAGAAATTTATAAAGTAATCAAATTCATAGTAGATTATTTTATAAAATCAAGGAAAATTTGATTTGAAAGGTTCGAACTTTGCCTCATTTGCTTCTAAAGGTTCGAACTTTCATTTATCCTAGAAAGGTTCAAACTTAGGGGGGCATATTCATCTAAAGGTGTAGCAGGTTTTGGTAAACTGGAACAACAGGTTACCTTCATCTTCTTTAAGCTCACATTAATGGTTTCTTCCTTACTCTTCATCAATGGCTTCCAACCCAAAAAAGCAAGTTCACATCACTAAGCTGACATCACCAAAAATCTCCAATTGAAGAACTTAATGATAAGAAACCCAAGATTTTAGTAAGAAACCCCATTTCACCAGAAATTAGTACAAAATTTTGTTAGTACAAACCCAGAAGAGCAAGATTTTGGTAAAAAAATCCCCAATTTAATTAGTACAAACCCAGATTCAAACCCAATTTAATTAGCGAGCAGCAAATCCAAGATTTAATTGGAGCAACAAGAATGAGTTTGTACTAAATGTTGTACAAACCCATAAATTGTAGTGTTCATTAATGGAGTCACAGATTTGCTAGCCCCTAATGAGGTCAAAGGTCGGGAAGGTTGGTTATAAACATTCCCAACAAATTGGATAGGGTTTATGATGTGCTTCATAGTTTACAACATAAACGATGTGTTTGTGGTAAAGCTAGGATAGCTTAGACATCGATGAAAACTCGTTAAGGTACTAAATACTAAGGTGATCACTTGGAGGAGTATATATATTGAGTTGATGATGGTTTTATGGTCTAATAAGAGTTCTTAGGAAGAAACTTGGGATCTTCAGGAGCCGAGGTGTGACTTATTCTCACGCCCTTTTCTTTAGGAGGGGTAGAATGCGATAAAATTTTGTGCGTTTCACGTGTTTTACCACTATGATGTGAGCATTGTTATATAATTTGCATGCTTTTATTGCTTATTTGAGTCAAATCATAGGATTATGATTACTTAAATGAGATATGTGTGACTATTTTGATAGATTGAGTGTCCTTTGGTTGTTTAATGGTGTTAATAAAGTCATAATCCTTAATTTATAGCGGTGATTAAGATATCTTTAAAAAGATTTCATATGTATAATGTGTGTATTAAGGTCATCGTAAGCCGTTAGAGATGGTAAATTTTGTGATTAAGAATCTTTGTAGCTCTAGTTTCGAAGAAGAAACTTCTTTTAAAAAGGGCAATCTGTAATTCCCCGTCATTTTATTACATCATTATTTATTTGAAATAATGAGTTTTAAAGATTTTTTAATTTTAATAATTGTTTTAAAATAGTTTATATCGATTATTTGTATATGTATATGAATGTCTACATATTTACATTAAGAGTATATTTATAATAACTCAAATAAAGATGTACAAATTAAACTTATACTTATAATTTAAAAAATTTTTAGAATATTGAAAGTTGTCATAATTTTGTCTTGAATGTAAATATGTGATTATATAAATGAGTGAGGTGTTGAATTAAGAAAAAGAGAAAGAAAAAAAATAACAAAAACCCTAAAACCTTACTTCCTTTCTTCTACAACTCCTATTCCTCAACACCAAGAATCATCAACCACCACCTGCAGCCACCGCCAACCGCCAGCAGCTACCACGGTTGGTCACATGCAGTCACCATCGCCAGTGGTCCCTCTCTCACGCGATTGAATTAATGTTCTTTGCCTTTTCCATCATCCTCTCAACTCTTTGTGAGCAATTTCTAACCCAATTTGATTTTGTATATTCTTGATAATTAATTTCTTGTTATTTAGAGTTTATCCTTGTTAAACTTGAGTATGATGACTTGATTTTTTGTTATGGGTTTGATTGATTAAGGTTATTTGAATACGGACAAGTTAGAGTTCATATTAGGATGAAAATAAAAATAGTTTGTACTACTTTTGTGGTTTTGATGTTATATTATTAATTGAAAAACCTTGTATAAGCCTTGTGTATGTGTCATTATTGATGAATGCTGGTAGTATTAGTTATTAGTAATAATTAGGATTCTTTGTCACAAAGTAATTGTTAATTGTCATTATTATTTTTGTTAATGGTGATTTATATTGTAAATATCGTTAAGATAGTTGTTAGTGTTTAGGACCCCGGTTCATAAGAGGTTGAATTACCGCACGTGTGGTGCTTATGTATTGGATTATCGTACTATTAAGTTTAGACACTCGAGTAATTTGAAAATGAGTTTAACTTGGAAATTAAGGATTGTTACGCTTATCACCCATATGGATTGTTAAAATGGAATTGGGACTATTATTATTATTATTTGGGCCTATGAGAGTGTGGATCATTAGAGTCACCATGAGATTATTATTATTTTTATTCGGACCCATGGCAGTGTGGATCACTAGGGTCACCAAGGGGAGTATGCATACTCTTTACCTATGACGACTCGAACAGGACGAGAAATGTCTTAGGTCAGAGGTTGTCTTGGAAATAGTACTCCCTAATGTATATTCCTCCAAACTTTGATAACACTATGGTGACTCGGGTTGTAAATAGCAACAACATGAGTTGGGGATTGGAAAGTTAAATATGACATATCAATTGTTAGAGCCTTTGATGTTAAGATGAACGCATTGCTTGTACGTAATGTATATAATGCATTGTATGAAGTCTTTGACGTGCGTTGGTTTATGTTCTTTGAAACATGCAATGGTGTTGTCATTCGACAACTAGCATGTCGATTACAAATGGGATTAGAAGAGTGAAAGGTGAACACTAGAACCTGTAATTGAGCAATCTGGTGTGGTTATTTATTATTAGGAATTTTATGGACTTTAATTTATTTTTCTTCCGCAAGTACCTTTTCATTATCGACGTTATTTAGTTTGATGAGGCTAGAAGGTTCTTGACTCATAAACCTTTAAGACTTTCGCTAACTTATTCATTAGTGTTATATCCTGCATAGTCTGCATCCGAAAAACAAACCAAAGCAAAATTGCTACTCTTAGGGTACTAGAGACTAAAGTCTTTTAGCCAATGGAGATTTTTAAAAATTCTCTTAACAGTTTAATGAGATTCTTTTGCGTTAGATTGAAAAATCTCGCACATAAATAGATACTAAAGATAATATCTAGACGAATAGCATTTAAATATAGCATTAAACGAAAGGTTAGATATTCATAACCTGGTGGTGTCTCATATACGCCCTAGCCACAAAAACGAAAGGATATAATTCTCCGGCCATCATAATCATACTCCAAAATCCACCAATAAAGGGTCTTCTTACCTCTTTTAAGTTTCTTCCTTTGATAAGTTTGTTCGCTTAGTATTATATGAACACGTAAAAGTTTTCATTTAATAGCTCTAGGTTCTATAACATTAATCAGTTAATTAAAAATATATGTTATAATGTAATCAAAGGAATTTGATACCGCGTGTACGTATTTGAAACTATTAATGTGACAACAAATACTAACTAACTTTGGAGCACTATCACACGCCCCTCCCACGCCCCTCACGAATTGACTTCTAATCTGAAATAAATCATATAATCATGTATAACAACATGTTCACCTAGAAAAACACAATTATATATTCATTTAAATAATTACAAATAACTTCCAACCTTAATTCATAATCTCATAATAGAAAAGATATCATAACATATATTTAAAGTGTTGTGAAAAGTCACGTGTCTTTTTTTAAGAGCATTTGCCAAGTGAAACATTTGTAGTGGGACATTGCCATGTGTTATTAATCTATTAGATGACTGATTTATTGACTGAAATTATTGACTGAAATTATTGGAAAAGAGAAAGAATTATTGACTGATTTACTTGCAATGAATTATTGATTTAGTTGTAGACACTAGTCCAATTTTGTTCCTAAATTATTTTAACTAATCTTTAAATTGACTGAAATCATTGAAAATATACTGATTTAATTGCAGGAATTATTGACTGATTTAGTTGCAGAAATTAGTACAATTTTGTGCCTAAATTATTTCAACTAATCTTTAAGTTGTCAATATCAACTGGATTTATTGTTCTTGCATCGAGATGATAAGATTTCTAATCCAAATTAATTTTCTATAATGATGGTAAATATTAAGAATTATTTAAGTGATACTTCTGACCTTTTAAATATACTGATTTTGTGCCTAAATTACTTTCACTAATAATATACTTTAATCTATTGACTAAAATAATTTGAAACATTATGAATCATTTCAGTTTTATTTTTTAAGCTATTCAGAATAGGTAATTTCATAAAATTGACAAAAATCAGTGGAAATATTGAGAACTAATTTACATGCTCAAATTAGGAAATAAAATATTTAAAGAATATTACTGATTGATTAATTGAAACATTTTTGCAATCAGTCATTTTGCTTGCAAATGTTTGATATTAAAAAAATAATTAGATATACTTTAATCAATTGACAAAAATAATTAGAAACATTATGAATCATTTTAGTTATATTTTTAAGTTATTCAGAACAGGTAATTTCAGAAAATTGACAAAAATCAGTGGGAATATTGAGAACTGATTTACATGCTCAAATTAGGAAATAAAATATTTACAGAATATAATATTACTTTTGTAATATTGCTTTTGTTTTCTTATATTTTTTTGCAGAAATTATATATGTATGATTTACATAAATATTCAAATCTAATGCTTTGTTATGTAATTATTATAATATTATTATAATATCAATTATATAATTAAATCATTAATTAAAATTAATATTTTTATATTAACTTATATTAAAAAATCCGTGCATTGCACGGGTTTTTATACTAGTTGCTTATACAATTGGAGTTATAAGTCAAATTATGCATAACTTGTATCATCAAAAAGGCATGAATCTGGAAGTAGAAGAATACCTTAATGTTGATTGTGCATGAGATCAAAATGGTTGAAGATTAATTTTTGTCTCCTTCAGTTTAGTTAGAGACAGTCTTGTAGAGGTAGATAGAAAACTATATTAACAAAAAGTAACAGATGCAAATCTTTTTCAAAAGCATTGAGCAAGTTGAGTATAGGAAATCCTAAAACTCAACTTGTGCGAAAATGTAGGAAATATAGAAACTTTGCACAATGATGTACATATCCTAGTTTTCTTTTTATATAAATTGCACCCACATAACATAATTATTTTTAGACAATAAGAGAATAACAAAACTCTAATTCTCTAAAAAAGTTTGTTCCACATTCGTTTTTCGGAACTATGGGTTACTCCTATTCTGATGTGGGATGAATCACATATAAGTAACAATGGATACTTCAATACTCCAACTCACATGTGACCGTCCACAGAATTTTTTGAAGGGCTGTAAACCTCATTAGAATAAGTACATTAATATTAGGGTCCAACAACAAATTGAGCACTAATACAATGTCAAAGAACCAACAACTAGCTCATGGTTTAAGCCTCGTGATATTACATGAACCCTCACATGAAATCTCCTTTGAGTTAAAACTTTGAAATCAAAGGTAAACGAGATTTGAACTCTTGGCGTTCTTTTTGTTCCCCTGGCTTCTAATACCATATCATTGACCCAACTATATCAAAAGTTAAAACTTTTGGTTGAGTTTATCATACGGTATTAGTCTATTAGAGCTCGGTTTGTTGTGGGTCTTTATAATTGTCATTTTCTAATCAACTATAATTCATTATATACTCTATCAAATCATTAATTTTGTATATAATATTTAAACAACTAATAAAATACAAAGGTTTTTATTTTTTATTTGGAGTAAACTAGATGATCCCTATTAGAAAATAGATTCATATTTTATTTGTATATGATCAACATTAAAAAAAAATATATTATGAATTACCACATAATTAAAGATTAATCCTACACATTTATTAGTCTTGATTTTAAGAGCTTTTGGTAGAGATTGAGTCATGTATTGATGTTGAGAATGACGTATCACACTCATAATCAAGGTCTTCAAAATCCCAAAACTCTTCTTGATCTTGTGTTTCTTTCTCTGGGATTTCCCATCTCTCTTCATCTGTATCCTCTCCATTCATTATTTCCAAAACCTGTCAATTATCCATTTTTATTATTTATTATTATTATTATTATTATTATTATTATTATTATTATTATTATTATTAGCCATATTTCTTAACCTAGTATACATCAATAAAAAGTCTTTCAAATTACTTTCAAAATATTAAATGAAATTTAATGGAAAAAGAAATTGAGTTGGCCGAAAAATTAGACATAACACAAAGTGAATGATAGAAATAATGAGTGATTGAGAGAGACTTTATAAGTTTGTGAATGAAATTAAAAAAACAAGCGCAGAACCAATTTAAGAGTGCGAAATATTTCACGTTACATGAGTGGTGGATGAGATTTAAAACTGTGATCTCTTATAATGTTGGTTTAAAATACCATGCCAAAAAACCAATTTAGACAACGGAAAATCTCCTGTGAGACCGCCTTATCTGTGCAACCAGCAAGGCCCAATAAGTTTTTAAAAATATTCTAACATACTAATTTTAAGACTTAAAAAGACAATTTCAAGACTTAAAAATCCAATTTTAAGATTAAAAAGGTCAATTTCAAAATTTTTAATATTATACATTAATATTAGATTCATCCTATTTTAAAGTTAAAATGAGAATTTTAAGTCTAGCAATTGGTCATTTGGTCTTTTAAGTCTTAAAAATGATTTTTTAAGTATTGAAATTAAACTTTTAAGTCTAGAAATTGTCAAATTCTATAATTTAAAATGTCAATTTTAAATACTTGAAATTGTTCTTTTAAGTCTTCAAATTTGTTTTTTTTTTTACAAATTCAAATGGGTCTTTTAACTCTTAAAATTGACATTTTAATTTGTAAAATGGGTACAAAAAAATATATACAATTGGTCAGCCCAATAAGACGTGTCGCACAAGTGAGACGGTCTCACCCAAGTTTTTGTGTTTATACAAACGTTTAAACTGATAATTGGACGCCTAATAACATGTTATATACTCTAACAAGCCTAAAGCATAATATATATTTTAATAGTCCGACTTTTGTTCTTAAACTAGATACTATATTGCGAAAAGTCTTAGCAGAATTTTTTATTATGCTGCTAAAGGGTCCAAGAAATATTACTAAATAGATTAGAATTTTAAAATAGTGATATTTAATTTAAATATCGCTAAATATATTCCACTAAAAGAGAATTATGTTGTAGTAGCGGGCATGCCCCATCGACCTACTCATGCCAAGTGTTGGTTAGACACGACACGACTCGGATCTTTATCCACCTTTAATATAAAAATTATCTTTTTATGTCTAAATTTGTTTATCACGAGTACGGCTAGAAGTTTGACATTTAGCAATCGAATGTATTTAATGTTATTATTTCTCTATTAATATTTATGCAGAGGGATTCAACTTTCATAAATCAAATTGTTCTAGTGTGAATAATGCAATAATAGCTAGAGGGTTGCCACTTGCCATTATATCTAGCTAGAACATTTCAAGCTTGAACATTTCAAATCAAAGACTCTATTAATTAATTAATAAATAAATAAATTAATTAATTAATTAATTAATTAACAGAGAAAAGAACAGTAGTTGCTTAGCTAGCTGAATCCGACAATCTAACAATTATAAAGAAAGTCACAGATGATTAGACAAATGATAATAATCTAGCAGCATTTGGAAGGTTTCAAATATTATGTAAGACCAAAACATTACTCGTGTTCAAAGTTTTACATGTTAGGTAGAGGTAGTACATCAGCTATCTAATTTATATTTGCTTTTAACACCTTAACAAATTAATACTATAGGCCACCAAACCAATTGGTAAGAAAATTCATGCATTAATACCATCATCTTTTTGATTTCTTATTATAAATCGTGCTGCTACAAGTAACTAAAAGACCCATCTTGAATGCTTTTGTCCTAGAGTAGTATTATTAAACTTTGGCCTTATTAACTAATATAATAAAGATATATTCGTCTAATTTGCTTTATCTTGGATTTGTTCGGGTTTAGATCCAACTGGAGCGGAAGATTAAAACCCTTAGTTTAAAAGACTTGGAGATTGGATCTAATGCATCTGGCCTGATTCCATTCAAGTTCGGTTCTATTCAGTTTCGGTCTAGACTATAGACCGTCGGTCCGATCCACTTTTACATACCCCTAAGCAAAACAAGCGCACTCATTCTATTTCAACTTAACTCTCCTTTACAAAGTTTAATAATTAACACAATAGAAACCAAGCATAAGATTATAGCTCAAATCTTCATGCATGCATGCTACAATTTTTATCTTATATAACAATTTTTGAATCGCGAATAATTTAAGAGATTTGTTCTCTTTTGAAAATTTATGCAATCGTTATTAGTTATTACCATCAAATCCCCGTATTTGATTTTATCTTGTTAATAAATAATAAATTGTATAAACATACATAATTTTTTGTTGGCGTGTTCATTCAACTATAATTATTTATATCTAATATATCGATCATCATTGCACTAGAATTAATTATATTTTATTTCTATTGACTACAAGTCACTTTGCTCAAGACTCTGATAACGGCTACTTTGATAACTAACAAGATGGAAGTCTTGATATATAAAAGTAATAAGTATTGAAATAATAAGAGCTACCACTAAAAAAGTTTATGACACATTAAAATGTCATCATACTTAAAAAGTATTATCTCTTTTTCCGTGATAATTCATCATATAATCTCACTGTAACTCACTTATGTGGGCACGGGATACCCGTAGGCTCGATCGGGTCCACAGATTCACAGGTCAAGAACATTAACTTGCACATACACTTGGTGATATATTCTTTGTTTTCCAAAACCATATGGTAGTAGGATAATTAGCTCATCCAATATATATGCAAGTCCACAACACCCACTATTTTATTGATGTGGGATCTTGTTTCATATGTGAAGTATTTCCAACATTATCCTAATATTTCAATCTTATTTTATAACATTTCCTACAAGTGTTATCAAATATATTTTGGTGACATGTCATGATATTGATACCTTAAATGTCACAATTGACACTATTATTTGTAGTGTATTCTTGTTGTGAGACATTATCTTTCGGTGAGACGGCCTCAAAAAAGAAGTCCTTTAGTCTCATATTTTGTATTAGATGGAGTATTTAACCCAGGTATATTATACATTTCTCGATCAGACTATCTCATATAATACAAATATAGAATAATTTGTGTTGATTACCTGAGTCATGGTAGGACGCCAAGTAGTTGAAGAACGAATACAAAGGGAGGCAGCAAAAGCAAGTCTTCTAATTTGCATGTCATCAAAGGCGTCTTCAAGTCTTGGGTCAACTAATTTCTCAATCTCCTTTCGTTTAAGGTATGGCTTTGCCTGTCATTATCAAACCTTTGACATTATTTGTTTATATATATATATATAATAATAATAAGACACAAAACTAAGATATTATTAAGCGTACTACCAAGTAGCTTAAACCCACAAGAAACCCTTAATTATTTAGTCAATCTTACCAAATAAATGTGGAAATTATATATAATAATATAATATAATATATAATATTTCAGCAAGGAAAATGCATAAGATACAAATGTAGTGACAGTTTTGATTATTCTTACCCAACTGCGTAAGCTTTGATGAGAAGCATCCACTGGTTTTCTACCGGAAATTAGCTCTAATAAAAACACTCCAAATGCAAAAACATCTGTTTTTTCATCAACAATACCATGGGAGAAGTATTCAGGCGCCAAATATCTGCATATGTTACCGCACATGGAAACCCTTAAGTATTCACAAAAGAATAAATGGATCAACAAATCAAATACTACTTAATTCCTCCCTTCCAAATTGGTTGTAACGTTAGAAAAATAGTACTATTTAATTATTAATCACTCGTAATTTGTGATTAGTTTTTTAATCTATAAATTAAAACATAATTAAGTGGGATCTTTTTTTATTTTTATTATTGCAAAGATTATTAATATTAAATTTTTATAATTTTTTATTTTATGTAATTAGAAATATTAAGGATGGATTTAGTGCATTGGATTGTGTGAAAAAGCAAACGTTGCAAGTAAATTAGAACGAAAGAACTATGTGCATAATATCGAATATCGAATAAACTAGTGGAATAGATTAGAAAAAATAATTTTAAAGTACAATTTATTTAATAAATTTAAAGGGGGGTGTAGAGATTTACAAGCTAAACCAATTAGATAAAATGAAATTACTCTTATGAACCACCATTAGCATGTTTTTTCCTCTTCATTACACTTGATTAATTAACTAATTATTTGCAATCTAAGTACTAGTATTCTATATTTTTTAAATAAGACCTTAACACCTTTGTGCTCTCTTCATTTAAAAATAACAGAATATTTCAATCATGAAATTTTTTTATTTTGCGCCTTATTTATTGTACTTATATTTATTTTATTAATAAAATTAATAGATTTTTTACTAACTTTTTCATATAATGGAGAAAGTGGGAGTCATGTGCGGTCAAACACCTCACACCCCCTCAAAGACCCCCTGAAAATAAGTCTACTTTCTTTGTTAAATATGCAGAAAATGTTTTTTTTCTTATTTAGATAAAAAAATATCAAGAAGCAATTTCACTATAAAAAATTTAAAAAAAAAAAGAAAAATGTGGACAGAAAATTGAGACCCAACAGTGCCCTCAATAGGAGCAATAGAGTGATGAGTCCACTGGGATGGGAGCCATTTAGCAAGCCCAAAATCAGAAATCTGTAAAAAGTTGAGTTAAATGGTTAGTACACTACACATGTGAATTGTGATATGGAGGAAAGATTAATAAATTGACTTACTTGTGGCTCAAATTCTTGAGTTAATAAAATATTTGTGGCCTTTATGTCTCTATGTATTATCCTTCTTCGACACCCTTTGTGCAAGTATTGCAACCCTTTGGCTGTCCCAATTGCTATCTTGTGTCTCACTTCCCATTCCATTGGAGGACTACTTTCATCTACATCCATATATATATCATCAACTATTCATGCTTTCATTTAATTGTTATTGTTTAATTACTTTCTTTTCTATGCTACTAAATTATTGCTATACCGTTACTTAAGGCTAACATATAAATTTCCTAGTCACTATATGAAATGTACAAAATGTTGCAATATTATAAAGTAGTAACATAACTTAAAATAATCATCTTTTTTACAATATAATAAACTAAATTATTTCAGATTTTTTGAAGCATATTTTCTCTAAATCTTTAAATCTTATAATAAAAAATAAACTATATTGTAATATATACAGTAAAAAAAATCTAACACGAGATTTAAATATTTTTAATCTACATAATAACTTTATCTATATACACAGTAACTAGAATATTGTTGCAACATTAGAAAAATAACAATATTCATTCATCACTCTTAATTTGTGATTAGTTTTTAATTTATAGGTTAAAACATAGTCAAGTTAGATCTTGGTTGATTAGTTACATTGCAAAGATTGTTAATATCAATTTTTTTGTAATTTTTTATTATACATAATTAGAGATATTAAGAATTGAATTAGTGCATTGGATTGAGTGTAAAAGCAAATATAACGAGTAAATTGAAACGGATAAAGTATTAACTAAATATGCTAGAACATCAAATAAAAAGGGAAAAATAATACCTTAATCTATATATACATATATAGTAACTAGTATATTGGTTTATTTTAAGTAGCATAAACAATAAATTGATCCTAAAGATAAGAGTATTGAATAAAGTTTTGTTACCATGAAGAAGAGAGGCAACAGAGCCTCTAGGAGAGAAGGGGAAAAGAAGGTAAAGACCATTTTCAATACAACATCCTAAGAGTGATGAAACATTTGGGTGACAAGCATGTCCAATTGTTCCTATCTCTGTCAAGAATTCTCTTTCTCTCTTTTCTTCATTACTTCCTTTTGTTAGTTTCTTCACAGCTACCATTTCTCCATCTTCTAACTCACCCTTGTATACCTCTGAATACCCTCCTTTTCCCACCAAATTTTCTGCTTAGCCAAACAAAAAACAAATACAATTTCATATATATAACTCCAGAAAATATTCATATTCATATCAATCCCAGTGTATTCTATTTATAGGAAAACTATGATCAGGGTCTAGTTTATAAAAAAGGAAGGGATCAACCCATATTCATAAAGAAAAATGCGACCAAAGAGCCACTCCGCTTGAGAAAAGACCACTAAAAAAGAGGTTTATGCAATGAAAAGGACCGAGTGAAGCTGAATAACTCCGAAAATACTTAATTTTTTAAAAAAAGAAGAAAGAAAAATAACCTGAGGAGAAGCCATTAGTAGCAGCAAAGATTTCTTCAAAAGAGAAACATCTCCAAGTGGGTTTCTGAGGAAAACATACAGATTGTGTTAAATCATGATTTGAAAACTGGGTATTCTGTTCATGTAATTGAACGAACCCTGAATCTTCAGAGCTAGTAATAGAACGACGTCGTTTGGAGAATAAGCGCTTCAAACTTGCAGATCGAATGTAATTCATTGTTATCCCCATCTTTTTGGTATATGTTTGTATTTGTTACTTTAGTTGTTTAAACCTAAAAAATGTGAGGAGTTAAGGGGACAGCATTGATTTGAAGAACAGCAGTCAAATGAATGGCAGAGAGATAAAGGATGAAGTGAGTTATTTGAGGTATGAAGAACTGCGAAGTAAGTAATGTTATTGTTAGTTGGGTGTTTAAATAAAGAAAAGGGAACATACAAATAGAGGGAACTATTCAAGTCTCAAATGATTTATCATGTGTGCTTGCTCTTTAAATTAATTAATTAATGTCCTTTTCACCTAATGTAGAGATGATAAAATGAGTTAATTTTAAGAAAAAGTTATTTATTATGAGTTTAAATTAATTGTGTGGAATAAATTAAAATAGGGTTATAATATATAAATGAGATTAAAAAATGTGGTTGATTATTGTCTAAAAGTAGAAAAAATAATAAAATGAGAGTGACAAACCAAAATGAAAGATTAAAGGGTTTGATCATACCTAACTCTAATGTCTCGAAACCATCAAAGCTCTGCAGTTAAGTATGCTTGTGCGATAGTCGTACTTATTAAGGAATGATATCATATTGATATTATTCACTTCATCACTGTCGTATATCGTGGAGTATAATTGACAACCATAATCATCAATAATAAGGAATACTTCCATATCTCTTAATATATTACTCTAATTGTCAAATGTAGTCAATTATGCAAATTATATTATGTTTATCTTTTCCTTAGTTAACTTCTCTAAGTTAGGCTATTATCTTGTAAAATATTCTGCTGTAGAATATTCCTTTTTAGTATTAGTGTGTATATTATATATACTCTTCTCTTGATTAATAAACATACAACATTAAAACCCATTCTATATGGTATCAGTTTTTGATCCTTCTAACACCTTCAAAACACTCTCGTAACCACAATGGTCGCTGCCGCAAATGCTTTTCAAATTCCCAATGATGCTGATCCAAAGCAACCACTTTTATCCATTAACCTTCACCATGTTATTAAGTTAACATCTACAAACTATCTATCATGGAAATTACAGGTCGAAGCTATGCTCGTCGGCTACGACCTTCTGAAATGCATTGATCGAACTTTTCCTTGTCCCTCTCCTACACACATAGTTGATGATAAAGAAATTTCAAACCCAAACCAAGTATTTTGGCTTCGCCAGGATAAACTATTATTTGGCTCTCTCATAGGCACATTATCTTCCAACCTTGTCTCTCTTGTATCTCAAACTACCTCATCCAAAGCATTATGGGATACACTTGCCAAAACATATGCTACTCCTAGTCGGGGGCATATTAAACAACTACGAGATCAGCTTCACCGCATCTCTAAGGGAACTCGTTCTATCACGGAATTCATGCAAGCTATAAAAACATGTGTTGATAACTTGGCTGCACTTGGTAAGACGGTTGACCGTGAAGATGTAATTTGATCATGTTTTATCTGGGCTTGATTCAGACTACAATTCTGTAGTTGAATCTATTAATGCCCGTGATATCACCATCTCTTTCGAGGAACTTCATGAAAAGTTAATCAACAAAGAACTTGCTATACACCAACTTCGTCAAGCGCTAGAACAACCTGCTACTGCTTTTGCCCTTCAAACCAAAAATAATTCTCGCTACAATAATAACCACCGCCCACATACTTCAGGCAACACACATAACTCATCCTATAAACAACCTAAACCTTTTTTAGGCAAGTGCCAATGGTGTCGAGAGCAAGGTCATGTAGTTGCACATTGCCCTACCTTTACCAAACGCTTCCCAAATGCTGCTCCACCCTCCCCTTTCACTCGCCCATTCACTAAACCTCAAGCTAACACTTCTACTTTAGGAAATATGGAACCTACTTCATCATGGATGCTTGATAGTGGTGCATCTCACCATGTCACCAATGATCTCAACAACCTATCTCTTCATGCTCCGTATGATGGTACCGATGAACTTCTCGTCGGAGATGGTATGAGTCTAAAAATATCTCATATTGGCTCTTTAAAAGTATCAAATCTTATTCTTAATCATGTGCTTGTTGTTCCCGCCATAACCAAAAATATAATTTCTATTTCACAATTATGCAAAGATAATCCTGTTTCTATCTTAGTCTCATCAAACTTTTTTTCTATCAAGGAACACCTCACAGGGACTCCTCTCTTTCAAGGCCCAACTAAGCATGGTGTATATGACATGATGTTTTCAACACCTCGTGCATATGCAATCACAACCACCACTTCTATTCATTGGCATCACCGGCTTGGACATCCATCTCACAATATGTTTCGTCACATTATCTCCAAAAATAATTTAAATGTCTCTAGCATATCCACTTTAGATTATACTTCTTGTTGTTTGAATAAAAGTCATAAACTTTCTTTCTCTACATCTTCCATTGTGTCTAATGCTCCATTACAATACATTTTTACTGATGTTTGGACGTCACCAATATATTCTTATGATGGCTACAAGTATTATCTCATATTTGTGGATCATTTTTCAAAATACATATGGTTATATCCTATGAAAAAAAAGTCTGATACAAAAACAATTTTTATTCGATTTAAATCTCTAGTTGAAAATTTTTTCCAACTCCCACTTAAAGTTCTCTATTCAGACAATGGGGGTGAATTTGAAGGCCTAAAACCATACTTTTCTCTTGATGGTATCACACATCTCACCACACCCCCGCATACTCCTCAACATAATGGATATTCCGAAAGACGTCATAGACATATTGTCGAAACTAGTCTAACTCTTTTAACTCATGCTCACATGCCTTTGAAATATTGGACTCATGCCTGCACAACTGCTGCTTATTTAATAAACAGATTACCAACTCCTACTCTAAAAAATAATACTCCTTATTTTATACTTTTTGGATCTCAACCAAACTATCAAAAACTTCGAAGTTTTGGATGTTTATGTTTTCCTTGGCTAAAACCTTATACTAGCCATAAACTTGACCCAAAGTCAAAACAATGCATATTCATCGGCTATTCTCCTAGCCAAAGTGCATATAATTGTCTAGAGTTGGAGACTCAACGCATATATCTATCTCGACATGTTCACTTTGTCGAAAACACTTTCCTTAGAAATGCTAGATGAGTGGGCACCCTTACCCACTCATATTTTATCACCTACCTCTACTGACCTCCCCATTCAAGACCAATCTATACCCCCTAATTCTTCCACTCTACCATCATCTATCATATCTCATTCCACACCTAATATACCCCCACCATCCCAAGCCTCCCACTCCATGACCACTCGTTTAAAGCATGGCATCACCAAACCTATACAAAAACTTACCCTTGCTGTCGAACTCCCAGAAATTGAGCTACCTAAAACTATCACTCAAGCCCTTAAAAGCTCTGTTTGGCGTAAGGCTATGGATGATGAAATGCCTGCTTTGATTCGCAATAAAACATGGGACCTTGTTCCTTCCTCTTCGTCTCAAAATGTAGTAGGGTGTAAATGGATTTTTAAAATTAAACGTGATCAACATGGTCACATAATGCTATACAAAGCTAGATTGGTGGCTAGAGGCTTCCTACAACGTGAAGGCATTGACTATGGGGACACCTTTAGTCATGTTGTAAAACCAGCAACCATTCGTGTTGTTCTATCTCTTGCAGTAAGCAATTAGTGGTCTATTAGACAGCTCGATATAAACAATGCATTCTTGTAAGGAACTCTTACTGATGACGTGTACACAGTCCAACCACCAGGTTTTGTGGACCCACAACACCCTACGCATGTTTGTAAGCTAAATAAGGCTTTATACGGACTTAAACAAGCCCCTTGAGCATGGTATTTGGAACTTAAACAACACTTACTTACTATGGGATTCAAAAAAGCAGTAAGTGATTCCTCATTGTTCATATTTTATGAGAAAAATGTACTTATGTATCTGCTTGTTTATGTTGACGACATACTCTTAACTGGCAATAATTTAATGATACTAGATAAATTTATTGCTAATCTTTCTACACGGTTTTAACTTAAGTATCTTGGGTTTCTATCTTATTTCTTAGGAGTTGAAGTAGTCTCTCACCCACAAGGGCTTTTCTTAAGTCAAAAGCAGTACATTAATGATCTCCTTTGCAAAGCTAATATGGAGGAATGCAAACCAGTAGCCACCCCTATGGTCACAGATCCTCCACTAAGCATTCATGGCACATATCTTCAAAACCCATCAGAATATCGTGCTATGATTGGTAGTCTTCAATACCTCAATTTGACGAGACCTGATATATCCTTCACAGTCAACAAGCTTGCTCAATATATGCAACGTCCAACTGTAGAACACATGCAGGCAATTCACCGTCTACTTCGTTTTTTGCGTGGTTCATCTCACATGGGTCTTCTCATTCATAAAAACTCTCCTTTTTCGCTTCATGCGTATTCTGATGCGGATTGGGCTTGTGATAGAGATGATTATATCTCCAATACTGCTTACATTGTGTACCTTGGCCGAAATCCCATTAGCTGGACTTCACGCAAACAAAAGACTCGAGCTAGATCCTCAACCGAAGCTGAATACCGAGCTGTTGCCTCGACTACAGCTGAACTTATTTGGGTCTCTAACCTTCTTTATGAGTTAGGCCAACTACCTACTTTGCCACCAATTATCTACTGCGACAATCTTAGTGCCACCTATGTTTGTGCCAATCCTGTTTTCCACTCAAAAAGAAACATCTTGACCTTGACTATCATTTTGTTCGTGAAAATGTGCAACAAGGAAAACTTCACGTCTCATATATTTCACAAATGATCAACTGGTCAATGCTCTTACAAAGCCTCTCCCTCATGTTCAACACAATCTGCTAACTCGCAAAATTGGGCTAACAATATGGCCGCCCATTTTGAGGAAGGGTATTAAGGAATAATGTCATACTACTATTATTCACGTCATCACTGCCGTATATCGTGGAGTATAATTGACAACCATAATCATCAATAATAATGAATACTTCCATATCTCTTAATATATTACTCTAATTGTCAAATGTAGTCAATTATGCAAATTATATTATGTTTATCTTTTCCTTAGTTAACTTCTCTAAGTTAGGCTATTATCTTGTAAAATATTCTACTGTAGAATATTCCTTTTTAGTCTTAGTTTGTACATTATATACTCTTCTCTTGATTAATAAATATACAACATTAAAACCCATTCTATAGTACTAGGCTGGGTGACCTCTTGCAAACTTCTCGTTTGCACCCTTTGTTGTGCTTTTTTTTCGAATTCAACGCTTTTTTAGTTACTAAAAAGGATATTGGTAAATTGGACATTGTATTATTGTGAAAAAAAATAAAACATGATTTGAATATAAAAAAATTTGCAAACGTGGTTCCGGGCAGAAATTGTGCGCATAACAAAATTAAGAGCCCTCGAGTGGGGCGATGCATATATAAAATTATTGCAATGATTTCATCAGTGCGCTCATAGATCTCTCCAGTAGAAGCATGCCTTGCATATGGATGATCTCTTGATTTCCTACTACTGCACAATTTTTTTTTTTTTGAATTGGTGAATTTATTCAATGAAAACTAAAGACTCGTTATTTGAAGTCGTCCGCATTAAAGACCTCGTGGGGAAGAAGTCATTGACTAATATAAGATGTGAAGGCTCCCTTTAACTGAACCGATCACTAGTAGAAAAAGTTCATTTGTATCTTTGATTTAAGGCTATCTAAATATTTATATCAATACATCAGACAAGTGGACTAGACCACAAGATACGCCAAGACAACGCCAAAGGATAAGACCCAAATATACACCAAGACCTAAAGCAGGCCCCACCCTAGGCAAGGGCAAGCTGGGCCTGTGCCCAGGGCCCACCCACAAAAAGTTGAGAACTCATCTAAATTTGCCAGCTTAATCTGTATTGAAATTGAAGTAATGACTAAGGGATTTTTTTTTAAAGCGTTGTGCGTGAGTGTCTTTGAGTTTGGGCGAGAGGGTTGCCATTGATTAAGCTAGGAACGAAATCTAATAATTAAAGAGGAAGAAGATGACTCCCTATGCCTCACGTGATAATTAGAAATATGAGGGGCTATTTTGTAAATTAAAGAAAGCATTGGTAAAAGTTGGAAAAGTTGACCCATTATTATAAAATCCTTTAAAACTTAAAACCTGTACTCTTTTATTTAATTTTAATTTAATTTGATATTACATCTATACCATATGTCCATATTACTTCCTCTGTCCATATTTATTGTCTTAAATTGATTACTTATAATTTTAAAATGACCACTTACAATTTTAAAATGATTACTTTTTTAGTCTTATATAGAACTAGGATAGAAACCCGTGCAATACACGGATTTTTAAATACGTTTATATCTTAATGAAATTTTAGACGAACAGACATCTTCGATTATTGATGTTTTATAGAAGAACATCTTTCATTCATGTTTGGTTGATCTATACTCATCCGCTGTAGGGTTAACTCTAAATTTTGCAAAAAATATGATTTTCTTAACACACATGATTTAGAATGAGTTAACATTGTAAATTTTCCCATTGAAGCCATTATAGATGTTCCCTTTTTGTCCACCATGATTAAGTGAATAAATATGGTCACATCTCTCTCTTTATACTACTACATATGTATGATTTTTGCATTAATTTTCCATGTCCCCCTATCACTTTGTATTTCCTGAATGTAATTTAAGCTCACGGTTATAATTGAAAATATTATTCACCAACATTGAAGCTTGAGAAAAAAAAAATGATATGAGCAAATAATTAAGTTGATCAAATGGTATATTTATATTGTAGTTCATGTCATTCTATTGAAAGACAATTTCTATTTTTGTCAACTTATAAAATTGACTGAATTGAAATTCCTTCAATTAATATTTTTGTCATTAATATAAATCATAATTTTTTATTTTCATAAAAGAATAATATTGTCTTAATTGAAATTCCTGCAATTATTACTCCTGCCATTATTATGAATCCAACGTTTTATTATTTTAAAAGAATAAAATTGACTGAATTGAAAATCCTGCAATTAATATTTCTGTCATTAATATTTATACCATTAATATAGATCCAAATTTTTATATTTGTAAAGAATAAACTTGACTGAATTGAAATTCCTGCAATTATTCCTGCCATCAATATGAATGCAACAATTTATTTCCGTAAATGATTAAAATTGATTGAATTGTAAATCATTTAATTAATACTCCTGCCATAAATACTCTTATAATACTGGCCAATTAAATAATTACAAATGACACTTTCATATTCACTCTAGTTTTATATACTATACATTAAAATTAATATAGTGTATGATTTGTATTTTAGTGATTATTTACAATCTCAAAGTGATCAATTAGATTACTAGTACATAGAGAAAATTTGCACATTAATCTATTTAAACTATATTTTATTTTATTCTTAATCAATAAATCAAAACATAGTCACGTAAGATTTTGTTTCAATTGTACGTCTCAATGCAAATGGTGCAAAAAATAGAAATAATATAATAATTAAGGGCCCATAATAGATTTTTTGCCCAGGGCCTTAGAAAACTGAAAAATTGAAATGAATAAGCAAAATATTCAAAAAAAAAATCAAAAAATAGAAAGTTTTTGAAACTTATTCCCAAGATAAACAGTTTTCTTCCTGAGCTGAGGTTTGGACCTGTTCGCTGTTACTAACAGGGAACAAAGATTCATTTTTAAAAAACCCAAAGAGTCTGTTCGCTGTTACTAACAGCGAACAAAAACATTTTAAAAAAAATCGAAGTGCGTGTTCGCAGTTACTAACAACGAACTTATGCGTGATAAAACATCAGCTGCTTCTTTCTTCTTCATTTTCCCCTTTTCAAGTAAATCCTAAAGTCGACACACTTCTCTCATTTTCCTCCATTACTACTCCTTCAAACCTTCAATTAAGCCCTTCATTTTTCAATCCAACACTAGTAAAGTGGTCTAGCACTAACTTTGACTTGTCTAAGGTACAAATTTCTTTGTTTTTTTTGTTATTTTAAACGAAATTTAGGGTTATATGTAATACACTAGAAAAAAATTGCAAGTTTCCGACTAAACAACTCCGACCACCCTGTTTTAGTCGGAAAATTCCGACTGATTTACCGACCACCCACAATGAGTCGGAATTTCCGACTAGATTCCTACTGACAGCTTATTGTAGGAAAATACTGACGGAATTGCGACTATACTGTTAGTCGTAATAATTCCGACTAGTTCTGTTGTCGAAAGCTAGTCGCAATTCAGTCGGTGAAATTGGAAGAATTTACCGACTATACCCCTTGTCGGAAGCTAGTCGAAAATTATCCAAATCTTTCTATAAATACTCTCCGCCAACCTAAATTTCTTTCTACATTTTCACCTTTCTATCTCTCTAAATAATCCTTACTTAATTCTCTCCAAATAATTCTTATAATTTAATCTCTTTCATTTAAATATACCTTATTTCTAACTTCTAAAAAAAAATTACAATATTTCTCTCAATTCATAAGGATTCTAGATATACACTATTAAAAAGGTATGATTTTTATTTATATTTTGCTTACTTAATTAATCTTATTATATTATTTATATTTTAATTAGTTTATATATATATATCTATGCATTATTTATAATATATGTATATATGTATTTTGTTAAAAGAAATTTTATTAAGCTTTTCGCTATAGTGTATTTTTTGTAATAATTATAAGTATTTACTCGAAAATATAGTTTTACTTAATTATATTTTTGTAGTACTATAAAAATGTGTAAGAAATAATGAAAATATGTTCCTTAAATTTGAGAAAATTTAGCATCATATTGTATTGTTTACTTAAATTAATTTAGTTTACAACAATAAAATCATAAGATGCTGAGTTTACTTAGATTTGAGAAACATAATTTTTATATTTCCACTTTTTGTTCATATATATACATACAAGGATATTGTTAAGAAAAACGATTATTTCTAATTAGTGTTTATAAATTTTACGGAAAAATGACCGTGCGAAAAACTTATTAAAATTTTATTTGAATAAGGTGCATTATATCATATGTTATATTTAATTTGTAAAAAAACAAATTTAATGAGCTTTTATTTTGTGGCCATTTTTTTTGTAACCCGCATGAGTATTTAACCGAAATTGTTGTTTTTCTTAATTATTCTCTTGTATATATATTATAAAAATGTGGTGAAAACGATTAAAATATGTTTTTCAATTTGGATGAAATTAGGCATTGTATTATTTTTACTTAAACTAAGTTGCAACAGTTGATGCTTAGTAAAAATAATCCTCGATTCGGAACTCGTCGGGCTCATCGATAGTCAATATTACAGCTTACATGTTGTATTTTGTAAGGTTGTATAAAATTGCACTAACGGCGAACTGACGAGTTGCAAATCATGGGGTATTCTTACTAAATTTTGTTGCAACGAAAAGTTACAATGCCTAATTTCGTTTAATTTGGAAAACATAAGTTTAATGTTTTCAATTTTTTATAGTACATATGAGGAAATATTTAAGAAAAACAACTTTTTCAATCTAGTACTCATGATAGTTACGAAAAAATGGCCGCAATAAAAGCTCATTAAAATTATTATTTTTTATTTAAATTTACCGACTTGATACCGACTAAAATATAGTCGCAAAGTGGTCGGAATTTTGAAAATCAAATATCAGCCAGTTAGGGTTTCTGACACGCATTAATTCAATAAAGCTGCTGCTCCCTATTCCGACTAATCATTGATTGCCTTAAGATTCTTGTCTTTTCCGACCACACTCCGACTAACATGTAGTCGCAATTTGGTCGGAATTCTAAAATTATCCTGATTTTTCTATAAATACCCTCCCTAAACGTAAATTTTTATTTACATTTTACATCTACACTTTCTCTCTCCTTTATTATCTCCAAATAATCCTAATAATTTAATCTCTTTCATTTAAATTTACATTATTTCTCCCAATTAACAAGGACAAGGATTCTAGCTATACACAATTAAGGTATGATTTTAGCAATATTTTGGTTAGTTTAAACAAGTACCTCCTTGCGTTGTTTCTCAATTGCCCCGCTCTTCCTCACACTCCTACTTGAGTTTCTTCAATCAAGTATGGGTGTGAGGAAGAGCGAGGCAAATTGAGAAACCTAAATTTAACTGTTCCACTTTTTGTTCTTACATACGAGGATATTATTAAGAAAATTCTAAAAAAAAATTTTAATGAGCTTTAATTTGGTGCCATTTTGTAGTAATAATTATGAGTACTTAACCGAAATAGTTGTTTTTCTTAATTATTCTCTTGTATGTTTACTATAAAAATGTGTTAGAAACGATTAAAATGTGTTCCTCAAATTTAATGAAATTGAGCATCGTATTATTTTACTTATATTTGCAACAAGTAAATCTTACTGAAAAAGAATAATTTTCGATTTGCAGTTTGTTGGTTTTCCCCAATAGTGATAATTACGGCCTACGTATTGTATTTTCTAAGGCTGTAAATTGCACTGTAGGGGAACCAACAAGCTGCAATGAAAAAAGTATTCTTAGTAGATTTATTTAATAAGTAAAATTTACGATGCTTAATTCCGACTAAATTCCGACTATCATTTAGTAGGAATTTAGTCGGTAAATACAAAAGTTACCGACGACCTACCGACTACTCATTTGTCTGAAAGTGGTCGGAATCCAATGTCGCCAAAATTTTGTCAGCTTTTGGCTAAATTAAGGTTTGACATTATCTGGTCGGAGGAAAATAGTATTTAATTGTTAAAAAATTCTGAAAAAACAATTAAATCCATTTTTTAGATATACCGACCATTTACCTACTAAACAAGTTGTCGGGATATGGCGACAAAATCATAGTCGGAGATCGGTCGGGCTTTTCCGACTAAATTCCTACTAAAACATCTAGTCAGAATTGCGACTAACCACCTACCAAACGAAAATTAGTCGGAATTCCGATTGAATTTCCGACTATTTTTATTTACCGACCATTCTGTGCCGACTAACTGAGGGTGGTCGGTGTTTAGTCGGTATAGCCGTATACCGACTAAACAGCGACTATTTTGGTTAGTCGGAAAGCTGCGTTTTTTTTTGTAGTGATATTATGTATTTTTTTCAAATGCAGGCATTTCTTGTTAAATCAATACTCGTTTAGTTCGAATTTAGCTGTTTAAGGTAATTTATTAGTTATTTTAGAATTATTTGTTCATTGTTATGATTGTGGTTCATTGTCTTTAACTTGGTTTATGGTGAATATATTGAATTTGGTTATGATGATGTATTTAGTTAATTATGTATACTGATTTTGATCAGTTAATTGATTATATTAGTATATGTATTAAATTTGAATTATTTAATTACTTTATGTAAATGTAGTTAAATAGTTATACAAATAGTCATGAATGTACTTGGTGATGATGTTGATTTGTATGTATTTATGTAGAAATGGCTTCATTTCGTGTGATTGTTGCATGTTTTTGGAATGGTTCCATTCGTACAAGTGGTAGCAAGGTTACGTATCTTGGGGGTAAAAGTAAATTGTTTGCGTGCAACTCAAACATGGTTTTCAATGACTTTAAGCGTCTTGTATGTTCTAAGATTGGAATTGACCCCACTCGAAATACTGTTAAGTTATCTTTTAAATACCGATGTTACTTCTAATCCTTCTCCTACGCTTATGCTCATTGTAACCCAAGAAACTCAAAATCCCTTTGTTCCCTCCCCTTCTTCTACTCCTTCTGATGATCCCACAGTTAATTTAGGAGAAAGTACTCAGTTTCTACCTTGGGATGATGGTAATGAGAGTAATGAGCTTATTGATTCCCCTTCTGAGGATGATGTGGATGTGGATGAGGAAGCCCTAGCTAACGACATGACCCTAGGCAACATTCCTACAATCGTTCCTCCCACACCTTATGCCCTATGTCCACCTTTGGATGAGTATGAAGAGGACAACTCTTAGAGGACTTGGGTTTGTGATACCACCTACAGCGAAGATGGGGAGCTTGAAAAGGGTATGATATTTGATAGTAAGGAAGCTTTATTGGAAGCTGTTAGAGTCTATCATATTCGTAGGAATGTAGAGTATAGAATAAAGATTTCTAACCAAACTTCTTTATCCTTGAAGTGTAAGAGGGGATGTTCCTAGAAACTAAGGGCTAGGATAAATCCATACTCTACCTCATGGTTTATTTCAAAATACAATGGAAAGCATGGGAATTGTGTGTTGTCTAGTGACACCGCGTCAGCTGGACATATTCATTTGACGTCCTTTGTGATTAATAATGTGATTAGGAAGTGTGTTTCCGCAGACCCTTCAATCAAGGTGTCTGTGGTTCGACAGATGGTGAAAGATCGATTTCGTATAGAGGTCACTTACAAGCTAGCATGGTGTGCTAAGCAACAAGCCCTGTTGTCTATTTATAGTACATGGGAGGATTCCTATTCCCTTCTTCCACGCTTTTTCAAAGCCTTACAATAATGTAACCCGGGCACAGTAGTTGAGTGGTTCTTTAAAGAAGACAATGACGTGTGTGTGTGTATGTACGTCCTAATATTAGGACCTTTCAACGTGTGTTTTGGGCCTTTAGACCTAGTATAGAGGGTTTTAAGTTTTGTAAACCTCTGATCGCCATCGATGGTACACACTTGTATGGTAAGTACCGTCATACCTTATTGACTACGATTGCACAGGATGGTGATAAGGGTATCTTTCCACTTGCGTTTGCCTTGGTTGAGAAAGAATGTGTATCTGCGTGATCTAGGTTTATGGCGTGTATTCGTAAGCATGTAACACAAAAGATGGGATTGTGTATTATCTCTGATAGACATACGGGGATTTTGGCGACGATGGAGGAGATGGAATGGCAACCACCAAACGCTTATCATAGGTTATGTTTACGTCATTTGCTTAGTAACTTTAACCGTGCTATGGGTAATGTTCAACTTAAGAAGTTGTTTTGTAGGACTGCAGAGCAAAGACAGTACTCTAAGGTTGTTGAGGGATTGAGGGAAATTGGGGTTGCAAAACGAGAAGCTCTTTTTTGGATTTATGAAGTTGATGAAATGTCTAAGTGGTAATTGTGTCATTATGGGGGTCACAGGTATGGTGTGACTAACACCAACCTAGTTGAGGTCTTCAACTTTGTGATGAAGGGTGTAAGGTTCTTGCTATTAACTACATTAGTTAAATCCACCTTCTACCGAGTCGACGACTACTTCGTGTAAAGACGCGAACGTGCTAGTGCATGGATGATTTGAGGAAGCATGTACACCTCTCATGCAACGAGGATTATCACTAGAAACACTGAGAAGGCAAACTTTCATGACATAGTCGCTTTCAATTACACAACAGGAGTATTTGAGGTTAAAACTGGGTGGGGAAACAGAGGATCGGCAAAGGGTGGCAAGGTTCATACAGTGGACATGAATCGTAAGAAATACACAGCTCCCAAGGACTGGAGCGAGATTAATGGGCGCCACATTGCCCGTTGGAATCGTAGGCTGGAGCGACTAGCTCAGGGTGTGTCGATCGATGCCGCTGCCGCATCTACCAGTGCTGATTACATGCCATGGTACCTCTCCATCACTCGGCGATGGATGACACCATGAGGTTTAGTGGTAGTGTCACAGTATGCTCCTGCCGCGCCAGTTATGACCCAATTCGTAAGTATCCTTACATGTTTATGTAACCTCAAATACAAGATTCATAATATCGTATTAACTTTACTAAATATTTGATTGCAGGCACAAGGTGCGGCATCGGTGATCCAGTCTTCCAATGAGCAGCCCATACGAGATATTGCGCACAGCATGCTCCATGGCACTCAGTTCCAGCACTTCATACCAGAAGTGGCTGAAGAGACTCCACCTACTACCCACGAGGTCCAACCCTCGTCTCCAGCTCAGGAAGTTCATTTGGAGGAGGTGGACTTGTCCTACCCCTTGCATGATACGGGGTCCTCGTAGGCTGGGTCATCGCAATACCAATCACCTCATCTCCCCGAGCGACACACGAACGCCTCCTACTATTGAAGGAGGCGTAAGCGGCCATCACAATTAGAGAGGGTGCAGGAAGAGGATGACGAATTGACGATTAGTATATATTTTATAGTACATTGAACATTCTATGATAATGAACATTTGTAGTATTTAGATAGTTTGACATTTGTTCATATTTTGTTATGTATGTATATAAAATTATCGTTTTTATCCTATTTTGAATGACTCAAAGATGATGACTTCATTGCAAATGGAAGATACCGATAATTCAACATAGTTTCATTAATAATGATTACCAATATAACTTTCATTCATGACATATAACCATTACAACTTAAGTACGCTTATTAAACTTTTTCAATATCCTTTCGGTTTCTTCACTTCTACGCGCCTTATCCATTGCTTTCCTTTTCAAGTTATGTATCTCATTTCTAAGCTCTTCATTCTCCTTATCTAGCCTAATAATGATTGCTTTTTGCCAATCGGTGCCCTCCGGATCAACCCACCTAAAGTACGTGCTTCTCAAATTTTCATCTTCGAATAGTGGACATGCAACATATTGACGTCCAGGATCAAAATCGCCCCAATCGCAACCGTATTCAACTTCATAACCACAATGACATAATTCTTCCATTGAATGATGCTTTGTGATATATAACTAAATCTAAATATAAACATAATTTAAACGTCAATGAAGCACATAATATAAATATTATAAATAAGCTTAACAAAATGAACATAATTTACACTAAACATACCTCAACTTAACTTCAAAGGGAATAAGATGTATACAATAGAATGAATAAAGGTAAGGTATTTATAGAACTTCACTCAACAACTATATTCCAGGTATACAACGGCTATATTTTAATACTACAACGTCTATTTTGAACAAAAACAACCAAAAAAGTCAAAACAAAAGTCAAAGTTTTGTTCACTGTTACTAACAGCGAACAAGCTGGACTTGGTCAAACCTCTGTTCGCTGTTACTAACAGCGAACAAACCTCTGACCTTATTTGCCCAGGTTTCAAATTTGTTCGCTGTTAGTAAGAGCGAACACACCCTTTCTCTTTTTGGAACCATTTACCTTTGTTCGCTGTTAGTAACAGCGAACAGGTACCAAACCTCAGCTCAGGAGCAAAACTGCTTATCTTGGGAATAAGTTTCAAAAAGTTTCTATTTTTTGATTTTTTTTTTCTTTGCTTATTCATTTCAATTTTTCTAGAAAACTTAGGACTGGCCCTGACCTAAAGGGTTAAAGCACCTGGATACGGCCACACTCTGGCACACCAAATACACCTAATACTAGTTTGTACACAGAAAAGACCTAATGGGCAAACACCACAACTTAGATTCCTTTCTTGTTGAATATCTATTATTGCTTTAGATTTATATTCATATTGATTATGCTCAGTTCTATTGCTTTCCTTATTAATATTGCTTGGTTTAGTTTAATCAGGGGTTTGATTAGTGAAACTGATATGTAAACTAGTGGGAGTAGTTTAACAAAATACGGGGGAATCCAAATGGAAAACTTAGAAAGAAAAGAAATGTGTTTAGTTTAGAAAGAAAGAGGTAAGAAAGTGATATATGTATGGCTATTTTATGAAGTTACGACAAAAAACATATTTTTGTTTGGATTAGTTCTCAAGAGTTTGAAAACAATTCCAAGATTTTTCGGTTACGAAATCGGATATATAAAGATATGGAACAACAAATAAACAAACAAGTGTGTTTGATAAGGAACACCCAATTGAATCTAACTAAAAGATATGTAAGCAAGGGACACTCACTTTAACTTACTAGGTTGTAATATCCATTTAAGGAACACTCAACTCAAATTAGAATATTTCGAATTAAAATGTATGAAACTCTTAAAAACTTTAATCTTATCAAATGTAAGAAAAACTCACAATTTGAATAAACAGTCAATACTTAAACAAAGTATATGAATAAGAAAAGTTTTACAACTTTCTTTGGAATTTCGATATTTGATCATGTCGTGTATTGTCTTTTCCATTCATTAGCTATGCATTTATATAGGCTTACAAAGTATATGAAAAATCAGAAATTAAACTAAACATTTACTTGAATACAAAACATTCAAGTAATTACATAAAGACACACTAAAATCCTATGTAAACTTACTAGAATACGAAGCATTTAGTATGCTAAATCAAACGACACCTTACATAGACAAAAGTGGCTCTTATTATGGCTAATAAAAATCAGAAATAAAAAACCTTAAATTCTTACCATTGAACGACTTCTTTTATCCCTTGTTGATGATAGAAAACGTAGCCTAAAAATACGTGACCAGATTCTTCTCTGAACCAGTTTAAAAGCCTTGAATGTCCTCTTCAGCAGCCATATGAATAAGCAATAGAACAACTTTAAATGCTTACCTTGGAAGCTCTTATCCATGGAATAACTTAGATGAAATATAGTCACTCTTAAATCAGCCATATTGAATGATCAAATGAATAGATGGGAATTAAAGCCTTTTCATTGATTATCACAATTAAATGAATGAACAATATTACTACAATCATTGAAATGAATAATGAAAGCAATAATCGTGTGATTTAAGACAAAATTCATAGTTGCCTTATTTAGTCTTTCAAACCTTTAAAAGAATAGTCAACTCAGCTGTAATTTCTCTATTCAATCCTTTGATGGACGACCTTAAATGAAATTATTCTCTTTTGAAAACTTTTTTTGTGCGCTTATATGTAAGGCTTTTTCTTTCAATAGATGCTTTTGCTAAATTGGACAATACCGGGTTCTGGATGAGAATTCACGCTAATTAGAAAATTAAGAGTCCTGAAGATGCAGCGATGCGCATACAAATTAATAATTAGAATAATTTCGTGGGTGCATTCATACCAGAACAATTGCATTAGATCTCAATGGAACCCCCTAGTAGAAGCATGCCTTGCATATGTGATCCCTTGATTTCCCATTACTACATAGACTCCATAAATATTTGGTAACAATTTATTTGCAACAACATCAATTGTTTCTTTTAGTGGAGTCTTTTAGTGAATTGAATAATATCAAGATGGGAAAGTACTTATTAAAAAGAAGAAGGGAGAAATATGGGTCTAATTTCCATTTTTCAAGCTTTTTTTTAGGGTTATACAATTTGTTAGCTCTAAAGGGGACCTATAGCAAAAGGAAGATCAAGACTTATAGATAACACAAATTTTTTACTTATTAGCATCTTTATGATCTTGTAATTAGTATGTAGTCATGTTAACAATGCAAGTCGTCACTTTAAGGGTACAAGAAATAACTTTAAGGTGATCATATGTAACATTAAATGAGTACTTATAAGTATTAGGTAATCAATTTAACAATATAAGATCTCACTTTAAGGTGATAAGTCATTACTTTAAGGCTATAAGTAATCACATTAAGGTCATCATAATACAACCTCAGAATGAATACTTTTAAGTTGTAGGTAATCATTTTAACAATGTAAGTTATCCTTTTAAGGTATCAAGTCATCATTTTAAGGCTATAAGTAATCACTCTAAAAACATCACACAATACCCTAAATGAATACTCATATGCAGTAGGTAATCACTTTAATAATGTAAGTCATTACTTTAAGGTGGTAAGTCATCACTTAAAGGTGGTAAGTCATCACTTAAAGGCAAAAAATAACTAGTTTAAGGTGATCACATACAACCTTAAAGTTAGTATTTACAAGCAGTAAGTAATCAATTTAACAATATAAGTCATCACTTTAAGGTGATAAATTATCACTTTGGGGCTATAAGTAATCACTTTAAAGTCATCCAAACAACCTTAAACTGTGTACTTATCTATAACTATTACTAAAATATAATAACTATTACTAAAACAAAACACGCTGACATCATCACTAATTAATATTGCTTACGTATCTCAACCTCAACAAAAAATTTCCCTCCAAAACTCAATGATGACATCATCACTAATTAATATCTTTGACTTAATTACTTTCTTACTATAACTATAATGTTATCCATGTTAATGTTATACTTTTTAGGTCACACCATTTAATATATTAGAAATCTATATATTTTATTTCATATTTTGAATTATTTATAAAATCTTATCAATTTTATTTATTAAATGAGTATTATTTAAGTGTATTGGATATTTTAAGTTGGTTAAAAGATAGTATACTTTTATAAGGATTTTTTTATTTATACTAATAAAAGTGGTTACTTAAATGCATTGCATAAGTCTAATATGATTTAGGTTGTGATTACCCTTGTGCAAGTCACTTATATTTTTTATGACAAACAATTGTTTTTTTAAATTTTATAAAATAATTTTATATAAATATTTATGTTAAATCTATAACTAAATTTTCACAATCATCTACGCACAATGCAAAGTATGGTACAAATCAAACAATGTATGTAATATATATAACTATTCAGAGCGAAATGAGATACAACTATAATGTAAAATTTATCTTAAAATTTTAATTTCTTAAATGATATGTCAGTAAATTTAATAAAGTCGTGCATCGCACGGGGATTATCTAGTAAGTTATAAGTAAATAGGTAATTAAGTTAACATTGCAAGTCATCAATTTAAGGTAATAAGCCATCACTTTAAGGTCATTACATACAATTATAAAATTAGTGCTTATAAGCAGTATGTAATTAATTTAACAATGTAAGTCATCACTTTGAGGTAATAAGGATGAGTTATCACTTTAGTAATATTGTTTAATTTTGTTTGATATAGGGCAGTGATATGTTAAATTAACAATTAATAATTTCATTTTTATGAAATAAATATTTTAGACTGTTTGTATGGGACCTTCTCATGGTGAGACGATATCATACAAGACTTACTGTTGTTTCAATTTAATTTTTTTTTTATTTTAAATGGGCCAACTGTCTCTCCTAGAAACCGTCTTTAGTAAGAATTTCTGTTATTCAATACAAATGAATTTTATTTGTTTAATAATAATAGTATCACTAAAACTTGGCCGAGACCGTCTCAAATTGAGACCAAGAGTGGGCCGGCCCAATTTGTACGTGTAACATCATCACACGTTTTCTCTTGTTTTTTTCATTTTCTGGGCATTTTTCAATTTTGATCTTAAAGGTATTAATTTTGATCTTAAAAGTATCAATTTCAACGTAAATTAGTACTTAAACATATCAATTAAAGTAAAAAATTTCATTTTGAACGTATAAGTGATCAATTTTGACGTTAAACAGATCAACTTTTACCTAATATATGGTTCCGTTTCACAATTTTAAAACGAAGTTATATAAAATGGTTTACTCTATTATTCTATGGATGAACTTCAAACAACAAACGAATGGTTAATAAAATTATCAATAATTAAATTTGAACTAAATGCCATACAATATATCTATACAATTTGAATACTTATTTTTGAAAACGATAATTGAAGATTAGAAGTTCAAAATTGAGTTAGATTATAAACTTTGAAATACTTATTTTGGAAACGATAATTGAAGTTTATACGTTCAAAATTGAGTTAGATGATAAAACATCAAATGTCAATTTATGTGTCATAATTGAATAAAATTACTTGTATTGTACAATGTTTATAACACTATTATTGATAGAGCTATTGACAATTCATTTGTTGTTTAAAATTCGTCCATAGAATGATAAAATAATAACATCTTATTTACTTCATTCTCAAATTGTGAAACATAACCATATTTAGGTAGAAATTGATCAATTTAACGTCACAATTGATCACAAATAGTTCAAAGTTGAAATTTTTAGGTTAATTGATCTGTTTAAAGTTTACTTTAAGTTGAAATTGATACCTTTAAAGTCAAAATTAATACCTTTAAGATTAAATATGAAAGATGCCCAGAAAATGAAAAAAACATGTGAGGTTGAAACACGACACGAACTGGGCCGACCCATTGTTGGTCTCAATTTGAGACGGTCTCGGCCAAGATCAGCTGTTATTATTTTCTCTTTAATTTGTATTAATTGAGCTATTTAGTCTATAGATATAATGTGTCTCTCGACAAGACCTTCGGTCACAACAAATTATGAATAATATTATGTAGTTTATCCCCTTAATCCATTGGCGCACATTCAAAAGTCAAAGTCTCAAAACAAAACCTTCATTCTTTTCCCTACATTTTGCGGGCGCCACCAATCATCTCTCCCTGCAAGGCGCAAGCATCTCCACATCCACATCGCCTGCAATATTTATATTTGATTAAATTTGATTTACAACAAAATAATCTCTCCCAAATAAATTACAACAAAATTAAATAAAATAAGGAAAAAGGAAAGAAAAAAAGAAAAAAAGAAAAAAATACAGCCACCATTTTTACAGACTTCTACTTTTCTCCCTCTTACGAACTTCCCTCGTACGATCTCTTTCTCTCTCAATTTCGCTCTCTTCCGATCGGCGAATGCTGGTATGTTTTCCTTTCCTTTTTCGTTGCTTTTAGCTTTTCCTCGTTTAATTGCATCCTATTTCGTTTTTTCTTCTTCAATTTTAATCCTTCTTATTAGTTGCAAACCCTAATTTTTTCTTGCTAGGGTTTTGAATTTTGAGGACCCGCTTTCGTTTTTGTTCTGTTGCTTGATTTCTTATGCTTTAAGAACTCATCAATAGCTTAATTTTATGATTTTATTCAGTGTTATGGCCTTATTTGATACGCTTATTTACTTGGTTTAATTGATTATCGTTTTTAATTCTGGCTTGATTTGGTCCAATTTCTGATGATCAGAGTATTTTTTTTTTCTGGTGTTTCTATAATCAGTATTTTATCCAAGTTACACAGCACGTTTAGCATAAAAAGAAATGCTAGGTCATTAGGGAGGTTTTGAGTATAGAAATATAAGTTAATTTGGTTTGCAATTCATTTGTTCCATGCGTTACCGTGTTTGACTAGTTGCTTTTTTGAGCAGATATTTTGGTGGGTATGACATCGTGAGATTAATTTGATTTTGGGTTGTTTGGGATTTGAGGAATTTATGATGGCTTGATTCTTTAGCGTTTTTATGGTCAGAGGTTGAAGTTTAAGCATTACCCGGACATGAGTTAGTTATTTTGACTGAAGCTAATGGCAGGAAATGCAAAGTTTGAATCTAGTTCTGTTAGTCCAAACTAGATAGATTCCCGTGATAAACACGGTTTATTAATTATTTAAATAAACAATTATTGGTTTATAAAAATTGTATAATTTTCGGTAATATAAAATAAAAAATAAAAAATAAAAAACATTCTAATCAAAATTGGAAGAGAAAATTTTTATGTGTCCAAATATTTTATTGCTTCTATAATATCCCTTAATTTTTTAAATTTTTTTCGGTTATTATATGAGTATGTTATATAATAATATTCTATGACTTGTGAGCATATTTAAAAATATTAAAGGGTTGCTCCTTAGTTTTTATTACGATAAAATTTATATAATAATAATAATAATAATAATAATAATAATAATATAAAATTTACCTTGCCAAAAAAATAATAATAATAATATTAATAATAATAATAATAATAATAATAATAATAATAGTATCTTGTCGATCTTTTTTATGGCACGATGATTTTACCAAAAGTTTTGGAGGTAACGTCAGTTGGTCTAAGGTTTACTAACCGAAGAGTAGTGACTTAAGGATCCGAAACCTTGATGTATGGAATTTAGTGTCTATGGGCAAGCTTGCCTGACATATCAGTTCAATGCAGGAGTTCTTATGAATCAAATGGATGCACGAAGTTTACACGAAAGGTGCTGATTGGATGCTCTTCAACCCTTCCATAACGGTTAGTTGGGTCAATGCTGCACCCGAGTCTATTGATCAATGATCATATCTTTGTTCAATGTACTTTCAGATACATTGTTTGCGTTTATGGAGCAGTGGCTAGCTATTCAATCCCTCATGGTCTACTAGACTTGTTTTCAAGAAATGACATGGTCCTAGATTCAGTAGATCCCCGATCCTCACCGAATTTGACCTTACCTATATGGTCCATAACCTAATAAAACTATTTGAATAATGAGTATGGACACTGTTGTTGTTGTTACTAAAAAGACCCTCTAGGAAGTGAAGTGTCAAACTTTAAATTGTGAGTGATTACTTTAAATATATAATTAATCACTTTAGATTTATTACCCTTGGAATTTTAAGTTCCTAGGAAATGGTATTATTCTAATTTGTTTGGTTGCCAAAAAATCTTAAATTCCTAAGAATTATAAAATCCAAGGGAAGTTAATTTCTATGAGACATAGGAATTAAGTTACCATATACCCCCTTAGTCATTAACAATTCCCATGAATTACTTCTAAGGAAATGAAAATACCTATTGGCAAACAAACAATATTAACTAATTCCTAGGAAATTGACAAAGAAAGTAAATTCCAATGAATTATAACTTCCCATAGGAATTAAATTTCTACGTCAACCAAACTACTCCTAAATGTACATTCAATCACTCCAATAAAAATTGTCTCACCATAACTAGGGCTGGCAAAAGTTGACCTGACCTGCTAACCCGACCTGAACCTAACCCGAAATAAGTGGGTTTAGGTTTAGACTTTTGACCCAATTAATTAAATGGGTCGACCCGACTTGATCTGTTTATTAAATGGGTTAGGTTCAGGTCAAAATTTTAAACCTGAAAAAAACCTGTATAACCCGTTTAATTAAATGTTTTAATTTCGAGTTAAATCAATAAGTATAAGCTAAACTTAGATCATTTAATATTTCCTTATTTTCCATAGTAAATACAAAATAAACAACAAAAAACATAAAATTAAAATTAAAGCCTAAAAAAGTTAGATTTAAACAACGTTAAAAACCATAAAACGAAAACGAAAAAATTATAAACGGGTTAAGTGGGTCAAAATCAGGTCAACCTGATCTGTTCAAGGTTGGGTCAAGGTTGTGATTTTCGACCCAATTAACTAAATGGGTTGGGTCTAGATCAATGATTTTTTGACCTGTTTATATATGATCCGAACCCGAACCCGAGCCAACCTGATCTATTTGACAGGCCTAACCATAACTATATCATTTAGCGAAATTTTGAAATGAATAAGATTAATCAAAATCGGCATAAGTCATCCACCTGTTCGCACTTAAATAATCAGAAGTCCAAACCTATGCTTTGGGAATTTGACGCTTATTTTTGGATATAGTTTGATTTGGGTCTTATCTTTTTATTTTTTTATATTAAAACTCTTATTTGTTTCAAATTTTCTCATTTAGCATGGGCTAAATGAACTATGGAAAACTTGGGCCATCATATAATAGACCCAATGAAAAGCTCAATCAAATCTTCATCTCTATGCCAATTGCCAGCCGTTTTCGACATTAGAGTACAGACAGGCAAAAACCCTTTTTCTCTCTCTCACTCTCTAAATTTCTTATTCTATTGTTTTGTCTTTTAATTTGATTATAATCGGTTAATTGAAACCAATTTCTTTGACTCTCTTTGGGATAACTCAATCAAATCTTAAACTCAAAAAAAAAAAAACTCAATCAAATCTTCATCTCTATGCCAATTGCCAGCCGTTTTTGACATAATCTCTCTCTAAATTTCTTATTCTATGGTTTTGTCTTTAATTTAAAAATTTCTTTTAAAAACAACAAAATCAGTTAAGATTGTTGGTTTTTTTTTTCAATGTTTTATGATCTGATTGAAGATGCCCTCTGTATAACCTAAAGATTGAAACTTTTGAAGATGTTTTTGAAGAAGAAGTACTCTTTGCCTTTTTGATCCAGAAAATCATATGTAAGTTCACTTTTATCTTTTTGTTTTTTGGTTGCTAAAAAATAAAAATTGTTTATCATTGTTAATACTCAAATACAAATAAAAATTGTTTATCATTGTTTTGTTTTATGCTAATGAAGTGTGTTTGGTTACTGTGTTTTTGATAGTCATATGAGTTATGTTAATATATAGAAATTTAAGAATAAGAGATTTAATTAATACTCAAAAGTTTGAAAACATCTAATTCAAATATGAGATTTAATTAATACACAATGATGAAAAAAAGCATGATTTTGGTCAAGTAAGATGATTTATTTGTGGGCAATTGTAATAATTGTAATATAGCAAGAAACTTATTTATGGGCAATTGTAATAATTGTAGCAAGAAACTTATTCGTGTAGTAATAATTGTAATATGATAATAAACATATTTGAAGGCAATTGTAGTAATTGTGATAAATGCGCTGAATAAGTTTTTAGAGAAGTGCTTTCGGCGGGAAACGAATCATTGTGGTAGTGACACGTGTCACATTAACATATTGTTTTAGTATAGTTTATGATGATGACTCTGGCTTCTCAGGGAGCTCTACTAATGGACAGCGGAGTAACTACGCAAGTCCTAGTTTGGATAGGTCAGGAAGCTTTCGTGAGGGAAGTGGTGCTAGGAGTTTCAGTTCTGGACCTGGTATATCAAAGATGAATGCTGCACCAATGTTTGATTTGCCACCATTATCACAGTGTTTAATACTTGAGCCCATCACGATGGGGGATCTAAAAAATATACGGGCTGGTGAATTAAGGAGGGCATTAGGATATTCCTTCGGCATTGTCTCTGATGATAATTCTTTTGGAGCAGCCCATTTGAAGCCTCCACCAACTTTGGCTTTGGAAGAAATAAAACGCATTAAAGCAGGTGTTAATGATGGATATGTAAAGGCCAGGTACTTTAACATTGATAGAAGCATGCATACTATTTAGTGGTCTTTAAATAAGAATGATGATTTTTGATTAAAATTCCTCTCAAGTCTCATCCTATGGATGTACATGTATCTTTGACAATGTTATGCAGGTTATATACTCGTGTTGAAATTTTGCAGAATTATTGAAAACAATTCTATAAACGGTGTTAGCTTTATATTTTTGATATGAAAATTCTAAAGATTGACATGTTTGTTGATATTTGATAAGTTGCTGACTATAGACATTACACTTCTGATTGCAGAAATAGAACAAAAAGATTAGATGAAGCTTCAAACAAACTGGGGAAGTATTTTGAAGCCTTGAACTCAAGGAAGCAACTAACAAATGAAAGAACTGGTGGTTCAAATTTCCTAAAGATGGGAACTCAGTCTCATCGAAGCTCAGCTGATGTTGCAACTCAAAAGTTAGAGGACAGAAATAAGAACATAGTTCCGAATAAGCGTGCCCGTACACCAATGGGAGACATGCGGGTATGTAATCACTATTCTTCTCTTGATCTGGATACGTGGCGTCTTTTTTTGAAAATTTTATTTTTTATTGCAGTTGAATTCTTTGGTTGGCCATGGTTTTTATTGCATTCTTGTTGCTTGAAATTGTAAATTACCAAACAGGTAAATAGGATTAGTTTTGATTTGTAGTTTGAGAGATGTGAAGGTACCTGTGTTCCCTATATTGTGAAAATGACTCTTCACATGTGTCAATCAAAAAATGTTTGGTATTTCTTGATTAAGTATTCAATTGTTTTGAAATTGTGCTTATACACGCGCGTAATCTTCCACAATTATTGATCACTTATAGTTGATAGTAATAGTATCTAGTTGTTGGAACCTGATGGTTATTATGTGATGGCTTTATGAGGGCACACATACATATCAGAGTCTCTTAATGGCTTAGTAAAATTATTTGACTGCTGTATAATTGTGGTTATTATTTGATGGCTCCATGAGTGCGTGTCTCTGTCTTCACATATATACACTCTAATGCCTTGATCGTTTCATTGAAGTATATAATTACTGTAATATTATGGTTATAATTTGATGGATTAATGGGTTTTTTAATGGAAATATTGATGGAAATTGAGGTTCAGATGACATTCCCGAATGCATGAAATATTCTCTGAAAATTTTATGGGACTTTTTCTGTTCACTGTGAAGAGTCTCACAATCTTTGAAATTTCTATGATGCATGCATTGATTTTTTATTGATGCGACTTTTCTAGGCGGAGGGACGGAGCAATGGAGTCCCAAGACAACATTTAGCCTTGGGAAAAGATAAAGATGGAGCGAAAGAGAGTGGCTCGGATCTTGTCGAAGAAAAAATGCGCAGACTACCTGCTGGTGGGGAGGGATGGGACAGAAAAATGAAAAGGAAACGTTCAGTAAGTAGTGTTCTTCCTAGGCCAGTTGATGGTGATGGAGAGCTTAAGAGGACCATGCATGGTAGACTTGGCAATGACTCTGGATCTCACTCTTCTGATGTTCATAGCTACAGGTGCTTTTATAACTATACAATGCTTACATTTGATGTCATTTATTATTTGTTAAAATTTAACATGTCTGTTTGAATTTTTCTAATTATAGATTGCCTGTTTTCTGCTACATATATGTTAATGATGCGGGGGGAAAAATTGGAGTTTGGCAGTACTAACCTGCTCCTGCATAGACAGGCTGATTGCGCTCTTAAATAATTATTTCATTGATAAGCAGCATGTTGAAGTTGGTGGGTGGATGTTGTAATTGTTTCTTTTGGGCAATTACATTTGTCAAATTTTTCAGTCTATTTGGCCCACAGTGTAAAGAGCCGTATCACATCGCGTCGGCCGCATTATAAAGGTTTTTGAAAAACAACGAACCGATATTTCTTATATTGTAAAGGTGTAAAAAAAACCATGTTTTGGGCCATATCAAGGGATATCATAAGGTTTCGACTGAAATATAGGAATAACGATAACCACATCACTCCCGTTATTGCCCGTTACCGTGATCGCGGTCGTTACCACATTTTTACACTATGATTCCCCATTACCCTTAAAAATTTATGTGCTTGTTAAGGAATTGCACTTGGAGCGTGGATTAGGACTAAACGTTGAATGTGGATTCTTGATTAATCATTAATTGCACAAGATAAACAATGCTTTTTTCTTTCCTTAAGTTCAACCTCTTTATCCTTTACTGTGAACCCTTGGTTTTAGATCAAAGATATTTTGACTTCTCTAAGCTGAGTGAAACTATTAAACTTTATCATTCAAAAAGCTGGCATGCATGTGCTGGTGAGCTTGAGTTCTAAGCCAAGTTTGATGGTCATTCTTGAAAAACTTTTATAGCTGCAAGTCTTCTTCTCTTACCTCATTCATGAAATTTTAATGCTTGGTAGATCTGGGTCTACCAATGGTGCTACTGGAAGCAGCAAAGCGGAAGGAGCTTCATCACCTGTGAGCTTGAGTGGACGTATGACACCCAAGAATGAAATGGAAAAGACATCATTATCTAGGGAACTTACTGGAATGAACAAGGAAAGATTACTACAGAAAGGAAATTCTAAGTATGTGTTTACGTTAACTTTTTTTGCATACTAACTTAAGTTTGAATATGATGATTCTATTTCTTATATTCTTTTGATGTACAGTTTCTTATATTCTGTTATTATGGTGGGCATGGTGATCTATTTGTTCACGATTTATTATCTTCTTCTAAATATTCAGGTTAAATATGCGTGAGGATCCCCATGTTTTCATCCCTGGTTCTGTTACGAAGGGCAAGGCTTCGAGGGCTCACAGAACTGGTCCTGCATCTGTAGGAAATTCATCTCCTAGCTTCTCACGAATGTCTGCAGCGACAGAAGATTGGGAGCAACCTCTAAATGAGAACAAAGTCCATACCTTGGTAGGAGGTAATAATCGTAAACGGCCGCTACCCGCTGATTCATCATCTCCAATTCATTGGGTGGGGCAGAGGCCTCAAAAAATTTCCCGTAATCGGAGAACAAATATTGTGTCTCCTACTTCAAATCGCGATGATGTACAAGCATCATCGGAAGGATGCACTCCAAGTGATTATAGCTCCAGAATAACTAATTCTGTAAATGGTTCTTTTCCTGTTAGAAATATAATGAGTAGCTCACAACAGCTAAAGGCAAAACTTGAAAATGCACCCTCTCCGGCAAGATTATCTGAAAGTGAGGAAAATAGTGCTTCTGATAACAGGCTCAAGGATAAAGAACTTGGAGGTTCTGAGTTGGATGAGAGAAGTTTGAACAGTCATCAGATGATCAGTCCTTCTGGCTTGCTCACAAAAAAGAGCAAATTGCCTGTGAAGGATGAAGTGTGTGATGGCGTGCGTAGACTAGGTCGTAATGGGAGGGGTTCTTCGTTGTCAAAGGATAGCATATCTCCATCAAGGGATAAGCTGGATAATCCAGCTATGGTAAAACCTGTTAGGAGTGCAAGACCTAGTTCCGAGAAAAATGGAAGGTGTGAAATTTATTGTTTGATGTATTAAATAATGGATATTCTACCTGTATATTTATTCAAGATGCATCGACTCATTTACTGTCTTGTCTCTCGTTACTGCAGCAAGACAGGCCGTCCTCCTCTTAAAAAGCATAGCAAGGGTTTTACTCGTCTTGGCCCGCTTCCCAAGAGTAGTTCTCCAGATTTCACAGGTACAATGTTTATTTGTATACATGATCATGCTAAAAATATTTAGTTTGTATCTGTGGAACTAAATCTCGTTAAAATAGCTAATTAGTAACTGTTCTATTTGATGTGAAATACACGTAGCACAACTGTATTTTGAGAAATCTGCTTTCACCCCTCCTAGCATGTCGTTACAGTTTACTAAGTCAAGATTGTTTTGATGCTGAATTCAGCGACGGCAGTACAAAAGACTTAAAACCCCTTAAATCAACAAGTCATCAATCCAGAACACAAACCTGTAAAAAGGTTTGTTCCAAATACAATGCGGCATAAAGACGAACAAGTGAATCCTTGGGCCATGAGAAAATAATAATACAAGCCAGTAGAAGGACCTAAATTACAATACAAACAAGAAATCAAAACTAACAGTTAAGTCCCAACAGACGTTCGCAGCCGCCACCTCAAGAGCATATCCTCAAAGCATTTGTTTATTGATAAATTTGTATGATTTTGAACATATTGTATTGCTGAGCAAATAATATTACTCTTGAAAGGAAGGATTTGACTTTCAGTATAAATTTCACATTTATATGGATCATCCAAAATATTATCTTTTATTCACCTGGATGTAAAATTTGTAGAAACATTTTTCACTTTCGCTACAAGTATACTTGTTTTGTACTTTGTTCTTGAAATTGTTTATACTCACTTTTTATACTTTAGTCATTATTGTTTCCATAGAGCTTGCTTATAATTGTCTTAAATCAGACTAGAGTTAAAGAAGCAATATTTTTGGGTTAGCCAGTTGAACTAACTCAAGAATCAAATGCGGCTCATTTGGCATTTGCTTATTCTCCATCATTTGGAATTTGGAAACACCAGATACTTGTGCCTTTTTTATTTTATTATTTAACTGCTTTTGTGTGTTATTTAGGTGAATTTGATGATGACCATGAAGAACTCTTAGCAGCGGCAAAGTTAGCTTGCAATGCCAGTTGTATGTCTCCATCTGAATTTTGTGCCATCTTAATGTCATATCAAGTTGGTCTAGTTAATGTTACTTATTTTTGTAGATAATGGTTGTTCATCCGCATTTTGGAAAAGAATGGAACCACTTTTTAATGTCAGAATAGCGGATAAATCCTTTTTGGAAGAACAGGTGAATATGTTGTATTTTAGTTATTTGTTTCTTTAGTGATTACGTGTACCAGTTTGTTTGGAAATCAAGATTTTTTTGGGTCTGGTTTCAGTTGAAAGCTGCAGAGGATGATCTTCTTAACCACTGTGATGTGTCAAGCATGGTTGATAATGATCTGGTATGTGCCGAGTACAGATTATATTGAAATCTTGCTAGTTGGAAATTGCTAAGCATTTTTAAATTGTATGATTACTTTAGCTTTGAAGCATTTTAGTGTTAGGTGATATCTGATATTAACAATTATAACTTCTGAAAAATGTTCTTCCACTTTTGTCAAATGTGGCCCTTGTTGTAGTGAAGAGGCTTTTAGCCATAGGGAGACATTTGCATAAACTTTCTTGTAAGTTGTAAGAGCTTCTACTTAGCTTTGGAATTTTGTAAGGTGATAAAAACCAAGCAGAGGAATGTACAATTCTCAAATTAGCAATATAATGACTGAAAAATCTACTTTGACTGCTGTCAAAATGTTCCTTCTTTCTTTAGTAAAGAGGTCTTTGGCCATAAAGAGAGATTTGTATAAACATTCTTGTAGGTTGTATGAACTTCTACTTAGCCTTGGAAATGTTCCAGATGATATATACCCATCAGAGGAAAGACTAGGAATTCTGTACGTATCTGGAAGCAAATCGATGTAAATTAATTCTAAGCTAGCTATTATGAAACTTATAATTATCTTACCCATCAGAGGAAAAATGGACTTTGACTGCTGTCAAAATGTTCCTTATCATTTGCTTCTCTTTGAGTGAGATATCTCTGCTTTGGAGATGGTTTTTTTTTTTTTTTTTTTTTTATTGAAAAAGTTGTTTGCCGGCTATTTGGTATGCATAAAATACTAGGACATTTGATGCTTTAATTCATGCTCATCCATTCAGTCTACGGTGCCTTTTCCCTGGATCCAATAATTTTCTCTAAATATTTTCTCCTCTCCTCGCAGAGCTGTGTTATTGCAAATGAGCATTCTCGGACACGAACTTCTGTTTTCGGTGAAAGTAATGTATGCATCCTAGACAATGGATCGACAGAGTCTATAAAAAGTGGAGACCTCATCAAACACATTCAGGATACTGATTCTTCATATAGAGGAATAGACTCCGAAAAAGGGCCTAACAGCCTCATTCCTTTATATCAGAGAGTACTCTCTGCTCTCATTGTTGAAGATGATATCGAAGAAAACAATTTTTTAAGCAATGCTGCTTCTGTTGCTAATAGGGACGATCCATTTATGGTAGACAGAATACCTTGTAACGGTAATACTGGTCATAGCGGATTCTCAGGCATCCAGATTCCTAAGCATGAGGAATTTGAGGAAGTTGATTATGGTCTTAAACAGCAAGTTGGCCACGCTGGCCCTGGGCATTATGGAAATGAATCTAATGGATCTATGACAATCCACATGAATGCTCCGGTTAGTTCTTCATTCAAATGCGAGTATGATCAGATGTGCGTGGACAAGAAGGTGCTGCTTGAGCTTCAGAGTATTGGCTTGTATCCGGAGGCTGTGGTATGTCATGATTTATGTTATCCAATTGTTGTTTATGTAATTTTCTGTCGGAAACTCTGAAGTCTGAACCTACATAAGAGAAAAAAATCTAGAAAAGCTTTTGATATATGATGGTTCTTGTTCATAGTATACATGCTTATATATTTGATGCTGGTTAGAATTCTGATTTTGTCTCATCTTTTTCTTTCAGCCTGATTTAGCAGAGGGAGAGGATGAGTCAATTAATCAAGACATTATTCAACTCAAAAAACAACTTCCTCAGCAGGTTGATAGTTTAATCTTTACTATTGTTGTTTCTTTAGTTTTCTGGAAACTTGAACTTTTGTAGTTACATATTAGTAATTTTTGCTATTAACCAATATTTTTCCAGAAAATTGATTTTAGAAGTTAGAACTCCCTACTTTGGGTGCTCCAATTATAATATTTTCAACTTTGCGTCTTTATCTAAAGATCCCAACTTTATGGGGTATCTTATATTAAAACACATGACTTTTGGTGAGAAGTATAAGAGGTATTAAAAAAAGCTCACGTGGCATCATTTTATGGTCCATGTATATTTTCTTTTAATTTTTTTTTGAAAGTTAGGATTTTAAAATAATATTTCAAAGTTAAGATTTTTAGAATAAAATGCCTTCAAAAGTTAGGATTATTAAATAATATCCTAAAGTTGGGATTTTTTTAATTGAAACACCCGAAGTTGGGATTCTTAGAATTGCATCTGTTGTGCATTCATACGACCATACTGCTGTAATAATTATAACATGTGTTATGGAAATAAACAGCTAGAATTATAGTTGTCATTTTAACTTTTGTGACATCTCTATATTTGGTTTTGCTGAGATCAGTGCATTTTTGGCTGAGCATTATGGCATCATGTTTTTTACTAATAATATCCTTTTTGTTTGAAGTATTCACTCAAAATATATTTGCTTATATCTGTGTTTTTCATTATTTTTCCTGATTCCACAGGCTGGGAAAAAGAAGGCATACTTGGATAAATTACAGAAAGCCGTAGACGACAAGGAGGTTGAAGCATGGTATGATTTTGACTCATCATCTTGAATGACTTAAGTCTTAACTGACCCTCCTTGTGGCTTGTTAGCATAAACTGGTATAATGGTTGCTTGTTGATGATGGCTCGATGATTAAAGTCAGACTGGCATTCATCAGATGTACTTGCTGAATATAACCCGCTCTTTTTTTGTTCTTTTTTTTTTCAGGGACCTTGAACAGCTTGCAATGAGTAGGTTAATTGAGTTGGCTTACAAAAAGCTTCTGGTACTTGTTTCTTTCCTTGCAGGCTTACTTGTTTGCCTTTAAAATGGTTCCTTTCTGGTTTTAAGAAGTTTTCTTTTACGTTATTTATTTTGTTGAATGGTTTGTCTTTAAGATTTTAACAAGGATCAAATTATAGACCGACTATCTCACACACTGATTTCTTTTGATTCATTTACCAACCCAATATGTTGGGATTAAGACTTTCACATTATCGTATTGTTGTTTGTGGCCAACAGCTGCACTAGAATGAGAATCGTTTACATGCTGATACTGATATTTTTTAAAAATAATTGAAAAGCTTTGACATAGATTAAGCAGAATGAGAATGCCTTAAAACCTAAAACAAGACATAGGCGAAGAGGGAGATTGGGACACTGAGTTTGCCATATCTCTACCATTGCAAAAGTTCATATAGAATTGAAAAGCATGGCAAAATGCATGAACATTCACAATGTGGCTTATGTTAGCTACAATCCACTTTAAATTTGTACAATCTTTTCAGTTCTTTAGTCGTTGTCTATCTGGACAGGTGATGGAAGTGTTTTCATTTGTTGTGTAAATGTTACTGATAGATGGAATACCGTTCGATGATAATCCATGCATACTTCATGCATGTTTTACGCTCACAGTATAACAAAGCAGCATCTACCAAACAAAAACTAATGGTTATACTATGATTTTTGTGCTCTCATGCTTTCATTTCGGTGTATTTTTGTGTCACATGCTGCTTTCCGAAAAAATATGTGTAGGATTCATTTGTAGACAAATGAGAATCAAAATCCGGTGTTTTAAGAATGGATGTTCAACTTTCCCATAATGCTACTCCGTAATTGAGCAAATTTTTTTTGGTTAATCTATATTTATGAATATAGATTTGATCCGATTTCTTTTTGGCTATTTTTGAGAGCATCATGGATGTAACATTTTTGTTACCTGATATGGGAGAAAGAAATGGGAAAAGGAAAGTACTTGATCCTGATATATATTTATCATCTTCTACAGGCAACGCGGGGAAGCAGTGCTGCTAGAATGGGGATCAGTAAAGTTCCAAGACATGTTGCCTTGGCCTTTATTAGAAGAACCTTGGCTAGGAATCGAAAATTTATAGATACAGGGAAGAGTTGTTTCAGTGAGCCTGCTCTTCGAGATGTTCTTTTTGCTGTCCCTAGCAGTACAAGTGGCGTCCCAGCTGAACAGAACATGCGACTGGACCCCGGAGCTTCAGGTACTGGAATTAAATATACATACGCTAACTCCTTCACTGTTTGATATTTGGATACAACAAACATAAAAGTTCGAGTTGTGCAGGCAGGACTCGGTCTTACCTCCAATATACTAGTAGGTCTCGTCTAATGTTGGGTGAAGTGGGTTATATGTGGCTTGGTGTTAGTCTGGTTTTGAGTTATGATTTGTGGAAAGAGAGGGCCTATCTAATTGTAACACATGCAGATAGACTATCATATGTAGGATGGCAGTAGAAAAATCATTTTTCTGAAGTCTTGTGAAGTCCACGAGGCTTTGTCATCTTTGTTGATTTTTCTTAATAATGCCTTTCTGGTTTCTTATTACAGGAGCATATGCTGGGCAAGAGCAGCTCGATCTCCTAAATGATAAATCTGATAGGGGACCAATTGATGCGTATGACCATGGTTTTGCAAAGAATGGACCTATACTAAACAGAGGCAAAAAGAAGGAAGTGCTGCTTGATGATGTTGGTGGAAATGCTGCCCCAAGGTCAACATTAAACCTCGGATCATCTCTTTTGGGTGGAGCAAAGGGTAAGAGGAGTGAGAGAGAATCTGGTGCGAAAGCTGGCCGCCCCTCAATATCAAATTTAAGAGGTGAAAGGAAAACCAAATCAAAACCAAAGCAAAAGGTTGCGCAGTTGTCTACACATCCGGTTCAACCTTCGATTAATGCTTCAAGGGAACTGGTTGCTAATAATAGTAATAGGAAACGGGATGGACTAATTTCGCCAGGAAACATTCTTGATTCATCAAAGGAAACCAATCACGATATGGACTTGAGTGGCTTGCCGTTATCTGAATTAGATTCGATTGAAGGGCTAAATATAGGTAATGAATTTGAGGGACATCAAGATCTGGGTTCGTTTTTGAATTTTGATGAAGATGGTTTGCATGAAGATATCGATTCCTTTGCTATGGGACCTTTGGCTATACCAATGGATGACCTGTCCGACTTAAATATGTTTTAATAAGGAAAAGACACTGTACATTACTAGCTTAAGTAGATTATATTAGTTTATTTGATAAAAGGAAACCAGGCCAGGCCAGGCCAGGCCATCTATGTAATTTATGCTCAGAAATCAGAACTTGTAAATAATCCCCATTCTTTTTGTATACTTAGGTTTAGATAGCACGCAAATTTATTTACTAGTACGTGATTTTAATCGTTTCTTCCTGTAACAGATCACACTTCTCTAATACCGATAAATACTTTAATCTTTTTTCCTGTATCTTTATGTTTTATGTTCTTTACTTGTATCTTTTCCATAAATATTGCTAAATTTAGAAATATTTCCCAAATTACATTGCAGGGAAAGTTATTTCCCAATATACCATCCACGTGGCATAACTTTTTTTTTTTGAAATTCTGCTGAGCAAAACCGCTATATGATATAGCATTTTTCTTTTTTTGGTAAAATGCCACCTCATTTAGCGGTTTAATATGTGTTTTTTTCCAAAAGCCTTGATCATATCTTCCGGGAAAAACGCTATATGATGTAGCGTTTGGTCTGTGTGTGTCTAAGGCAAACCGCCATGTGAGGTGGCGGTTTTGTCCATGCCATTGAAAAATCTTTTTTTTTCCTTTCAACTCTCATAGATAGCTAATACAACCTGCATTAAACTAGTTCAATACTATTTATTTCATGATAATCAATTAACAACCAGCTTGATTCGCAAATATTAGTTATCAAAATGCGCAGATATATTACAATCATCAAAGGTCATACATACAAAAAGTTCAAAACATATAAAATATTCATACAAACTATTAAACTACAATCCCCGCCCCTTTTTGCTGCGTGCACCGGTGGATGAGGATGGTGTAGACTCGTCAGCCTTTGCAATGACATCAAGAGTAGGGGCTCGTCTTTGACTAGCACGTTGATATGTAATGAGCGTGTGCGTAGGCGATGGATGTGGAGGAGTGGACACAGAAGCTGGTGGAACAAAGGGTGACATAGCGTCGGATGATGATGGAGATCTGGAAGGCCGACCTCGGGATGAGCGCCCGGAACCTCTTGAGGATCGACTACTTGATCCTCCAGAAGAGCTACCTCGATGGCCCGAACCTCGAGAAGAAGGAGTGTGGAATGTGTGATCATCCTCAGTGGTTGGTGGAGTCGGAATGAGGTAATCATACCCCGCCTGATGCAATACATCGGTCAATGTCGTGTTAATAGAGCCCAGGGTCTGAGTACATAAACGATACCCCACATCAACGGGCGATGTAGCGGCTCCATGCATCGTGTCATTGCATAGTACAAGGACCGATCTAATGCGCTCTGCCTGCATGTGAACAATAAAATGTTAAAAGAAACACATATAATTATTACCAGATTGTGTGATTGTTAAAAGAAGTCGTACCAGTAACGTAGACGTAGGTTGGTAATGCGATCCTGGCTGTGCAAAGGTGGTGTTAGTGATGCGTAATATGGTGATTTGCTTGTACCAGTTCATGTACGCCCCCAAGCTCTGACCCGTGACGTTCTCTCCTTGAACTAATCGAGATGCTTGGTCATTCCTGTCAATCGCATGTAGTGCAGCTTGGCTGTCACAGGCATTCGGAATTACCTGCTCCAAAAACCTTGGTTATACCTTATTTTTGGCCAGCTAAGCTCTCTTGTATGTTATAACGAATCCGTATTTACTCTTAACAAAATTAACAATTGACTTCACCTTGAAAGCTAGATCAACTCTTTTCATATCCGCGATGAGATCAGCAACAAAATCCAAAGTAAGGAGGGGATGGTCTTCACTGTGATGTCCTGAGCAATCTTGTTTATGACCCTTATATGAGTATATCAAACAATCTTAAATGATCCAGTGGCAGTCATGATAGCTCGCATCCTCCATTCACAACCTTTCTCCTCCGCATTAGTACATTGCACAACATACTTTGAAGGCTTCGACTCAATTACACGGAAGTTCTATTGTTAGATATTGCCCATGCCTTTACATTCTTCTTAAGGTGGTCTAACAAGTTAAACTCTTGCCCTATTCTAAAGTCACCATCTTCAGTCATGACGTTGTCATTATTCCAGGTCATCCATGCATCAATCAATCTTTGATCAACCTCATCAATTCTAAGCCAGTCTTGAGATGGAGCACCTTCTCTAACCGCTGCATCTAGAGCTTCTCTTGTTTCATCATCCTCATCCGAATCAGAATCAATATTGTCATTCTCCTGATCTAAAGAGTCAAACTCGTTGGTGTTACGCCTACCCAAGTGAGTCGTGGAGAAGGTGTTCATTGCACCACAATCAATAGCACGTGAATGAGTTGGAGAAGTAAACTCATCTAAATGCTCATTAACATAATTTGGGTTTGTTAACATTTCTGTGAATGTATCATGGCGTACACTAGGACCTGATTCTGGAAGTTCCATGCTACACATGGCTTCCCTCACATTAACTAATTTTAGGAACCAACTCAACATACACCTCCATTGCCGTTCCAAGGGCTTGGGAAGCCGCGTAAGCAAGAGCACTTATGCTTTCATCATTCCTAACCGGAACTAACACATTTTTCCCCATTCATCACCATTTTTAATTCATAAGAGTTACGATCACAACCAATAACGGCATACACTTTGGTAAGAAACACCTCAAAGGTGGTATGTTGACGATGGATAAACATGATTGAATTTAATCCACCATTATACACCACATCGACTTCCTTATGACTAATTTCCCCACCCCAATACACTACAACAGGAAAGTGATCCATTTCTGCATACACAAGCATGTTACTAACCTTACTTGAAGTATACAAGCATAAATATATGCTAATCACATTCAATTAAACTAACTTACAAGCATATATAAGTGAAATATCAATGCCCAACACTAATTAACTTACTTGAAGTATAAAAAAACTAATAACATAAATATATGCTAATCACATTAAATTAAACTAACAAATTGATGAAATTTTCATTGAAGCATTTCAACAAACACCTAATATGCATACAAAATAAATAGTGAAACTCAACTCTATGGGTATAAAATCTAAGCTTAACTAATGAAATTAGATAATGCTACAACTACTTCATCACAATCAATTACAACAACAATCATAATAAACAAAATCAAATTACAAAATTGAAAATAAAATTAGGGTTCATTTTTTACCTTTAATTATTGATGCAATGAAGAATTAATCAAATCCAAAGATTCAGTGTAGATGATTTGAAGCATTTAGTGATAAGAGGAATGTAATTGAGAGTCTAATATTATTGTTAAATGTGTTTTTTTTAAAAGATTATCGGCACAAGAAAGAGGAGGATGTAATTTGGGTTGTCGAAAATGAGGGCTGCTGGGCGTTTTAATATCAGACCAAAACCGCCATATGAAGTGGCGGTTTGGTATTCAGTTTTTATTTTTTTTTGTTTTAACATAAAACACCACTACACATGGCGTTTTCCTTGGGTATTTCAAATAAAACCGCTTTTTGATGTAGTGGTTATGCAAAAAAAAGGAAAAAAAAATTAAATCTGTTGGTTGTCCTACGTGGACAGTACTCAGGGAAATAAATTTCCCCTCAATGCAAAGTGGGAAATATTTATTAAAAAAGCATTATGTAGGGAAAAGGTTCTCTTTACTTTAGTGGTTTTACATTTTCAACTTATTTCAGACACAGAAATTTATATATTTTCGATTTTTTCTTAACTTAAAAAGGCATGGAAATTTTTGATCCGTTCCGAAAATGAACCCGGATCCAACCCGATAAAACCAGAACCCGACCGACTCGAAACCGACTTAACCCGAAACATGACCGATCCGATAATTACCCGAACGACCCCTTTTGATAGGTCCAAAATCAATTTTTAGAATAATCTCTGTTAGAATTCATTACAAATAAAATTTTAGTTTTCAAAGGATTTCAACATATTGAGTATATTACTTGAACCCTAAAACTCATCAATAGATCTCAAAAAACACGCATTTAGCGTCTTTTTATCCATCATAATTATTTTTCTCTGAAAAAGGGACGTTATAATCATTTTAATTGAATACATATATCTTGTTAAATCAATCAAATGAGTTTTTAGTTCTTCTACATTTCAGTAAGCAAATAGATATAATTTATAAAAACGTTTTGCACATTTGAATGGGCTTTTCAAAAAAGGAATGTCGCTACCCTAAGTTATAAACCGCATATCTAATAAGTCGAAATAAGTACTTAGTTATTTTTATATCTTTCCAACATGAAAATTGTGAAAATGTTTTTTATGAGGAAATGAGAAGATATTTAAAGTCATTTTTATCTAACGTTACAACTTTAACAAACACAATAACTTTTATGAATCGCGTATCTTACAAGTCTTTCAAAATAAGTATTAATATTTTCCTTACAATTAAATGAACTTGAAATACCTACTATTTTTTTGAAAATCGTACATCTGATTTCTCTAATGTGACACGTATCTCACAAATTCAACTATACAAAGAGATTTAAAGTTTAGAATACGAGCGTCGCAATTACTGGTTTCTTATAACTTGAATTCAATCACATAAGGCTATAATATTGTGTCAATTGATATGTGGATTAATGTCAGATGGATGAGAAATAGTTTTTTTCTTTTAATTAAAAAAAGTTTCATAAATAATAAAAATTGAAAAAATCAATTTTAAATTTTATAAGTCATAACCCATTGGGTCAAACCGACCAACCCGGAACCAGGAGTGACCCAACCCGAAAATGACCCGACCCATAATTTGTTCGACTGACCGTTTTCCCAGGTCTACTTTTAAATGCTATGTAGCCATTATTTTCATTTTGTCCCTAACTGTTGTACACAAAATCATCTTCATGAATAACCCTCGAACTCACTTAAACTCTATTTAAGCTAATAATTTCAGCTAATCAATAAATCAAGCAATAGTAATACTTATATACTAAAGCATAGTTCTGATTGGTAGGGATAAAGCTGTTCAAAAAAGACCCGACCCGTAAACCCGCGACCGACTCGAAAATGTGTTCCTTTGTTTAGGTTTATCGAACCGACAACACCCGAACCGATGTTGTACCCGAACAGGTTGGCAATCGAAAATGGAAAAGCTGAACCCGATTTGTCACCGGTTTTTGTAACCGACACATAATCGTTAACCGAGATTACCCGAACTTAAAAATGACCGACCCGAGTCATATCCAACCTGAATCATGCTCGAAATCGAACTTGATCTGGCCAAAATCGACTTAACCCGAATGAATTTTAGATCGAATTGCTTTAAACCTGAACCAATTTTTGACATAGAAATATGATAGACTCATATTCAATCATCTTATTGGTTAATCTGATAAAGTGATAGAATTTTTAATAAATTAAATTTTATAAATACATGCTTTCATATATTTAGAGTTAATAATCAATGATCAATGTTTATTTAACTACTTTTAATCGTATTATCTAAAAGTTGATAGAACTTTATGATTTTAATTTCCGGTCAAACAAGTAAAAGTAACAAAGTAGTAATGATCACTAATTGATTTGTACTTTAACTATTTTGCTTCAAGTAAAGGGAATCTTGTCATCGATTAGAAAATAACAAACAACTTGATTTGATATTGACTCAATCGATAGTAATTAGTAATCATAGCCGAATTCTATTTTTAACAAATCAAACCCGATCTGTACCCGACAAAACCGAACCAATTATTAACCGTTAACAACCCGACACAAACTTCAACCGACACCGAACCAATGCTAACCCGATAGCTCGAATAACCGATGTTCAACCGAATCGTGACTAACCGACCCGACCGGAGTATGACCCGCCATAACAAGCAACCGAAAAATAACCGATCCGAAATATAACCGAACCGAATGACACCCGTTCAAAACCGACCCGATCACCCGAATGAACCTCTCTAGGTAGGGATGACAATTCAGTCCGAATTCGACCCTAGTCGACTTGATCCGAGGAAAATATTTCGATTCGAGTCTGAGGAAAAGTTATTCGACTCCGAATTTACGATCCAAGTTCGAGTTAGAGACACACAGGAGTTGGACCTCATTAAAAATCTGGCACTCCGACCCTGAAGGAAATCCGACTTTTAATTTGACTTTTACCCCAATATTTTGTTTCCTTTAAAATTCTAGATGTAACTAATTCAAGCTCTCTCTCATACTAATTGGAATTTTTTCTTTTGAAAAACTACTTGGTATTTTGTTTAGATTAATTAATCAAAATATGACAAATCAGATCAAGAGAAATAAAATATGCCAAATCAAAATGCGAGAAAATTTTGTTAAATTATGGTAGTAGGACCAAAGAAGCGGGCTGGTTCACCAAAAACCGGACTGTAAAGGTTCACCCGGCCCAACGGTTCCTTGGAACCGGACCCGAAACCGGGCGGTTCCTTTGGCCTAGCGGTTCTTTGGAATCGGCCAAAAACTAGCCGTTAACTAGCCGTTGTGCATTTCTCCATAAATGCTCCATACTTCCAATCATTTTCATTCACAATTCATCTCTTCTTCTACTCTCTCTACTTACTCTCTCGACTTAATTACTTAATTATGTAATTATTCTCTTAATTACATAATTAGTTTTTTAATTATTTCTTAATTAAATAAATAATCTTTTAATTATTTATTTATTTCTTAATTACATTATTATTTTTTCAATATTATCATGTCTTTACTTTTTAAAAAATTCTCTAAAAAACTTACTAACGTGGAAAAATTATTGGGAGGTTCTAGCTCCAAATGAAAAGCCACATCCACTCCAGTAGTATCAACAAGACCTTCGGTTAGTAATTGTGAACCAAATTATCCAGAAGGGTACAATCTAGAATTACACAATTATGCAGAAGAAGTGGAAAGAGAAATAGAAGAAGAAGAAGAAGAAGAAGAAGAAGAAGAAGAAGAAGAAGAGGAGGAGGAGGAGGAGGAGGAGGATCTATTAGGATAATTAGATCTCGACAATCATCAACGAAATCACTAGAAGTTCAACAGCAAGAACAAAAACAAGCTCGTGGTAAACGAGTCAATTTTACAAGTATCGGTTAGTTTTATAATTTTATTGTTCAAATTGATTAAATTTTAAAATATTATTTATTTATATTGTGGTATTTTGAGTATGTCTTTATGTTTAAATTTAGTTGAAGAGCAACCAGTAAGACAACATTTTCCGGCAATGCCACCTCCTTGTGGTAGAGCTGTTTCACATGTGTGGTCGTATTTTTCAAAACAACCAACTGGAAATCCGTATGTTTTCTTGTGCACTTGTCAAATTTGTGAAAGTCAAGGGGTAAAACTATTAGTTTCATACAATTTTTGCAATGGTAAATACATTTTAAGTTTGTATAAATGATATTTATATTTTGTAAATTAAGAATGTATTAAAGATTTATTTATTGTGTTTTGTGAATACGTGTTAGGTGGTGGTACAAGATCTTTCAACAAACATTGAGAAAAAAAGCATGGAATCACAAAAGAAACTCATGCAGCAAGCGGCAGCGGGACCATAAGTGGAAGTCGACAGTGGACAATGAACATCCCCGGCCCGACGGAGGACAATGTACATGCCTTTTAAATATAATCGTAATGACATGATTGATTAATTTTCTAAATATGTAATTTGTGATGAGATGTCACTTAACCAAGGTGAAAGTAAGGCATGCGAATATTACACTAGAAAAACTTTGCAACCGCACTGTAGAGGGATCCGTAGCAACACTCTTAAACGACACACAATAGGATTATATGAATCAAAATTCTATAAATTAGTAGAAATGTTTAAATCTTTTAATGGCAGGGTTAACACAAAAACGGATTATATATATATATATATATATATATATATATATATATATATATAGGGAGGGATCCAATGAGAAGGGTCTTGAAAATAAGAAGGGTAAGAAGGATTCTACACCCTTGATTTCACTAAAATAAAAAAATCTATGGTCACGATTGAGCCAAAAACACATAATTGTAAAAGTAACTATGTTACACAGAAAGGTAACTATGATATAAATTTTAAAGTGTTTTTTTTTTTCCTTTTTTTATATATATAATAAAAAAAATCAAACAAAATCCTTCTTCTTTTAAAATTCCTTCTCTTTTGATCCTAAATCATAAATTTTTAATATCTATATATTTTTATTATTCTTTGTATATATATATATATATATATATATATATATATATATATATATATATATATATATTATATTATATTATATATATATATATATATATATATATATTATATATATTATATATATATATATATATATATATATATGAAAATTAGGAATATATTATAGATAAAAAGAGGGAACACCAACACTGAAATTTGGGACCCCCAATGCCTCCGGCATAAAAAAACCCCTAGCGAGAAAAAAGCCATCAGAAGAGGGGACCAAGAGACAGGCCACTCTAAAACAGCATAGGAGTGGACTATGCATCACCTTAAAGTTTTCGAATTTCTACACCTAATACACCAAACAAAATAAAGATAATACAAGGACCACCAAAAACAGTACCCCAATAACACCTAAAACACAC
>CM033456.1:10109783-10114365 GCA_019425755.1 Amaranthus cruentus
CAAGTGAAGAATATGGAAGTTGGGGATTGTAGTTTGGGGGATGATGCATCTAGCTCACAACAATTAGCAACCCGACGTGAAAAAGATGATGATTTCTCGGTGGACTTCAGGGTAGGGGGCCCTATGTCGTGCCCAGTGGCCCAGAGAGATGATAACTGGTTTGACCCGATTGCATCCGTGGAGTATCCCATTATAGCAGCCAACAACCTACAGTTAGGACAACAAAAGGGTAGAGGTGGTGATGCCTTATCGATATCTGATGATGAGACCCCAATTTTGAAAAGACCTAGAGGCCGACCAAAGAGAGTAGCACACTCTCTCCCGGACACCTTGTCTGTTCCATCTACTCCAATGGGTAGCTCCTTGGAGGCCAGTGCTACGTGGCACACAGTAAAGCAGATTGGTCTCTCGGCTCACGAAGACAACTCACTCATGGAGGAGATAAGGCGATCCAAGCGAGTACAAATCAAGGAGGCACACAACCGACCTTGAGTCGATGGGTAAGCCTTTACTAATTGGTGTTTTTTGGTTATCTTATGTTGAATGCAATGTGTTGGAATGTTAGGGGTTTGGGCAAAGGTGAAAAGGGTATTGGGATACGCCATTTGATCAGTAGACATCGTATTTCTCTCTTGGGTCTGGTGGAAACTAAGCATAGAAATACCTTTGACCGTCGAGTAAAACGATTATGGGGTTGTGATGTATACGATTGGTGTGAGTCATTGGCCTCTGCGACACATAGTGGAGGCATTCTTGCTATTTGGGACCCCAATGTATTCTGTGTTTCGCGTAGGACCATCGGTGATCGATGGATTGTCTTGGAAGGTAATATTGTTAATCCTCGTTTTGAATGCTGTGTGGGTTTCATTTATGGGCCGGGTGATAGGGAGGGAAGGCGGAATATGTATGAGGAATTGAGGAATATTATTGGTCCAATAGGTAAACCTACAATGGTGATGGGCGACTTCAATGAGGTTCTTTCTCCGGCTGAGAGGGATGGGCATGATAGATGGGACCCTAGTATTAGGGAGTTTGCTAATTGGGTTCATGATCTCCAACTTATTGATGTCCCACTGCACGGCATTAAATACACATGGGGACGAGTAGGGGCACGGAGCAAGCTAGACCGGTGCTTATGTAGTGATGACTGGTTTGTGACATTTCCTGAGTTACGACTGGATGGCTTGAGTAGGGGCTCTTCAGACCATAATCCTATCCTGTTAGCTTTAGAGAGGAAAGTTAACTGGGGACCAAAGCCTTTCAGGGCTTATGATTGCTGGTTTCTTAATCCTGAGTTCAAAGCATTCCTATATCGTGAATGGGAAACCTTACCCAATCTGAGTATGCCGAAGAAGTTCAAAGCTCTTAAAGGGCCCCTGCGAATGTGGTGCAAGGAGAGATTTGCAGGTATGGATCAGAAAATTGAGAAACTTGAAAGGACTGTTCTTGAATTACAGCGTTGTAGGGAGGCTAGACCCCTGGATAATGTTGAGGATGCAAGATTGAGAGCGGCCCAAAATCACCTCCATGCCTGGTTGATACGTAGGGAACGCTTTTGGAGACAAAAAGCCCGAACATATGGGCTAAGTATTAAGGACCATAACTCGAAGTTCTTCCACGCCTCCACCATGATCAGACGCAAAAGAAATGAAATAACACAATTGGAGATTAATGGGAGAATGGTTTCTGGGGTAGAAAACCTCAAGGGGGAGATCTCTAGATACATGGCAGACAGATTTTCCCAAAGGCTGATTCCAGAAATAGATTTTGAGCTTGGGGATCACCATAGAATATCACCTGAACAAAATGGGTTTTTGGAAGCTCTACCATCAAGGGAAGAAATCAAAGTAGCAGTTTGGGCATGTGGAACTGATAAAGCCCCAGGATATGATGGGTTCAACTTTAGGTATATCCGGGAAATGTGGGACCTTATCCAGGAGGATATCTATAGCTACATTATTGATTTTCTGGAGCATAGGGTGAGTGCTAGGGAAATCAATGTCACATGGGTAACACTCATACCAAAGGTAGCTAATCCTAGATCTATTGATGATTTGCGCCCTATTAGTATGGTAGGTGCCATATATAAGATTATCTCCAAGCTACTTGCATTAAGGCTCAAAGAAGTCATTGGCCCGCTTATCGATGAGTCCCAATGTGCTTTTGTCTTGGAAAGACAGATCTTGGACGGGGTCTTAGTTGCTAATGAGGCAATTGGTTGGCTGAGGAAGAAGAAAGTCCATGGTGCCCTCCTTAAACTTGATTTCCAAAAGGCATATGACTCTGTGAGATGGGCCTTTCTTGAGAAAACTATGGTGAAGATGGGGTTTGGGCCTAGATGGGTCAGATGGATAATGCAATGTGTCAGCTCTGCCTCGCTATCAGTTCTTCTGAATGGATCGCCTTTAAAGCCGGTGAAGATGGAAAAAGGGTTGCGCCAAGGGGATCCGTTATCGCCCTACCTCTTCATTCTTGTTAGTGAAGTCCTAGTGAGTCTTTTCAGTCGAGCAGAGGGAGTGCAGCTAATTGAAGGGGTTATGATTGGTAGAGACAGAGTCAACTTGAAACACCTTCAATTCGCTGATGACACGCTCATTTTTGTTCCCAGAGACAATAGGGTGGTTACCAATTATTTTCGCATCTTGGATGTTTTTGCTATCATGTCAGGGTTAAGTCTGAACTATGATAAATCCAGTATTATATCGTGGTGTAGTAGTGATGTGGACTGGGCGGAATCAATAGCTCGTGAGGTGGGGTGTGGTCACAAATCTTGTCCAGTCACATATCTGGGGTTACCACTTGGAGCGAACATGAATAAATCTGCTATGTGGAAACCGGTGATATCCAAGATTGAGAATAGATTGGCATCTTGGAAGGCGAAAATTCTTTCAAGGGCAGGGCGCCTAACGTTAATCAAAAGTGTCCTTAATAGCCTACCGGTTTATTATATGAGCATGTTTCGCATGCCCAAGGCTGTAGCCAAGCAGATTGTGCAGATGCAACGTAAATTCTTTTGGGGGGTAAAGGCAAATGAACAGTTGATAGTGCCGTCGGTTAAATGGGATTCTATTGAGTTACCAAAGGAGATGGGTGGCTTGGGGATTGGGAATATTTTGCATAAGAACTTGGTTCTTCTTTTTAAATGGTGGTGGCGCTTCTCTGGGGCAGATAAGTTGTTGTGGAAGCGCATTCTGATATCCATATATAACATCAAGGGGCTCAAAGCGTCCACGGAATCCTTGTCTAATATAAAGAGTGGATCTTGGGCACACTTACTATCGGAGGAGACGGATACGAAGAGAATTCGAGAGATCGTTGAAGGTGGCATGCAAATTGTGGTGGGAAATGGGCAAACAACGAGATTTTGGCATGACAAATGGCTCTCAGAGGGGCCTCTAAAGCAGTTGTTTCCTCGTTTATTTCGGGCCTCTACTCAAGGTGATATGTCTATTGCGCAAATGGGTATCTGGAGAGATAATCAATGGGTGTGGCAACTTCTTTGGAGGAGGAGGTTATATGATTGGGAAATAGATGATCTGGAGCACCTAAACCTCATCCTTGAGCAGAACAGCCCCATATATGACAGATCAGACATGGTCACTTGGAATGGTGAAGAGTGTCAGCAGTATCCCATCAAAGCTATTGTAACGAAGATGACTGAGGCTAATACTCCTATTCTCCCTAAGGAAATCTCATCTTATTTGTGGAGCATCAAGGTTCCTCCACGGGTACATCTAACACTGTGGATGGCTAGTCTTGGAAGATTGAAAACGGGGGACTTCCTTGTGGAGAGACAATTGCTTGACCCATTGCAAGCAAAGTGCCCTTTTGGCTGTGGGGAGCTGGAAACTAACTCCCATGTTCTATTTGAATGTCCGTTTTCTTGGCGATTGTGGATGGCTATCCTCCACTGGTGGGGTATAGCAGGCGTGCTCCCTAATAGTTGTATCCCCTTTATGTTTTACTGGAAGCGGTTGGCACCGTGCAGAAGAGGCAACAAAGTCTGGCACCTCATACTGGGATGTTTACTATGGTCGATTTGGTTTGAACGCAATAGGGTTAAATTTGAAGGTAGGGCACCGGATCTTGGGCTAACAGTATATTCGTTGAAGATTCGGGTCTGTACTTGGGCAAAGGAACTTTTGGGCTTGGAGATGTCACCATGTGCGGCTACTGCTGATACTTTTCCTCTGGTGTAGCCTATTTTTGTATTTCCTGTATATGACATACTAGATGTCTTGGTATCAGTTCAGGGGCTTAGGGTTCTGGGTGTATGGGGTGTCCTGGTGTTTTTGATTTTCGTGATTGGCATAGCCCACCCCTATGCTCTGTTCTGGGTGGCCTGGTTCTAGGTCCTTATCTCCAATGGCTTTTCCCCTCGCGGGGTTTTTATGCCGGCGGTTTTAAGGCTCCCTAGCTCCAGTGTGGAGTTTTCTTTCATATATAATAATAATTCCTACTTTTCAAAAAAAAAAAATATAGATATGTGTGTGTGTGTGTGTGTGTGTGTGTGTGTGTGTATATATATATATCTATATATATATATATGTGTATATATATATATATATATATATATATATAT
>CM033456.1:10114375-10239375 GCA_019425755.1 Amaranthus cruentus
ATGTATGTATGTATGTATGTATGTATGTATGTATGTATGTATGGAGGGCTTTGAATGCCATAGATTATTCTACACGTAGTATTGTTTAAAAGGTGTATGACCATTGGGCACCTATCCTCTCTCCCCAATCTGTGCGATCCTTGTGGCATATTAGCGCTCCTCCCAGAGCTCGACTGACTCTTTGGATTGCTATGCTGGGGAAAGTTAAAACTGGGGATTTTTTTGTTGATAAGGGGATTATTGATGTACACCAAGCCCTTTGTCCTTTCTGCAAATTGGATGTTGAATCTAATTCTCATATTCTTTTTACCTGCCACTTTTCTTAGGGCATCTGGATGCGGTTGTTAAATTGGTGGGGCATTAAAGGTGTGCTTCATTATGATTGTGTGAACTTCGTCCTATAGTGGAACAGGCTGCTCGTTGGTTGTAAAGGAAATAAGTTGTGGAGGTTATGTCTTTGCTGTGTAATTTGGTTTCTATGGTTTCAAAGAAATAGGGCCAAGTTTGAGTTGATTATTCTAGATCCTGTCTCCTTTGCCCATTCTTTAAAAATCAGAATTGCGGTTTGGGCAAAGGAATTGCTAGGGTACACTTCATTCTCCTCGCATGATGTGCTCTGTAATCTCGAGGCTATCCTGTAGAATCTTATGATTGTTTTGATGTCAGATTACTATGGTTTGATTTTGTTGTATATCGGGAGGCATGATTTCTGATTATTGGAGTTTTTTGTTTGTGGCCTTGGTGGTGTGTAAGGTGTAAAACTGTCTGGTGTGTAAGGTGATCGTGTATCTTTCTTTTTGGTGTTGCATAGCCCACTCCTATGCTATTTTGAGTTGCCTGTCTCTTGGTCCCTCTTTCCAATGTCTTTTTTCCCTCCCGGGGTTTTTTATGCCGGCGGTCTTAGGGTTCCCAAGTTTTAGTGTTTTGTTTATCCCCTCTCTTATACATATATTCCTAATTTTCAAAAAAAAATGTATGGATGGATGGATGTATGTATGTATGTATGTATGTATGTATGTATGTACCTAATATAACACAAATGTTTGCAAATGACTAGTTTTAACGAATAACGTTAGTTGACCGTTAGTTTAACACTTTGACCATCACGCCTGTGGCACATGATTACTTAAGAGGTAGTCATTTGCAAGTATTTGTATTGTATTAGGTAGTTTTTTGTAAAAAAAATTTTAGATATGGTAGTTTTTCAAAAAAAAGGTGTATAGATTATGCAGTTTCTTATAATTTTTTCTTAAATAAATCAATTAGTTTATAGTATTCAAATTTGAGTTTAAATTGATCAATTCAGACTTTAAAGAGATCGATTGTATACAAAGTGATCAATCAAGTTATCAGATATACTTTTTAAAGAAATTAATTAAACTTTTCGTTTTTGATTTAAAAGTGATCAATTTTGACATGAACGTGATCATATTGAGACGGTTGCTCGCAAGATTAGCTAAAGGAATTTAGCCGATGACTTTTCTCGAGCTGAGAGACTCTTTGACCACACACTCTGCTTCATAAGTCGCTTTGTATGCTTGTTTCTCTTGGCACCATTGGGGTGCCATAAATGATAGAGTTTGGAGTGATATTTTGGTGGATGTTCAGTGTAACACCCAATATTTTTTAACGACGTAATTATTTAATAATTTAATATCTTTTGGGGATTTTATAATTATATTAAATTAACTTTGAAGTAGTATTTAATAAATATCTTTTATATACGAATTTAAATATTAACACATTTATACTAAAAATAAATTACGATTTCTGAGATAAAGTGGTTTGAATTATAGGACTATAATCATATTAAAAATGTATGAACAAAACGAATGTAAGTTTTGCTTAGTTGGGCCTTGTAAGAAAATTTAAGCTAGAAAATTTAATAATTAAAATAATTAAATAAGTTAGGGTTTTATTTTTAAGGGAGACCAAATCAAACCCTTCTTAGGGTATGTTTGGCCTAGCTTTTGGAAATCAACTTTTGTTTCCTAAAAGTAATTCTGTAGAAACTGTTTCTAGAGAAACACTTTTTAGAAACAGATGTGTTTGGCCTCATATTTTTATAAAGAGTTTTTGGGAAACAAATACAATTTGTGTGTTTGGCTTTTTTTTCTTATGTTTATTTAACATTAGTGTTGTTATATGATGGAAAAACATATAACATACACTAAAAAATAGTCGAGTCACAAAGCTTCAATTTTAAGAGAAACACCCAAAAACATATATATAGCATACACTAAAAAATAATCATTACAATATTAGAAAAAAAATTCAAATACACTAAATTAAGTAATTGAAAATAAAAATAAATCCCAAATTTGACAATTTACTATATAGAAAAACATATTTAAATATGTTAATAAATTTAAAGATAAAACATATATGAAATTTTGATGTAATTTGATGCATAATATTCAATAAAAGTATAATTGGGATGTTGGTTGTGATAACAAAAGAATTATACAATGAAGTAAAAATTTTTGAATTTTGGAGGAAATATGAAAAAATAAATAAATAAAAGTAATAAAAAAAATTTCATAGTTTTTTGGAGAAAATATAGGAATTTTTTTAACATAAAATGAGAAAAGTATGGAGCTCTTTGAGAAGTTAAGAGCAGAAGGTACAATTTGTAGCTTCTCCTCTTGACCCTTATAGGAGCTGTTTTTAGCTTTTTTCAAAACTGTTTCAACTTCTCAGAAACACAGTGTTTGGCCAAGTTTTAGCTTTCCTATTGCAGAAGTTGTTTTAAAAGCTTGGCCAAACACTACCTTAGGAGCCACACACCCTCTCCTTTTTCTTCTCTCTCCCTCTTCCTCTACTTACTGTGACTCCATAACCCCATCAAACTGCACGACAGCAATCTCCCAAGGCACCACCAGGTCACGACTTCTTTCTCCCCGCAGCAACCACCGGCAGCCACAACACCCAATAGCCGAGCACCAGTAGCAGCGGCTTCTTTGTTCTCTGCCTCCCCCTGCGGCAGTGTCGAGTCCCCCAAGCAGCGGCAACCACCTTCGTGGTGGTTTTCCCGACAGCAGCAGCCCAGCACCAATGTTTCCTCGAGGCTGTACGTGTGTAACAACACCACCATACCAACTCCTTCCCTCTTCACCCTTCTCTTGTTTCATCTTAGTAAGCCACTACTTTTATTCTCTAATTAATTCTCTAGTTCTAATTAGGATTTTATTAAGTTTATGAGTTTGGTGTTGGTTTTGTGCTACTTTCGTTGAATCTTGTGGATAAGATTTTGATTGATGAATTGAACATGTTTATGACTTAAGGTTTGGAGTGTGATTTGAAATTATGGGTTGTGTGTTGATTTTTGTATTAGTTTCTTTGAATCTCAGTATGGGTAGTAATTATATATGTTATCTTTGAACACAAAATGACTAGGGTTTAGATTTAGAGATGAAATTGCTAATGATGTGTGTTCTATGCTATATTTTGGTGATGATTGATTTAATAACTTTAAAAGTTATATTAAGACTTGGTTGATTAATTATTGTTGTGATAATTAGTAATGGTGATGATTTTAGTTGACTATGAAAGTGATTTTTGGTTGTTAAACAGGGAATAATAGTTGCTAATTGTTGGGGTTTGATTGTTGTGAATTACAAATACCATTATTAGGATGTTATTGAAGTTATAGATATATGATATTAGTAAGTCATGAGCATAGTATCAACTTATTGTTGAGAGTTACTAAAGTTACTTGTCGTGATGTTTGATTATATTTCCTTCTAGTTTTGGAGGGTGTAACAAATAATATTGTGGTTTGATAACTCTAAAATGTGTCTTATCGTTATATAAGTGTTATATCAAAATATTAAGGCTAGTTGTGATTAGTTATTTTAGGGTAACGCGAACCGATATACTCAACATTAGTTGATGAAAAGGAACGAGTCACATTTACATTTACTTTTAAATTGACGAAAAGACTTATGTTGTGTTGAGTTAATAAGTTTGACTTGTATTGAACGACTTATGTGCGTGCTAGAGTAATCGAAACCTCATATTGAATGGGTGATAGTGGTTACTTTGGTATTTAGTTGGTATAACGAAGTAGTTAAGAGGACTTATTAGTTTTATTCCTAACTATATAGTTGCACCATTTCATAAAAGGAAGGTAGAACCTTAGTTGGGTGACTTTTGTGATTTTTGGTCGTGCAGTAACGCTTACAGGTACGTACACGCAGTATTTAACCCTTACATGCATCTCGCATTGTGTATATATATATATATATATATATATATATATATATATATATATATATATATATATATATATATATATATATATATATATATATATATATATATAATGTTTATTAATTCGAGTCCCTTATTAATGATATTGTTTATTGTAAGTTTGAATAGTGAATGGTTTCCTTATTGATGAGATTGATTATCGTTAGTTTGAATGGGAATGAGTCCCTTAGTGATGGAGTAAGAAAGCTATTGGTATGAATGAGAATGATTCTCTTATTGATGAGTTTGACTTATGTTAGTTTGAATGGGAACGACTCCTTTGTTATTGAGATTGATTTAAGTTAATTGAATAGGGAAGGACCCCTTAATTAATGTGCTTGAGTTATGTTTTATGAATGGGAAGGACTCCCTTAGTGATGGAGTAAGAAAGTTGTTGGTTGTAAAGGGAAATGAGTTCCTTATTGATGAGATAACAGATTTGTTCGATTATTGCGGCTCCCCTAGTTAGGGTACCCTAATGGGTTTAGTTCCTGGCGATAGGACCGTCTATATATGGTCACTGTACGGGGGTATGATCATACTTTATCATTGGGCGCCGGTATGGCCCGTCACCGCCCTTGGTTGAGGTGTTGCCATGTGGGCCTTGCAAACCCTATGGTGGCCTCTAGTCACATACGCTTAGGTATGTTGGCTCCACTGGTTTGGTACCCTAATGGCTTTAGTTCCCGGAGGTAGGATCATCTATATATGGTCGTTGTACGAGGGTATGATCATACTTTACCATTGGGCGTTGGTATGGCCCGTCGCCCTTAGGTTGAGGTGTTGCCATGTGGGTCTTGCAAACCCCAATATGGTGTCCTCTAGTCACATATTTATAAATATTTGAAATTGGTTAAGCTTTTGGATCAAGTGACATCGAGAAATTATGAAGTCAAAAAGAAGTGAAGAAGATAGGAATGACAGTGAGAAGTAGTGATGTTTAGTAGTTATGATTGACACTTGGAGTGTTGTGAAATCACCCTCATATTATGACACACTTTATTGATGCTAATTATGTCGTATTATGACATTATGTTAGTTACTGACGTGTACTATTTGTTTTCATTGTTGATGGCTCGTCTTTTATGGCCCTACTATGATGCGTTGGTCTATGATCTTACGTTGATCAGTGGGGACATCATAGATAGACATTACAGTTGATAAAGCTTCTATTCATTGCATATAGGGGGATGAGTGAGAGCCTTGAAACGTGCGATGTTACATTTATTTTTGACGCTAGATGTAGTTTCTTTGTATTTAAATTTGTTTATGTTTTCGGCTTGAGGTACATGTCCTCCTTTTTGTATAATTTATCTTCGCTGCATGGTATATAAATTGTATGGTTTTAAAGAGTCAAGTTAGCATAAAACGCAAGCGTTGACACCAGAACCACGATCCATGCTTGGCATGTTGATTTGAGAAGCCGGCGATGAATCATTCCACCGTGATATAGTTTTGGTAGGCCAATGATGCCTTTGCTTTATTAGATTCTAAATAACTTTTGTTTTTCTACAAAAGGCGCACAATTTTAGGATAGATGCTGCCGAAATTTTCATACACCTCTTTAAAGTTTACTTTTAACATTTATCTAAATTCTTTTCCTTTTTCTTTTAATGTAACACCCGAATTTCCTCTCGTCCTTTACGGATTTGGTTTCGTACAAGGAGTCGGAAATTCAAGGGTGTCACATTCAGTCTCTTTATCACAGGCATATGACGCATCTAAAAAGTCATTTGGTATGAAAACTAATTCTTCGAATGCTTCAGATCGTGGAAGTTAATGTAGATGCATCAATCTTTAAATTTAAGGAATTACAAGCCACAAATATCCGATGTTCATATTGGAGTTGGAGATTCAAGCATTATATAAGGAAAAAACTTTGGAATTTGCAATGAGATAGGCTAATAATGTAGATGCAACAAGCTTTCATCCAATCGATTATTTTGAATGGAATGAAATGAAAAAAGAGTCTTCTTTTATCTCATAAAAAGTAAATTTTAATTTTAAATGAAATGAAAAAGAAATCTTCTTTTATCTCATAAAATGAAATGATTAATAGGAAAAATTATAAGAAAAACTACTTAATCTATACACAATATTTGCAAAAAACTACCTTATCTAAATTTTTTTTTTCAAAAAACCACCTAATATAACACAAATGTTTGCAAATGACTACCTTTTAAGTAATCACGTGCCACAGGCGTGCTGGTCAAACTGTTAAACTAACAGTCAACTGACGATATTCGTTAAAAGGTAGTCATTTGCAAACATTTGTGTTATATTAGATAGTTTTTTGCAAAACAATTTAGATAAGGTAGTTTTTTTTAAAAATAAGTGTATAGATTAGGTAATTTCTTATAATTTTTCCTAAAATAAATTGCGTATGCATTTAAGATATATCTTTAAAGGTTTAATAACCTAAATTTAAAAAATAAAAAGTCGACCTATATGGCAAAATATATATAATACGATAAATACCATGTAAGAAAAATAATACATATTATAAATAACATAAATCAAATTTAAAATATAAATAACATAACTATAGCTTATGAAACAATTACATACCTTGTTAATTAGTTGTTAAAGAGATAATGTGTTTTTTTCACTACAAAAAATAGTGCCAATTGTGACATTTAATATATTAAATTATGTCATTTATTAAATGTCATTAAATTATTTAGTGACACTTGTAGAAAGTGTCTTAAATTATGATTGAAATATTAGGATAATACTTTAAGAATTATGACATTTTGATGAAGTGTCAAAAATATTGCGTCACAGTTGAACATTGTTTTAAAGTATAAGGAGAAAATGACCCAACATTAACAAAATAAACAATGATTTGAAAAGAAGGCATACAAACACAGAATAATAACAACAAAAGAATAAATTCATCCTAAAAATACAAAGAATTTGCTTTAATACATAAATGGCTTGTTATGTCACGTTTATTGTGTCGGTTCCTGAGAAAATGAAGCCACAACTAAATGAAACCCTCGAAAAAGCTTGCTACAAAGGTTGCAAAACAAAATTGACGCCAAAAGCTATTTTTGGCTTCTGTTTCTTACAACGCGACACAACAAAGTCGACACAAAATACAATTTAAAAACAAAAGCGATTTTTTGGCAACAATATAACAATACATTTTAATTGTGTATATGATTAATATAGAGATATAATTTTACATTTAATATGAGGACGTTGCTTGTTAGAGAACAACGTATATTTTTGGACTAAAAAGATTAGATCAAATAAACTTAAATGTATAATCTTAAGAGATCACACAAAATTGATTAAAATTAATTTTGACTAGGTTAATGACATTAAGGTGAAAGTACACAATATAGTTAAATGAAAAGTTTTTGACTAGGTTAATGACATTAATAGTCAAATATTAGGGTTTGTTTGAAAAGGAGTTTTCAATTAGGAATTTAACCTTTAATTATAAATAGACTTGTTAGTTAGATGAAAAAAACGCACTGAAATTAACTCAAGAAATAAATGTGAAGACCATGAAACTTTGTTGGAAAACTGGGAGCCACAATAAAATTCGAAATCTAAGTTGTATTTGTACAAGGCAAGACAATAACAAGGTGAGGAGGGACATATCAACATAAATAGGCAGTTTACCACAATAAAATCTCGAGTTTTGAGTCGTTCTTGTACAAAGGCAAGACAATATCAATGTGGGGAAGTGCATATGAGCATAAATAGGCACTTTACATGTTTTGAGGATTGTCATGAATTAGTAGAGATTCCTAAGTGAAAAAGACCTTTATATGGAAGAAGAAAAGATCATCGATTCTTCCACCATATTACTTAAACTAGCTAGATGTAATATTTACTTATCTTTATTTTCTTCTTTCTTTAAGATAATCATGTAAACAACTTTACAATGCAAAACTTTCTCTTAATCGTTCCCTATTAAAACTCCAAATAAGAAGATGAAACGATTATATTGTTAACTTTTAAAGCACTTGAAGAACGACGGACAATGTAAGCATACTACTCAACTATAAATGCCGACATTGTAAGCAATCCTATCTAAAAAGTATCAACCATGGGCAATATAACCGTTTTATAAGGTTCTTTTCTCTGAATAATTTTCAAATCTTCGTGGATAATATTTTGGAAAATAAAAATATAGCGGACTTAGAGAGAAATATTGATTAAAGTAAACATTTCCTCAAAACTCAATTAAATGATATTTAATATAATTTGATTTGATCTAAATCATTTTTTTGAGAGACATCGATTAAACCCAATTTATAAAAGCTTAATTAAACTAAAAAATAATACACAAAAACTTGGCCGAGACCGTCCTAGATTAAGACGAGTCCTGGGCCGGCCCAATTTAAGGCGCGTGTAAATCATGCGCCCGTTTCCCTCCAAATTTCCGTTTTTTATTTTTTTTAATTTCCTTTCTTGATTCTTGCCATTTCTTCCTCTTCTTTCCTTCTCCACTTTATTTCCTTTCTTGTTTCTTGCCATTTCTTCCTCTTCTTTCCTTCTTCATTTTTGTTTTTTCCTCTCTTATGATTGTTGATTCTTAAGATTGAAGATGAATATTACAATAATTTAGGATTGAAGATTGCTGTTTCTTATCACGTTTATATATAATTTGTAAATAGACCAAATTGAATATGTTAATAGTTAAATTATGACATAAATTGACAATTGATGTTTTATAATCTAACTCAATTTTTAACTTATAATATTCAATTATCGTTTAAAAAATAAGTATACAAATTGTATAGACATTTTGTATAGCATTTAGTTCAAACTTGATATGTTAATAGTAAAATTGTTACACATAAATTGACAATTGATGTTTATTATATAACTCAGTTTTGAACTTATAATCTTCAGTTATCGATTTGAAGATAAGTATTCAGATGGAATAGAGTTCTTGCAGCACATTAAGTTCAAATTGAATATGTTAGAATTAAAATTGTGATATATAAATTGACATTTGCATATCAATTATATTAATATATGTTCATTATCTTCTTCGTTTTCACCATAAACCACCATCATTTGTTCTTTATCAAGCATTAAATCTGTAAAAAGAAAAAAGATTATCAATTACACCTTATAAATCTTTTATCAATAATATCATTATACATACGTTTTTCCTAATATTACCTTCAATTTCGTCTTCATATATTCTTGATGCTTGTAATGTTATTTCCATGTCAAATTCATTCATAATATCTTCCATTGCAGACATTTTTTAGGGTCTCTAAAGTTAGAATGTTGATTTTCTGTGAATGAAAAAAAGAATTGCAGAGATTTTTGTAAGATTTGAAGAGGAAATTGCGTTTTAATTTGTTTCCTTAATCGCTGATTTTTGGCAGTTTTGAGAATCGCTTTCCTTATTTTACCGTTTTCAAAGGAGGCAGTTTTTATATTTTAATCGTTTCTTTTTTTTAATTCTATTAATGAAGATGGGTTGAGATGTTTGGGTCATCTCATTCTGAGACGGTCTCGACCAAGACTGGCTGAAAATAATAATAGACTCACCAAGTTAAAAATGATCTTTAAAAGAAATTGTTTCGAATATGTGAAAATCAAGTATTACTCGCAAGAACTAGAATCGACACGAATCAAAATATTATACTCCCTCCGTTCTCTATTATTGTTCCCATTGGGAATATTCACCGGAATTAAGAAAAGCGGAATCTTTTAGATATTAGAGATATTATTTTATTGAATAATAAATTTGATGGGGAAAAGTGGGGACCACAAATATTAAAAAAGTATTTAAAGAAAGTTAGTGGAAAAAATATAGGGACCACAACTAATTAAAAAATATTTTTATAAAGTTAATTGAATATTTTTATAAAGTTAATTGAAGATATGTGGGGACCATAAGGAATATAAAAATGTTAAAATGGAGTTAATGGAAGATATGTGGGGACCATAATTATTAAAATATTAAAATGAGGATGGGTGAGGTTATTTTTGTCCAAAATTTGTGATATAAATGGAAAGATTCCTTATGGGAACAACAATTGAAACGTGGGAACTTCTTTAAGGAACAGAGGGAGTACTCGAAAACTGCCCCCATCATATCATAATCATAACTTATACTAAAGCAATAGGATTCTATGCCACGTGTCACTGCTGGAGAGCTTATTTTCCCGCCCAATTGCTTTTCATGCAATTATGGAAGTTTTTATTTATTTCTTTTAACAAAGCAATAAAGTGTGCCGCAAGATACATGTCGTTACATTTTTATGGAAAATTACTTTAAATATCCCAACTTGATCGATTTGATGCTAAAACTTCCAACTTTTGATTAAAATTTAAAAATATGAACTTTTGGATTGTATCCATTGATTAAAATTTCAAAGAGAGTTCATCTATTGACATCTCAATTCATTTATAGTTGCGTATATCATTTCTGAAATGGTTCGAGTTGAATTAGGTTGGATTTTAAAGACAAGTCTATTTTCAATCTATATTTTATTTTTCATTATTTAGGTATTAACAATTTTGATATATCTATAAATACTATCAAATAATAGCCTACAACATTAATTCTTTGTCCAAATCATGTGTCCTATTTCTTTGAAAAAAACTTTTTGAAAAATGTAAATACCTTTGTATTTGAATAATTTAGCATTACGTTATAGTCAAATTAGTATTACATTTTAAAGACAAGTTTATTTTCAATCTATTTTATATTTAACATTATTTAGTTATTTACAATCTATTTTTTATTTTACAATATTTCTTTGAAAAGAACATTTTTAATAAATGTAAATACCTTTGTATTTGAATAATTTAGTAATTTCGTTTTAGTCACATTATGATTGTAAAAAAATATTACAAGTTAAAAAGAAAAAATAGCTACAATGTATTTTAAAATAATTTTATAATATATTTTAAATTATTTTATACATGTTATATTTTTATAATTAATTTTATATTAATTTTCATACATGTTACATTTGTATGGAAAATTACATTAAATATCCCAACTTTAATCGATTTAATTATAAAAATTTCAACTTTTGACTAAAATTAAAAAATTCGAACTTTTGGATTGTCTCATTTTAAAGCTCTGGACTTTGTAGTAATTTCAAAGAGAGTTTATCTATTGACATCTCACTTCATTTATAGTTTACGTATTTCATCTCTAAAATGGTTTTGGTCGGATTAGGCTGAGTTTTAAAGACAAGTCTATTTTCAATCTTTTTTTTTTTATTTTACATTATTTAGTCTACAACATCAATTCTTTGTCCAAATCATGTGTCCTATCTCTTTGAAAAGAACATATTTAAAAAATGTAAATACCTGAATAATTTAGTATTACGTTTTAGTCACATTATGATTGTAAAAAATAATACAAGTTAATTAAGAAAAAATAACTACAATGTATTTTAAAATAATTTTTAATATATTTTATTTTAAGTTATTTTAGAATAACTCTTGTGCAGTTGTGCTAATATCTAGAAGTAGAATGATCATTGCTACCTTATTAAAAATAACCTAATAAACAAATTTTATAAGAAGAAAGTCACATATTTTAGCGAATAATGTAAAATATATAGTTACAATTTATTAGTATTCAATTATATACCTAATTCGACAATAACTTTCATTTTGTAAATAAAACAACTTAAACTTTAGTACTTCATATATGATGAAAATTTCAAGCAAATACACATACGGGTTATCACTCTTAATTTTTTTCTACGTTTTTAGAACCCTATTAATAATTTAAAATTTTAACTCTAATTTTAGTTATAATATAGTTCTACTATGAGAACTATAATGAAAACTAGAATGAAAACTTTCCAATTTTAGCTTGACATATATGTTCAACGATTTGAGCTAGAGAGTAAACGGTGTAAGTTATTCTGCAGAAATTAGAGAATTTTTTTATTAGATTCTCAAATTGACAATTGAATAGTTAGGGACCCTAATGATTGTGAAGTCGTGATCAACATTCTCATAAGGTGTATAAACAAGTTCTTTTATCACATACATTTTTTTTAACATATTTTACCAATTCAATCAACTAATTCCTTCAACCAACTAATGCTCGGTTCTCTCTTTTACCAAAGACTCTCTTTGTTAAATTTAAAATCACATCATAATGTACATTTACTCTTGCAACAAGGGATAAACTTAAACTTTATGAAAGTTTGAATTGTAACCAAATAATGAAATCAAGCAAATATTCTATTTTAAATGTTAAAAACCAAATTATTTATTACGATTTTCAGGTGGTCCGTACATGGCACGAACAAATACGTATTATGCCTCTAACTTCGCAAAAGTTCATCACTAGAACTTACAGAATCCCAATTTTGAGCTGTTTATTCAACCAGAGTTTCAATTGAAACAATTAATTGTCTGTTTCTTCACGCAGTGTATTCTTTTCTGGGTCTTCTCACAAATCGATCAACTTTCCTGCCATTCTTTTCCTCCCTTCTTAAAATCTATAAACTCAGTCAAAATCTCAGTTCATCTATTCATGTTCTTTTGCTAATTGTACCATATCCAACCTTATAAACAATGGATTGGGGAATTTCAAGGTTAATTTTTTTAAAAGCGGCATTTTATTTCTCTGTATTTGTATTCATGAGAAGCAATGGATTAAATTGGCTAGCGATTCCTTTTTTATATGCTTCATTGGTATTCTCTCTGGTTTCAATTGCTTCACACCCACAAATCAATCTTCCAATATTGTTGGGGAAAAGCACAGATGGGTCTTTTCCAATTTGGTCAATTGTTATTTTTGGTCCATTCTTACTTTTTGTTCGGATGTTTTCAACATTGAGAAGATTGATGAGTAAAGAAGAGCCTTATACTGAGATTTGTGAGGGTGTATATGTTGGTGGATGGCCTTCTTCCCTTGATAAATCTCCTCCTAAGAATCCTGCTATTATTGATTGCACTTGTGAATTTCCTCGAAGTTCAGAGTTTTTGAAGAATCCATATTTCTGTGTTCCTACATGGGATACAAGATCGCCTCAGCCGTCAGAGATTGAGGCTGCTGTTAAATGGGGTTGCAGAAAGAGAGCTCTTGGGGTGCCTGTCTTTATCCATTGTGCCTATGGTATGATTTATACCTCATAATGCAAACTTTATCATTGCCCTTATAATGATAGTTATGGATATGGATTTTGTTTATGAACTGCTTGTCTGTTATATTTATCTCTATTGGAGAAGTAGTATTTATGTGGACGATCACTCAGAGTGATTTGTTGGTTCAAATATTGTGCCTCATTCATTGGGATTAATTGGGATTAAGGTTTGGCATTGTTGTAGTATAGACGAGCATGAAATTATTGTTGCTTTTGTTATCTGTTGGTACTTGTTTGCATATTGGTAGTCGCTCTTGTTTTCAGTGCTCTTAGTTTTGATCAATGCACTTTGTGATCTTGTTTGTTACTGATGTTTTGATTAAATTAGTGAGAATGCTTGTTTTGAAATGGTAAGAATGCTTTTAGAGGCATATAGTTCCTCAGTAGGTTTGGTGTTCATTAATGCTGTTCTCTAGTCAATGAGTAATATTTGCCCCCTAATATTCTGAACGTAGAATGATGTAAAAGTATTTGCTACCTCAATCTCCAAGTTTCTTGTCAAAAATCCCAATTGTTGTCCATGTTGTGCTGTTTGAGATTTGCCCAACTTGACATTTTGGTGCTTATAAGACTAAGAATGCTCAGTTTCCGTGCTAAAATATAATTATAATCATTCATATGTTTGCTGTTTAAGGCATTTTGAGCTTTGAGTAAAGACTTCTTAGTGCATTGATTGAGTCAAGACCACTGTATATCTTATCGTTTATTTCTTTTCTAATTTGTTGGATCCTTTCTGACATCTGGATTTGTGCTATAATCTAGTCTTCTCCAACTTGAAGTCTTTTCTCATATCCATCCTAAGTTCTTAACCTTATTTGCAACATATTTCATGCTAAAAATGGTTGTTTCTTTTGTAACTTTCCATTGGCACATCTATGGCTTCACCACATCATACTTTCTGTTACCTTGTGGTTGATGACGATTAAGATTTTCAAATAAACAAACAATTAACAAATACCTTTACTGCCCGTTTGGTAGATGGTAATAAATTGTGGTAATGGGAGTGGGAACTAGTGTAATTGTGGTTGGAAAATCCCTTGGCTACCTTGATGGCTTGTCCAACTTCAATCATCTCATTGTCTTCATAAAATTCATTCCAATGCATTACCATTGGAAGATATGGTATTAGGTGGTAAGAAAAATTTGTAAACAAAAAAACTTTTTTGTGATCAAAGTTTCATCACCATGGGAATGACATGGGACTTTTGATGAAATTTTACACTATAAACCATTCCCATTACCACCATTTAGTATTACTAACCAAATGGGCCGTTAAGGGAAAATGCATTTGCTTTTATTTCACTATTCTAGGTTGTTGCTGGTATATACTTCTAAGAATTTCACTTCAAGTCACCACATTACACCACATCAACCAAATCTTTGTGTGGAACATCTTATACTATATCAACATTGAGAATGTAATAAGTACTCGCCTTTCAGCCACTGGTTTTCCTCTGCTTTTTTTAAAAGCCTAACTTATGAAAATGAAAGATGAGTGATGAGTCCCTTCAAGGCTTTTCAAAATCGTACTTTATTTCAATCCTCTTTAACTTTGATTCAGTAAATTATGTCAAACTTAATGTTATACTTGATGAAAACGATGCTATATTAGAGATAAAATGATGTGTTTCAATCCCTAATATTACCAAGATCGAAAGTGTGAAGTCTTGTGCGAAACAAATTACGCTATCAAATAATATCGATGTTTGTAGGAAATAAAATGCAATAATAAACGACCCAAAATATTTAACGAGGTTCACCCAATTTAGGCTACGTCCTCCGGTGTGTAGTATCTCTTATATTATAACAATTGAGAATTACAATTAAAGAAGAGATGGACTAGTGTTTGGCTTGGGGTAAATTTTTGTGGATGTAGGTTGATGTGCATATGAGCTCTCCTTTTATAGGAGAAATTACTATTAATGAGTCTTCCATACTTTAAGGCTAAGAATTTATATAATACACACTTAAAGACTCTTAAAACAAGGCATCAATGGAGAATGTAAATGCTGACACTGCCAAGATTGAGTTGACGGTACAACTTGTACTAAATTGGATTCTTCACCTCTTCATCTTCTCACTAAAGCTTTATTCATCATGCCATAACTTTTATATTTATGTCTTGTTCAATACCTTAATAACTTCATACATTAAACATTCTCTTAAACACCACTTTAACCACCCATCTTTAATCCCTTCATAGGATTCTACACACACTAATGCGCATGATTCATTTGGTGCACTCAATTCACACCATTAATCACAACACTTGACTATCCTATGAACAATTTTCTGATTTTTGTTCCAAAAGTTGAAGCATCTTTATGTTAGATAGATTATGAAGGATGGGACACATGAGTCAAGCCAAAGAGTCCGAGTAACATAGACTTAAGGTGGATATTTTTGTCCTCATCCTAATCACCTTATTGGATCTTGTTATCTTTGTTTGGACATCACTAAAATAGTCTTAGTACAAAAGGATGCTTAAAATTCTCTATATTTATATAGATATCAATTGAGTGTTGCATCAATGTGAATATCATCACCTACAAAGGTGTTAATTTCACTTTCCTTTCTTTGAACTTCTGGTTAGAGATCAATAGAGTTTATTTTTTGATAAGGACTTAGATGGTAACTTTTTAATCGAAATGTGGTAATTGAATGATGAAACAAATTCTTTACTTACAAAGATAATAACGTCTCTTCCTCTTTGAAAGCCTTTCACCCCTTCAAATCTACATGCTAAAATTTTCCCTAAGGAAAATTGGGAAAAAATGTTGCATTAATAATGCTAGATCATGAAATTAGAGTTTACATCATCTTTATTCCTAAAAGTTTTCTCAGCTACATCATTACCTAAATTTGTTTTGAAAATAAGGTGTTATTATTATGATTTAAATCTACTTAGCTATCTTAGTATCAAGCAAAATTTTCAAACTAGCTTGGTCAATTGTGTTTGCTTTTTTCGTAGAAAATTTTGATAAATTTGAATGGTTAGTATATCATTGTTGCTTTAGAAATATTAGCGTGAATGTCTAGAATAACATGAAGAAATACGATCACCCTAGCCCCTTGATGAAGGATCCTTTCTAATCATAAGGCATATTGCTTAATTCTATCACTTTGAGATGAGACAAAATGGTAACCTTAATAATAAATCAGAGCAAGTTTGATAGGTTTATTGTGACAATGGTGTAAATTGGTCACTCCTCACTTTTGATTGGTAAGTTCACTCAAAAACCATAAATTTTAAATTAACAATTCAATTTAATGATCCTTTTTTCCATCTCTTATACTTATTTATACTCATGATCTACGATGTCTTTTATCAAACCAACTCTTCTGCGTTGTTCCCCGAGCCAATCTTATGAGCTACTTTGATGTGATTTCCAATTATATTTATATATATTTCTAAAACCTATCTTTTTGAATATGTGTTCATGTGCGTGTACGTATCTGCATGCATACATGCATATGTGTGTGTGCGCATTCGCTCGTATTTAATGCAAATTGATTTGTTCCCTTCTAATTCTATAATACACAGTAGTGTTTTCCTAGAGTAAATCCATAGTGACTTGGTCAGAAATTCCGTGTTAGTACACTGCTTACATTATCTTGTATTTCAAATTACAAAGTCAAAAATCTTTGCACAGGCAACGACTCGAGTTCATTTAGATATTATGATTCATGATTTGGCAATTGATCTTTGCAAATATCTCATCCGAATGACATACATTCTTCACCAATATTTTCTATAATCAATTGCCTATTGTTATCATGAACGCAATTTGTGGTCTTATATGTATATCCTCATCAGTCGCACCTATATTATTTGGATTAAGTCTTTAGCATTTTTGTATACGTCACCAATAAATCTCCTGCTTTATACTTCCCATGTTAAATCCAAATCTGCTTACTAGCTATGTGTTGGCCATCTATTTGCAACAAAGTTAAGACATTTCATGCGAACAATAAATAAGTGCATCAAACTTTAACTCTTGAAGACTCCATTGATGAGGCTAAAATCCACATGAAGAAAAAGGAGGATGGAAAACTGCTCTTTATTATTACTTATTACTTAAGTATAAAAATCCTGTAAAATGTAAAATAACAAATGAAATGGAATTCGAAATCAAAAAGGGAAAGAGTAATTAATTTTCATTGATAAAACTAACTATAAAACTACTAAACTGGAGTCCCAATATTTTATATTTCTTTTCTCTTTTAACATCATCCGTACAATTCAAACATTTTAATTTTATCTTTAAAACTCACATATCCCCATTGTTTATATCTTGCATCCTTGATCATCTCTTCATTGCCTCTCCGTAAAAGAAACCCACTAATTGTTAAACAATAACTTTGAGGCACAACTTGTTCGATTTTTTTATAATGGTCTATTGTCTGATTAGATTTGTCTAATTGATAACCTGAACATAGAAGCAAAGTGTGAACGAAACTAGAGATTGATTTTAAGTTAGAGATGTGGAGATAGGAAATAGAATGAAAAGCATCTAAACTAAGTCGGAGTAAGGCAAAGTATATGGAATACTCTTTGGCACAAATGATTATAGGAAAGGTGTTGTAAAATAAGATATAAAAAGCTTTTTTTTTTTTTTTAAGTGAGTGTTGATATTGACCAAGCTGTAAAGCATATTAGTGAGTATGGTTGGCTTAAATGGAGAGATTTGATTAACATATTATACGATCGAACAAAGTGCCCCACTAAAGTTATAAGGAAAATTTCGTCGTAATTTCTTTGACTATCCTATATGGGTCAAAATGTTGGACTTTCAGAAGAGATCATTGTAGGAATTTGTAGGTTATTGAAATTTGTATGTTACGATAGCTGAGTAAACATATCCTAAAGGATAGGAAACGAATGCTTAAAAAATCCTCTCTTGGAAAATTACAAGTTGTGTTCCATACATTGAGAGTTGGAGTATGCTCGTTATACTTTTACGTTTTTAGCTATTCCCATGGAATAAAAACTCCCCCGTTACGTTACGTAACGCCCGTTATATAACCTGTTTCAAAGTTGCCGCGACGTTAAATCCTGTTATATAACGGTTCACGAAATTTCACGGTCAAAACGCCGCGTTAACCGTTATATAACGTGTAACGCCCGTTATTTTACCGTTATAACGATATTTCACCGTTACAACGTTATTTGTTTTCGCGTTAAACTGTTATTAATACCCATTAACTTTAATTATTATGATTACTTAATTTGTAGTTACTCATAGTTTTAGTTGATAAACAAAATAATTAACTAATAACTAATAAACTAATTAATTATACACCAAAAGAATCAAATATTGCAATTATAATAGCTAGTTGCATATTATTGCATAATAATAGTTCAACAACAAAAATGCAATTATAAGTTCAAAATTTCTTATGTGATTTTTTTTACAAAAATCACGCCGCATCGGCCGCGATTAGCGTTATTTCTCCGTTATAGCCGTTTTCCGCGACATCGCGACCGTTTCCGCAAACGCATCCGCGACCGTGATTTTTTTCCATGGCTATTCCTATCTTCAATACATACTATCATTTCTTTCGTCAACATTCTGTTTAACATAAGAATACTGTTCTACTTCCTAATTGTACAATCCCGAAGCTTTCTCTCATTAGGTTTCTTGACTAAATCAGTTCATAACACTCACATCGAGTTTTGTTTCATATGGCCAACCCAATATCTATGGTATCAAGACTTCGACATCATTGCTGTTAGGGTAAATCTTCAATAGAAAAATGATTCCACTTCTCCTTGTGTATTTTTTGGCTTATCAACTGTATGGGGAGTCACAAGGTGCTGTGACAAACAACCCTATTCCTATATCTTATGGTACAGTTTCTGAGAGTTGGTTACTAACTCACCTTATATTTGTCATTTTAAAAAGGATCATTTACCAATTACAGCCTCTAAGTTTACTCAATTTTCAAATAAACAGCCGCAAACTTTGTTTTTTTTACCAACTGCAGCCAAAACAGCCAAAAATAGGATAAAAAATGGGGTGTTTTGGCTGTCTCGATGTCATGTTTGTTAAGTTGGAGGCTATAGTCGGTAAAAAACAAAGTTTGCGGCTGTTTATTTGAAAATTGAGTAAACTTAGATGCTGTAGTTGGTAAATGATCCTTTAAAAAAAACATTGGTTTTTTTCAATATGGTTAATGTCAGCTTTTTACATTTTGGGTTTCATATTATGCTTTTTTAGGTTGTTTATGGACCTGTATTGGGTTCCTGGTTATGTAAGCTAGTCATCTTAGTCTTGTTCAGTGTTAACTTTGCTCATGTTACAAGTGTGTTTTACGTAGTTCCTTATTTTGTTTTTTCTATCATTTGTTTGTTCCGTTCATTAAGTGGGTTAGAGAGCAAGGCATGTTAGTATAGATTAGGCTTTTGTGCTTGAAGACCCACACAGAATTGCAGACCTTTGAATATTGTGCTTTTTCTCTAGCATTTTCGTTAGCAGAAATTGTCTTTGAATACATTTCTATTACACTTGAAATTTTAGGAATCAACAGACCTAGGAACTCTCATCTTCAGAGAAAAGAAGAAAGCCCAATTTACTCCAAACTCCTGCTGGTTTATAATCTTAGGCACAACGTCTGTAAATTTGTGCACTTCTTAATAGTAAAAAACCCTGTTGCATCCACAAACAGAAGAACAATGAAATCTCTAGGAACTTTAATTGCTTTGCTAGATACAATCCCTTAACAACTGCAGTTAGATACATCATCGTTGGGAATTTCCCAGCTACTTAAATCAAAAGTCAAGCCCAATTGAACCAAAGAGTGAGTTTGGTATAAATCAAAGTCACAGCTAGAAATCAATAGTCTCAGGAGACAGATGGAAGGGATTGTTTGAACTCACTGAATCTAATAACAGCAAAAAGATATTGATGACCATTGACGTCTAATGTTATACTCGCCCTTCGCCTAGACACCTCCTTGAACGTGTTACTCAGCAAACTGAACCTGAATTGGTAATTTTATCCGGTTATGATTTTCATGTTTTTAAACCATGGTCAGATTTTACCACAACAGGACTCTAACCTGGTTTCACGAACACTCTACTCTATGCAAAGCTGAATTGGTAATTTGATCTGGTTATGATTTTCATGTTTTTAAACCGTGGTCAGATTTTACCATAACAGGACTCTAACCTGGTTTCTCGAACACTCTACTCTATGCAAAGCTATTTTTGCTTTATGATTTTGAAAACTAGTTGGAAATCGTTTGTATATCAATTGCTAATTTGATCAGGTTGTGATTCTCATGTTTTTAATATAATCATTTTGAGTCAATTGCCGTATAAGTAAAGATAGCATTATTTTTCAGGTCATGGAAGAAGTGTTGCAGTTATGTGTGCTTTGCTAGTGGCTTTAGGAATTGTGGATAACTGGAAAGATGCGGAGAAACTGATCAAACAACGACGCCCTTATATCCGCATGAACTCTTTACAACGAAAAGCCTTAGAGGAATGGGCAAAGCATCGATTATCTCCCATCAGGAAGAAGGTTCAAACAGATGTGAGCTCTGTCATCATGCCTAATTCTTTGGAAAGGAACTAAAATGGTGGAGACCCAAGATTGGTATTCTTCAAACTGAATGCCTTTCACTTCAGTTTGCCAATAACAGTTGGAACAGGTTGTGATTCATTATATCAGGATATGTAAATTATAAATGTATTATGCATTTAACCTTATAGTGACTACCACTGTGGAGTTGCTTTTTACTCCCTCCTAGTTTGATCAAATATTCTGTGATTTTGCACACTTGTCGATATACTATTTTAATTCTAATAGTGATTGGGGAATAGTTTCGAAAACTAAATGAAATGTTTAATTAATTTGTGTTGATATATTATACCTTAAGAATAAAAGCGCTTGTGGCTCAATGGATAGAGCATCTGCAGGTGGAGCAGAAGGTTTGGGGTTCGACTTCTTTTGAGCGCAGGTATTTTAGGGGGGTTTTATGACTGCGCACATCTCTCTCTAGTCCCTCTTTGGGGGAACGGGTATGATTTGTCCGCATCTTTCAGGAAAAAGAAAACCCCCACCCGGATCTTGCCTTGTGAGGATACTGATAGTGTCATTTATATTACACCTTAAGCTTATAAATATGGGATCACTCACATGTAAGTACAACCTATAACTTATGATAATACACAAACTTGGATGAAAAACATTAATATTTTGTAACATGGTATTAGAGCCTAAAAGGTTAGAAGATCAAAAACCTTTTTTTAAAAAAAAATCTCATCAAAACCTAAATCTTATTTATTTTATCTATATGTGTTTTATTTATCTCTCACGTGGTAAGAAACTTCTTTTGGCTGCGTTCTTCTTTATGGGTATGAGTTGTCGTCGTCCTTTCCTCTCCGAACCCTGTCCATAGTTTTCTATTAGCGGGATACACTGGGTAGGATGATGATAATAATCATAACCAAACCATCCAAAAAAACTAGTTTAGGCCTCGAACCAACCTAAATCAACCCAAAAAATGTTGAACTATCCATCGGGAACACAACGAAGGGCCTGTGCTCTTCGTCTAATCTGATAGGATTTGATCTGAATTTACTAAGGTCTGATCTGGTCTAATCTAGTCTGATCTGTTCTGATCTGGTCTGGTCTGAATCTTTCTAATCTGTTCTGATATGGTCTAATTTAGTCTGATCTATTCTGATCTGGTCTGGTCTGATCTAATCTGATCTTATTTAGTTTTATAAAGTTATTATTATTATTATTATTATTATTATTATTATTATTATTATTATTATTATTATTATTAATAATAATTTATTATTATTATTTTTTTTTTTAAAAATCTCACCTTTCGATTATTTTTTAAAAATACGACATTTTCCCTCCGTTTTCTTTTATAGTACATACCTCCCTAGCTAACCTGAACAACCGATTATTTTCGAATTTAAAAAAAAAATTCAAAATTAAAAAAAAAACCCAAACTGCTATGAAGTTGGTCTTCTTCGTCCCACTCAACTATGGCATTTGGCTCCCACTCAACCATGGCTAGGGGCGAAGATAGGATTTTGAATTAGGGGGGGCAAATTGTCGATATACTACAAAACTTTTTTACTATATAAAAACTAGAGGTGTTTAAAGCAGACACAATGGCTTGAAATTTACACGACCTTGTAACCGAATTCAATTTGATTCGACATTAAAAATTTACAATTATGTAAAACAATATGGACACGAACTCCGATTTAAAGCCCACCCGAAACACCTAATTCTAATTCAACGATGACCCGAACGAATATCATTAGACACTAGTTAAGCTATAAAAATATTAAATCATATAGAATTAAATAAACTTGAATCATTGAAAAAATTATATTTAATAATAATTATTATAGAGTTGAAGCTTCCCTATAATTATTATTTTTGAAAAAACTAAGTGTTTTTGACTCTATATATTTGCCTAATAATTCTCCAAAAAAAACACAATTAAAAATAAGATAGAAAAATATAAACACACACTAAAAATGATGAATGTTAAATTATAAAAAATAAATAATAATGACATTATAGTATAAATCTAGGAAAAAAAATACCGTGAATAATACAACCTTTTGTTAATTTTCCTACAATAATACGAACTTTTGATTAACCATGAATAATACCAACTTTGGGGTGTTTTTTCCTAGAATAATACCAACTTTAGTTTATTAACTAATTAACTAATTCTTTTGGTCATATATTCACCTATAGTTTGATTTTTAACATGTTAGGTATATTCTAGGGAAACACCCCCATAAGTTGGTATTATTCATGGTTAATCAAAAATTGGTATTATTGTAGGAAAATAAGCAAAAGGTTGTATTATTCCAAGTAATTTTTCCATAAATCTATTAGTCTATAAACAAATAATTTTTTTAATGAGATTTGATCCCTTAACCTTAGATTATAAATGTATTACTCCAACCATTAAGTTATAGTAATTTTTGCTATATTTTACTCTCTTTAAACTATATATATCATATTAGTAAGGGGGGCCAAAACCAAAGACTCGTATTTTCGGCAAGAGAGCTCGGGCCTCCGCCGGCTCCCCATGTGGCTTCGCCCTTGACCATGGCATCTAGTACAATAAATTACCTGTTCTTGATGTAATATGACAGCAATTCCATCCAAAAGAAGAAACTAAAATTAATCAAAAGAACACTTATTCATTTATCATAATCAGCACTAAAAATCAAATAAACAATGCAAATTACTGTACCGACAATCACTAGTCAGAACTACACTGCCACAATTTTGATCAAACAAAATGTTCCCGTAATTTAACACTAGAAACCCATAGAAAAGGCTCAAGAAAAGGAAGCAAAAACAAATTACCAACCTCTATAACATCGATCCAGATCCAAATCAGCATGATTTGTGTTATTTAAGAAGGGAGAAAGCCAAAAAAGAGCAGAAATAAAGACTGAAATTTCAAGAAAAAGTGGGAGCAAACATCTGAGCTTAAAAAACCTACAAAAGAATTTCTACTATCTGAATTGGACCCAGTAGTTCCTTCAGCACTTGCACCATTAGCAGATCCTTAAGCATTTGCATCATTAGCAGTTCCTTCAGCATTTTCAAGATGGGTTTTGAAAATTTGAGGAAAGAGAAAATAAATAGGTGAAAAAGGAAGAGAAAGGGAAGGTAAGGGTTATGGTGGATGAGCAACAAAAAAATAAATGAAAATGATGAATTTTTTAATTTATCAGGTAACCGGTAAAATTGTATTATAAAAGAAAATTGAGGTATAAGTTCGAATTTTAAAAAAATAATCGAAAGGTGGAATTTTTAAAATAGAACAAGAAAAATGTTGGATTTTTAAAAGTAATTTTTCCTTATTATTATAAAATATTATTATTGTTATTATTATTATTATTATTATTATTATTATTATTATTATTATTATTATTATTATTATTATTATTATTATTATTATTATTAATATTATTATTATTATTATTGTTATTATTATCTAATTAAGAAATTAATTAGTTAATATTATTATTATTTAAATAACTTATTAAATAATTAATGTATAATAATATCATTAATATTATTAAAAATAATAAAATAATAATAACAACAACAACAACAACAGCAACAACAACAACAACAACAACAACAACAACAACAACAACAACAACAACAACAACAACAACAATAATAATAATAATAATAATCATAATAATAATAATAATAATAATAATAATAATAATAATAATAATAATAATAATAATAATAATAAGGAAATTTAAGATATCATATCACTGTAGGCTAAATATTCAACTATTGATTATTTTTTAATAATCCTACTATTTATGAGTTCGAAGCGATACATCATTTATAATAGCGAGGGTTTTAGAGTAATATTTTTTTACCTTTTTATTTTAACTCTCCTTTATCAAATTAGGTAAATCTTCCCTTCATCCTCTCCATCTTCTCCATCTTCTTCTTCATTCATCCTAAACCCTAAAACTTCATTCATCCTTCATCCTTCATCCTCTCCACTCTATTGTGTGCAATGTTCACTGTGTGTTGCTGTTGTTTAGCTGCTGTATTGCAATGTATGAGCAAGACAGTGCACACAAATTTTCTTGACCATGGAGGAAGGATGAAGGATGAATGAAGTTTTAGGGTTTAGGATAAATGAAGAAGAAGATGGAGAAGATGAAGGGTAGATTTACCTAATTTGATGAAGGAGAGTTAAAAAAAAAGGTTAAAAAAAATTACTCAAAAAAACCTGCTACAGCCGGTTGGAAATAGAGTGGGACTGTTTTCAGCAAACTTCATCAATAGTTAGGATTATTAAAAAATAATCAATAGTTGGGATTATTTCTGGCCAACGGGTGATAGTTGGGATTATTCTTGGCAAATTTTCCTAATAATAATAATAATAATAATAATAATAATAATAATAATAATAATAATAATAATAATAATAATAATAATAATAATATGTGAGGAAAATAGCTACAAATTCATCTCTCTCGCTTTCTCCACCTTTAGAGAGAATTAGGTGAAGATGCGCTCGACTTATTAGCAAGGATTGGTTCGTTCTCACTAAGCAACTCCGACAGCACCTAGTCTAGGGCATATATTTTTTAAAGACTAGCTTTTTGTATTCAAAAGGGTGTGAGGGCTCAGCTTGTTGCTGGACTCCCAACCAACTTCTTGTAAAAGTCTCTTTCGATGATATGAAATACGGTTTTATAAACATTTAAAAAAAATAATAATAATGCAGAGAGATGAAACACGTGTTTGTTTAGAGAGAGAAGTTAGTGAGAGAGAGTCCCCAATTACTGTTTCATTGAAGATTGAGGGTTCCCTTCTTCCATGGCGAGAACGCGCAGGTCTCAGCAGCAGGCCTCTCCGACCTCATCTCCGGCCTCATCTGCGATACCTGGTCAGCCGCCTTCTCAAGGTTTGACGGTAATAGCAGCGACGACTTCTTCTTCTTCCAATCTTTCGGCCAATTCTGAGGCAGAAATTCAGAATGCAATTCTGCGTTTGAAGTCCCTTTTATCATCTTTCAAGCGCAAGAATGACTTCGCTACTGCTCTGAAAGGTCATGTAGTGGGTCAAGACTCCATGAATGTTCATGATAAGTGTTCTGTTCCGATTGTTGCATCTAATGGTGCTGCTGTGAAGGCATTTGAGCCATCGACGTCTGGGAGGGATGCTTTTCACCCTCCATCAGGTATGACACTCAATTTTGTTGCTCCTTGTGTGAATAATGGTGTTGTTACAGTTGTGGTTGATAAAGATGAAATTAGGGTTTTGAAGTCTAGATGGGATTATACTGTGGCTATTTTTGTTCTTGGTTTTCAACCTTCTTTGTCTTCGTTTAATCAAATTGTGAGTTTGCATTGGCCTAGTATTACTAAGTTTAATTCAATCTTGCATCAAGATGGCTATTATCTAGTTCAATGTTCTTCTGAGATGGATGTTAGTTTGATTGTCAATGGGGGTAATACTATGATGGGTAAGCGCCTTGTGTTAATTAAGAGATGGGATAAGAATTTTGATTTCAAAAAAGACATTCTTAGGGTCATTCCTGTTTGGATTCGCTTGCTAAAACTTCAAATGCATTGTGGGGAATGAATAATCTTAGTCGGATTGGAAGTATCTTTGGAGTTCCTATTTCTGCTGATGGTCCTACTGCTAGCCAATCTAGAGTTCAATATGCTCGTATTTTGGTGGAAATTGATGTCACTAAATGAAACAGCCCCTATATTAGCGGCTTAATTAATAGTAATTAATTAAGTTAATTTGGGTTATTAAATTTTAAATATGTTATTTTATTAGGACTCAGAATAATATTTTATTATTTGAGGATATTAGTCGTATTAGATTTGGGACAAAGTTATATGATTAAAATTGAGATTAAATGGGTGTATGTAAAAAGTTATACACTCGTGAGATCACACATTCTTTAGACATGTAAATGGTAAAGTGGATAAAATTGTAACACGGGACAAAGGGCCGTACCACATGGCTTGCATGCGAGGCGCCACGTGGCATATTGTTTTTTGTGACACGTGTGTGACACGTGTCACGGGTTGAGGAGCCTTATGTGGCATATGATGCCACCTCAAGCTTAGGATTTTTCTATAAAAGGCCCATTGGCCGTGACTTTGAAAAAGAAAGGAGGAGAGCATGGTATTCCTAAAATAAGAGCAACACTTATAAATAGGTTGGTTCAATTATTAGATTAATTATTTTCATAATTAATCATATTCGGGTGTTATTTAAAAAGTTCTCGATCTCTCTAAAAATATTATTCTACATCATAAAGCTTATATACGGGTATTGATCAGTCGAGATGATAGTCCTAAGTAGTAATCCACCTTGCTGCCAATGGGCACTTGAATCGTCTCTATACGAGTTTGTATGAAGAAGTTATTACCAAAATAAACAGGGTGTCCTGATATGGTACTAATACAGGATTTGTAGTTATGAAACAAATTGGGTATTCTTTTAGTTAAATATTTAAGGTTATTTATTGGGTACTTGAGATCAATTTAAGGTTAATATTTATCCTTCAATTGCGTTTATTGAATGGTATGGTTGAGTTACGAGTTCTTATTCGATTAATATGGGTATTTAGTTCTAGTATCAAATTTGGGAACATAAGTAATCAATTGGGTATTTGATTAGATGATATTATATATTTTGCTTTGATATAAGTTGGATATTTGGGATTTATGTTTGGCGTAAAATTGGTTAAACTCCAATGATGGTAACTCAAGCTTATACATGTTGTTGGTTGATGATGAATTGATTGGTATTTTAATTATTGATTACTATTCATGGCGTAGAAAGGTAATCCTACAAACACTATTATCTTTTGAATTTAATTTAAATATTTCAAATGTCAAGTTATGTTTTATATGGTGTAATATTACTGCTTTTTATAATTGAGCAAAATCGTATATTTTTGGTGTTCGAAACTTTGGAATTTGACTTGGTTTGACATTGCTTTTAATCCTTGATCAAAATTATGATTTGTATGTTCATAGCTTTATAAATATGAGCTTTTAAATGTTGTACTATGAAAATGAGTTATGATTATTGATTTTAAAGAAAATCAAGTGAATTATTGATTCGTTTTATATTGAAATGTTTGACATTTAAAATGTCCGTTTTTGGGAATTGGCAACGGATATTCATATCCGGATTATTATGAAATCCTATAGCTTGATAATAGGTAATGGTTATTCGGATCGGTCTCGAGCCCCCGGTCCCGTTTCGTTCTTGCAAGAACCGTATTTCGGTGATGACGATCACCCGTATTCTCAGGATTTAGATCAAGCCTACTTCCTGACGGTCCATATATTCCCACGTTTTTAATTGTTGTTATATTATTGTTTTAATATGAGTTTTGAATAAATACGTTTTGATTATAAAGTTTTGTTTGTTTCGCAAATAAATTCATATGTTCATTTGTCGTATTTTGAGTTCGCTATTTACTTGTAAAGTAATAGCCGTATTTTGATTTTCACTATTAACTTGTAAAGTTAAAGCCGTGTATTGATTCGCTATGAACTAAAGGCTCTTAGCCGTATTTTTGTCGATACCAAACGGTCTTTTAAATTAATTTTGAATTTTGATAAATTAATATTTTATAAGTTACTAAAAGAGCAAAAGATTAAATGGAAGATATTTGTAAATAACTTGTATATAAATGTAATAGTTTGTTGGATTATTCAACAATTCAATTGTTGACAGTCTTGATGGGGCCTATTCCTTACGGGGGATAAATCCATTTTCAGGTTAGCTTTGCTGTGGAGATAATACATGCTTGTGTTATGTGTTAAGTGCGAGGCGAGGACTTCTTTTTGAAAATCATAATGCAAATTATATAACTGTAACTTAAATTGTAATATTTTATAATGTTTTGTAAATTGTATTCACTTATTTAAATGTAAATTATATAAATACTCTGATATTAGTTTGTTGTGGCTATCGAGCCATAGGTCGGATTCAGCCCAGACTTTTATAAGTCTTCCGCTGTGCTTAGTAGACAGTATTATAATATTGTTTACGCTAGTTTGGGCTGTTTCAATTGGTATCAGAGCATGGTTGTTTCTGGAGTACTCGAATCCTCATATTCGAGTACAAAATTTTTGAAAAATGAATTTCGAAAATCCGAGAGAGCGCGATAGTCGAGTCTTATTGTGTAAATTCTAAGAATCAGATGGTATTAATGTGACTATGTATTAATTGTGTGATGTGTGACATGCTTATATGTTAAAGAAATCTTGAAGTTTCCTTACGTGTTGTGAATTTTCGTTTAGTATGAGTCATGCCGAAGGCAAAGAGTTAAGTCTGGAATATGAATTTGGGGCTTCGAAGTTTGATGAAAGGAGTTTCAAAGGATATATTAAAGTTAAGTTGGTAAAGTTTTTTGTTTAAATCTTGATTGGTGAATCTAATTGATTTCATATGAAATTTTGTGTGATTGTTTATATGTTATGTAATAAAAAAAAATGTTTTTAAAAGAGTTTAAAAATTTTCAACTTGAAATGTATATATTTGAGTCAAGTATTCTTGTAATTGTTTTACAAAAGATACTATATATAATCGGATAACTAGCATAAGGAGTTGAGGACCAAGCCTATCGAGTATTGCGATGCTATTGTGTAAGAATGATTCGATGCAAAGAGATCAAAAGAAGCATTATGGGAATAGTGAAAGTTATGATTAATTGTTTGACGATTGAAAATCAATCAAGAGATAGAGAATGTAGAAAAAGTATTTGTGACATGTTCAATTTAATGATATTTGGATAAGAATTTCTATTATGGGAAGTGTAAAAATGGAATAAGAATTGATATGAATAGGAATGTCGTAAAATTTGTATTGTGGTAAGTCTATTAAGTACTCTATACGTATTAAGGTAAATGTAAATTTATGATGGAGAATATTATATTCTAAAAGATTTACAATGTTCAATGGATATTTTTGAGGATTAAAAAGTTTAATAGTTCAAATTATGTCAAGCCTTATTCATGGTTAATGTGAGTTGAAGTTCATAAGTCAAATAACAATCAAATTGAAGTTATGAGAGCCTTGTATTACATGTACGGAGAAATTTGAAGATAAATTGTACTTATGAAAAATGAATATTTGATCAGATGCTAATTGTATTGAGTTGACCGAAAAGCTTATAACTAGGGGAACAAAAGTGTTTGTTTAAACCATGATTGGATGAGACATTAAAGGATAGAATCTGAATGGACTAAATTGTGTAATTGTATTAATGGTGAAATGAATGATCGAAATAAAGGTTAAGAATCGTATATAATTGAATGTCAAGAGTATGAAAGCTATTTGGGAAAGATGTGTTTAAAGCTAAACTGTTGATGGTCATGTATTAAAGGTGGATATTAACGTATTATGATCTGTGGAAGTCAAATAATAATGATTGAGTTATAAGTTATTAAAGGTTGAAAGTCGAAAGTCATCAAGAAAATTTTCTAATTTGAGGTTCAAGTTATTTGATTATAAGATAAGAAATGTGTAATTTAAAGTGATGCTTTCAAAGTATATCGGGTGTTATACGAGTTCTTAAGTGAAGTTTTGTTGTCAATTGGAAAAATCAAGTAAATTAGAGAATTGGATTTTCAAATTGAGGATACAAAATGGTTGAAATGATTAAAACAAGTAAAGGTTTGTTAAAAGGTATTCGAGTATAATGTAAAAGTTGAGATGGAAATTTAGTAAGTTAGTTTGACGAGAAAACAAATTTGATTTTTTTTGAAAATAAAACTATATGTCTCTTTTCAGAGAAAAACTCTATCAAGTTTTTCGTAGATTGTCAAAACATCTTTGTTTAAAAGATTAAAATGTTGCTAATAATGTTTGAAATTCTGATTATCAGTTTGCGATTTTATATGTGCACTTGTATATGTGCAAATGTATTTTACAGCATGAGTTTTGTGCATTTGAAAATTATTTTGATTCGTGATTGAATCATAAACATTGTTTTTAAACTTGAATGGCTGCCGAATGTCGGAGTTGAGGTTTTCAGTTAAGTATTGGATGTTGAACTATTTCAGATTTATCCTTAAGTTGGGGAGAATATGAGTTTAATATGTTTTCTGAAGTGTAGAGTAATTTCGGGGACGAAATTATATAAGTTGGGGAGAATGAAACAGCCCCTATATTAGCGGCTTAATTAATAGTAATTAATTAAGTTAATTTGGGTTATTAAATTTTAAATATGTTATTTTATTAGGACTCAGAATAATATTTTATTATTTGAGGATATTAGTCGTATTAGATTTGGGACAAAGTTATATGATTAAAATTGAGATTAAATGGGTGTATGTAAAAAGTTATACACTCGTGAGATCACACATTCTTTAGACATGTAAATGGTAAAGTGGATAAAATTGTAACACGGGACAAAGGGCCGTACCACGTGGCTTGCATGCGAGGCGCCACGTGGCATATTATTTTTGTGACACGTGTGTGACACGTGTCACGGGTTGAGGAGCCTTATGTGGCATATGATGCCACCTCAAGCCTAGGATTTTTCTATAAAAGGCCCTTTGGCCGTGACTTTGAGAAAGAAAGGAGGAGAGCATGGTATTCCTAAAATAAGAGCCAAATTAATAAGAGCAACACTTATAAATAGGTTGGTTCAATTATTAGATTAATAATTTTCATATTTAATCATATTCGGGTGTTATTTAAAAAGTTCTCGATCTCTCTAAAAATATTATTCTACATCATAAAGCTTATATACGGGTATTGATCAGTCGAGATGATAGTCCTAAGTAGTAATCCACCTTGCTGCCAATGGGCACTTGAATCGTCTCTATACGAGTTTGTATGAAGAAGTTATTACCAAAATAAACAGGGTGTCCTGATATGGTACTAATACAGGATTTGTAGTTATGAAACAAATTGGGTATTCTTTTAGTTAAATATTTAAGGTTATTTATTGGGTACTTGAGATCAATTTAAGGTTAATATTTATCCTTCAATTGCGTTTATTGAATGGTATGGTTGAGTTACGAGTTCTTATTCGATTAATATAGGTATTTAGTTCTAGTATCAAATTTGGGAAAATAAGTAATCAATTGGGTATTTGATTAGATGATATTATATATTTTGCTTTGATATAAGTTGGATATTTGGGATTTATGTTTGGCGTAAAATTGGTTAAACTCCAATGATGGTAACTCAAGCTTATACATGTTGTTGGTTGATGATGAATTGATTGGTATTTTAATTATTGATTACTATTCATGGCGTAGAAAGGTAATCCTACAAACACTATTATCTTTTGAATTTAATTTAAATATTTCAAATGTCAAGTTATGTTTTATATGGTGTAATATTACTGCTTTTTATAATTGAGCAAAATCGTATATTTTTGGTGTTCGAAACTTTGGAATTTGACTTGGTTTGACATTGCTTTTAATCCTTGATCAAAATTATGATTTGTATGTTCATAGCTTTATAAATATGAGCTTTTAAATGTTGTACTATGAAAATGAGTTATGATTATTGATTTTAAAGAAAATCAAGTGAATTATTGATTCGTTTTATATTGAAATGTTTGACATTTAAAATGTCCGTTTTTGGGAATTGGCAACGGATATTCATATCCGGATTATTATGAAATCCTATAGCTTGATAATAGGTAATGGTTATTCGGATCGGTCTCGAGCCCCCGGTCCCGTTTCGTTCTTGCAAGAACCGTATTTCGGTGATGACGATCACCCGTATTCTCAGGATTTAGATCAAGCCTACTTCCTGACGGTCCATATATTCCCACGTTTTTAATTGTTGTTATATTATTGTTTTAATATGAGTTTTGAATAAATACGTTTTGATTATAAAGTTTTGTTTGTTTCGCAAATAAATTCATATGTTCATTTGTCGTATTTTGAGTTCGCTATTTACTTGTAAAGTAATAGCCGTATTTTGATTTTCGCTATTAACTTGTAAAGCTAAAGCCGTGTATTGATTCGCTATGAACTAAAGGTTCTTAGCCGTATTTTTGTCGATACCAAACGGTCTTTTAAATTAATTTTGAATTTTGATAAATTAATATTTTATAAGTTACTAAAAGAGCAAAAGATTAAATGGAAGATATTTGTAAATAACTTGTATATAAATGTAATAGTTTGTTGGATTATTCAACAATTCAATTGTTGACAGTCTTGATGGGGCCTATCCCTTACGGGGGATAGATCCATTTTCAGGTTAGCTTTGCTGTGGAGATAATACATGCTTGTGTTATGTGTTAAGTGCGAGGCGAGGACTTCTTTTTGAAAATCATAATGCAAATTATATAACTGTAACTTAAATTGTAATATTTTATAATGTTTTGTAAATTGTATTCACTTATTTAAATGTAAATTATATAAATACTCTGATATTAGTTTGTTGTGGCTATCGAGCCATAGGTCGGATTCAGCCCAGACTTTTATAAGTCTTCCGCTGTGCTTAGTAGACAGTATTATAATATTGTTTACGCTAGTTTGGGCTGTTTCACTAAACCTTTACCTAATGAGGTTCTTGTGGAGGATGAGGATGGCCGGGTTTTTAACCAAGCTTATTATGCTGAATGGGTTCCTCATTTTTGTTCAAAGTGTCAAGCAGTGGGTCACATTTGTGTTTCCTTGTAGAGGCTTGAGTCTGGGCTTAAAGGGGGTGGTAATTTGAGTGCTAATGTTCTACCTTCTAGTTTGGGGTCTAGTAAGCAGCGGGCAGGCAAGGGCTTACCACCTAAGGTTGATGTAGCTAGGATTTTTTCACAGGTTGTTTCCAACCCGGATGGTGTAGCTTCTGTAGTTCACCCCTCTCTCTCTGATCTAGGGCAATTGGTGGTGTGTGCTAATCTCCAGAATTTTGATAATGGTGAAGGTAGCTTGAGTTCTCAGCTTAGAGATCGTTCTTCTTTGGATATGCAGGGTAATGTGGGTGGAGGTATGTTGTCTAATCCATCTGAGGGTGAATGGACTCTTGTGACGCATAAGCGTTCTGCTAAACGAATTGGTGAAGGTGCTGGGATACCTAATCCCATTGGTGCCCTATGAATTGCCTTGCGTGGAATGTTCAAGGCCTTGGATTATCTTTCAAGGCTAAAGTAGTGGGCAAGTTTCTGCTTACCCATAAAGTCTCTCTTGTAGGTATTTTTGAAACTCGTGTTAAGAAAGAGCTTATTGTGCACTCTCAAGCTCTTATTGCTCCCTCTTGGAAGTGGGTTGATCATTGGCAATTCATTCATTGTAAAATTCAGATTTTGTGTGTCTGTTGTGTGTGATCATCGGCAATTTATTCATTGTAAAATTCAGATTCTTGCTAGTGGAAAGTTCTTTTGGATGACGTTTGTATATGGGATGAATATTATTGCTGACAGAAGGTCGTTATAGCAAGAGTTAATGTAGATAGGGGATTCTTTGCAGGGTCCTTAGCTGGTTATGGGGGACTTTAATGTTGTGTATGATCCTTCTCATCGGGGTCATGGTAGGAAGGTTTCTACTTATGAAATGAAGGATTTTTTGGATTGTATTTCTTCTGTTAGTTGGATTCATCCTTCTTCTGTTGGTCATTGGTTTTCTTGGAATAATAAAGGTGTGAATTCTAATGGGCGTGCTTCTAGGATTGATCATTGTTTTATTAATGAGGAGTGGATTCAGTAGGACTTTAGCACTTCTGTGCATTACTTGAATCCTCATATTTCTGATCATTGTCCTTTATTGCTTTTTTTGAGCATGTTCCTATTCTTGGTGGTAGGCCGTTTCGGTACTTTCATTACTTGTCAGAGCACCCTGACTTTTTGTTGTTGGTTAGGCAAGCTTGGAGTTCTCCTTGCCGGGGTCAGGGCTTGGCTGGTTTGGAATAAATTGCAGGCTGTGAAGAGGGTCTTGAAATCCCTTCATATGACTCATTTTCAGAATCTTCATGAGAAGATTCAGTTTTGGAGGTCTGAGTTAGACCAGGTCCAGCTGGATCTCCAGGTCTCTCCTTTTTCTATGGCTCTTCATCGTCGAGAGGTTCATGCTAGTGATATGTTGCGGAAGTGGCTTCGCATTGAGGAAGGGGGTTTGCGTCAGAAGGCTCGGATTTCTTGGCTTCATGATGGGGACTCTAATTCTCATTATTTTCATAGTCTTGTGAAGGAAAGGCGTAAGAATAATCGTATTGATGCCTTAGTGGATGGAGATAGGGGTGCTATTTCTGATCCTGATGCTATTCGTAGTTCAATTACCCTCTTTTATCAAAATCTTTTGGGGAAGGCTGCTACTTCTCTTAAGGGTATTGATCTTCAGGCTATGCGTGCTAGTCCTCAGCTTTCTATGTCTCAAGCTCAGGATCTTATTCGGCCAGTTAGTAGAGTGGAGATTGATGAAGCTATTTTAGCTATTGATGAGTCGAAGAGTCCTGGCCTTGATGGTTTTAGCTCTCAATTGTTTCATGTAGCTTGGGATATTGTTAAGGAGGATGTCTATTTAGCTATATCTCAGTTCTTTCGTGATGGTGCTATGTATTCTCCTGTTAATGTCACTTCGCTCACTCTTGTTCCGAAGATTGCCCATGCCTCAAGTCCGAAGGACTTTCGACCTATTTCTTGTTGTTCTGTGCTTTACAAAATTATTGTGAAGATTCTTACAGCTAGGCTTCAGAGAGTCGTTGCTTATTTGGTTAATTCGGCCCAATCTGGTTTTATTCCTGGTAGGCAAATTTCTGATAATATCTTACTTGCTACTGATCTTATTCGTGGATATAATTGGGCCAATGGTAGTCCCCGTTGTATGCTTAAGGTTGATATGGCAAAGGCTTATGATTCTATTGAATGGTCTTTTCTTAGGAGTATTATTCAGGAAATGAGTTTTCCTAGTCATTTCGTTGATTGGATGATGTGTTGTGTGTCCTCTGTGTCATATTCTATTTTGATTAACGGTATGCCTGGTGTTCCTTTTAGAGCGCAGAAGGGGCTTCGTCAAGGGGACCCCATGTCTCCTTTTCTTTTTGCACTTGCAATGGAGTATTTTAGTAGATGTTTGAAACCTAAGAAAGGTGACATTATTAAGTTCCATCCTAAGTGTAAGTGCTCGGGAGTTATGGAACTTCTATTTGCTGATGATCTTTTGGTCTTTCTTAGAGCTGACCTACCCTCTTTGTCTGCTTTGAATCTTGTCTTGGAAGATTTGTCTTTGGTTTCTGGGCTTTCGATTAATAAAGCCAAGAGTGCCCTTTATGTTGCTGGTGTTAGTGATGATATGAGGTCTAGGCTTGTTCAAGCTAGTCAAGTTTCTTGTGGTGTTTTGCCTTTTCGCTATCTTGGAGTTCCTTTATCTGCTAAGAGGCTGGATATTTAGGATTGTTTGGTGTTGGTAGAGAAAATTATGAGTCGCATTACTCATTGGGCTACTCGTAATCTCTCTTTAGTTGGTCAAATCCAACTTATTCGTAGTGTGATTCAGAGTATGCATTCCTATTGGGCTCAAATTTTTATTTTGCCTTCTAAAATTATTCAGATGATTGAAGCTATGTGTAATAACTTCATTTGGAATGGTGGTCGAGATTCTAAGTCTAAGCCTCATGTAGCATGGAGTTTTGTTTGTCTTCCTAAATCGTGTGGAGGTCTTCATTTGAGCCGCTTAGACCTTTGGTCCTTTGCTCATAAGAAGGATAGGCTTTGAATTTGGTGGATTAATGATTATTATCTCAAGCATTATGATGTTTTTAGTTTTGTTGTTCCTTGTACAGCTTCTTGGATGCTTGCGAAGATTTTTTAGAGTAGGCATTTGATTGGTAATCTTCAGGAGTTAAATGCTTGTGCCCCTCATGGTCGATTTAATATGAAGCTTGCATATAAGAAGTTACTAGGCCAACATCTTAAAGTTCCTTGGAGGCCGATTTGGTGCAATAACAAAGCAACCCCACGGAGTGTGATTTGCATGTGGCAAGCTATTCTTAATCGGCTTCCTACCATTGATAGACTGCGTCAGTGGGGTATGTCTTGGGATCCTTTGTGTAAGTTGTGTAATAATGCTTTTGAGACTCGTGATCATTTGTTTGGGGATCGTGAGTTTATTCGGAAGGTTAAAGCCTTTTTTTGTAGGGACTTTTCTTGGCCGTCCTCCTTTAGCCAAGATGTTCGTCTTATGAATCAGTTGAGTAGAAAGAAGCGCAATACCAAGGCTCGTATTATTACTATGTTGTGGGCAGAGATCCTTTATTATACTTGGTTTCAAAGGAACGTCAAGATCTTTGGAGGGAAGAGTATGGATGTGCATCAAGTTGGCCGGATGGTGATTTTCAATGTTGCCGCTCGTCTCTCTGATAATCAGAAACAAATGCTTCTTATGTAATTGTTGTTTTGTTTCTTTGTTTGGTTGTTTAGTTGGTTGGTTGTTTGTATGACTCTTTCCCTTTTGTGGGTTTTGTTACTCCCCCTCAGTGTTTGGGGAGTGTGCTTTTGGTAATAAAATCTTTAATTGCCAAAAAATAATAGGAAAAATTACCGTGCATAATACGAATTTTTATTGATTTCTCTACAATAATACGAACTTTCGATTAACCCTGAATAATACCAACGTTGATATGGATTTCCCTCTAGCATCCTTAACTTGTTAGTAACCTACAATTGTAGGTCAACTTGCCAAAAAATAAAAGGAAAATAGAAAAAAAATAAAAATACAATAAAAATTTAAAGTTTATTGCCTACAATATAATAATAATAAGAAAACATTATCATGAATAGTACGAACTTTCAATGATTCTCCTACAATAATATGAACTTTCGATTAATCCCTTTCTTTGGCAAGTTGACCTACAATTGTAGGTTACCAATAGGTTAAGGATGCTAGAGGGAAATCAACATCAAAGTTGGTATTATTCAAGGTTAATCGAAAATTTGTATTATTGTAGGGAAATCAATGAAAGTTCGTATTATTCACGGTAATTTTTCCAAAATAATAATAATAATAATAATGATAACAATAATAATACTAATACTACTACTACTACTACTACAATAATAATAATAATAATAATAATAATAATAATAATAATAATGATAATAATAATAATGTTGTTCGGGATACCCTTGTTGATATCTGCTACAGATCTGGGATTTCGGCGAAAAAGGAGGTTAACATAGGGTTGTCTGGAGAGAATGACGGGGCCCTTAGACCTACTGATGTGTTACTTTATTCCTGGGATCGTGGTCGCGATGTTTGTGTGGACTTAACAGGGTCTTCTCCTATGACACAAACAAGGCTATCTGACTTTGTCCCTGGGCGGGTTATGGCTAATGCGGCTCATCGGAAGCGGGTGAAGTATGAAGCTAGTTCTCGACTGATTGGTTATGGTTTTATTCCCTTCTCCTTTTCTTCGCTTGGGGAATTAGAGAAGGAGGTTGTTGCGTTGCTGAAGCGGGTTCAGAGGTTCTCGACGACGCAAGACATTATATTGGGGCTCGTGCTGCAGCTTATATATTCACTAGGGTAGGCTTTGCTATAGCTAGAGGAGTGGGGGCCTAGATTGTATTTCGGCTTTCCACTAATTTATTGTAGGTTGTATATCTTTGTTTATAATAATAACAACAACAACAACAACAACAATAATAATAATAATAATAATAATAATAATAATAATAATAATAATAATAATAATAATAATAATAATAATAATATAAACATTAACAATAATAATAATAATAATAATAATAATAATAATAATAATAATAATAATAATAATAATAATAATAATAATAATAATAATAATATGTAATCATGATCTGATTTGATCTGGTGTGGTCTGATCTAATCTGATTTTGTCTGATCTAGTCTGATCTGAACTGATCTGAACTTTTCTAATCTGATCTGAATTGATCTGGTCTAGTTTGATCTGATCTGATCTGATCTGATTTTAATAAGAATAAGTAAGAAGTTCAAAAAATAAGTTGAAGAGAACATGTTCTAAACTAACAATTAATCAATGGAACATTGATGCAATTGTTGGAACAAGTCAATAAATAAAATAAACAAATTTAGGTCGAAAATCCAATTATTTGTTGAGTTTTTGGGTTCCTTTTTATATGGAGAAACACATTTTATGTAGAGCCCAAAATGTCCACTTGTTATAACTCATGTAGGGTTATTATTAGGGGTGAAAGTTCCGTTTCATAAAACTAAATCAAACCAAATTTATTTCGGTTTTTGATTTTTCAATCCAAACCAAATCAAATTGGGCCTCAATCCAAATCGAACAAAACCAAATTAATTCGGTTTAGACTTTTTCAAACCCATCCAAACCATATTTTTCATTAAAAACAAATTTAAATGAAAAAGAGAGGGAAACTGGGAAAGGAGTGGGAGTGTCAAGTACTCAAGTGTGGGACGGCAATAGTACAGGTATTTACAAAGGTTAGGGTTTTTAATTTTTTAGGTTTAGAATGTATTGGGTCTGGGTTAATACATTAATGTTAGTAGGCTATATGTAATTTCTTATATATTTCGGTTTGCGGTCTAGAATTTCGGTTTTCGGTTTTTGAAAATTCCAAACCTAATCCAAACCTTAATATTTCGGTTTTTGAATTTTCAAACCTAATCCAAACCAAATTTAAAAATCACCAAACCATATTTGTTATTCGGTTTGGTCTGGTTCGATTTGCGATTTTAATCCGAATAAGTTTCACCCTTAGTTATTATTTAGCTTCTTTGGAAAACTTTGGGTAAATGTGTTTTTACCCCTCTTTCATAAATTACATGTTGAAAGTAAAAAAAAACAGAAACAAAACTCTTCAATAAGAAGGCAGGTCTTATACCATCAGCCAGCCTCCACAAAAAAGCCATTGGATCATCAAATAATTTTAGCTGCCTGTTGGGGAAACATATGGCTTCATATTGGACACTTGAGTCATCGTTTTGATCTTTGGTTCGTCGGTTGCGATATTTGGACATAAGCTGTTGTTTGGGTGAACTAACAAAACATAAAGACTAATAAAATGTTAAATGTCGATACTGCCCTTACACCCTTTGACCCGAGTCATCACATTACCGACCGCCTAAAGTTCCACCTTGCCCTCAAGGTGGATAAAAATTAGCTTGGACTTCCACTGTTAGCAACGAGAATGACGATACATGGTTGATAAAAACTTTCCCAACATTAGCTGAATCGGGTAGGTTATAAGAAAATCCAGTCGGAAAAAATTCACAAAAAATTGGTATGTGAATTCGAGGAATAAAGGAGCCAAAACAAAAAATAATGCAGTGAAAATATTTTGAAATGGCTTAAAGCCTCTAAAATTCTTGGCTTAAAATGACTTTTATAACTCTCAAAATGAAAAAAAAACTTGTTGTATATAACTATCAAACTGAAAATTCAGCACATCAGTAGCCCAGTACTTCACATGTGTCCAGTTGTCATTAATGACATCATCTTTATGCCCATGAACCAGCTGTCTCTTTAATCTTTTTCCAGCGGAATTTCTATTGTTATCACTTTCTTCACTTTCCTCTCTTTTACCTTAAAACCAAAAACCCTAAAAAACAACTGCAGAAAAGAATCGCTCCTTCACAACAATTCCCTCCACTGCCGGCAACACAATCTCCCTTTATGCCTTCTTCTCGACGTCGGCCAGTTACTAGTATTTACTGGCGACCAAGAGTACCGCCCTTGAGCCTCCTGGAACTTCCCCATTTTCCTTCTCTCCACATGTAGTTGCCTTGTTCTTGCCGGCCATTGCTCCGACAATCGCCCAGAATTTTCCGGTCAGTTGCAGCAATTTTCTGGCGGCCTTAAGCATCGCACAAGAACCTGTAAATTCCCCATGTTTTCCTGTTTTCTTCTTCCTCTGTTTTCTCTTCTATTCCTCCTCTTTTTCTCGCAATTAAGGGTCCTCTCCACCTCTGACCACCTGGACCTCCTCCACTGCCACGCATACAACGACCCATGTGCCCATATGTAATCTATTTTCTGCACCTTCACGGGTGCCCCAGCTTTGCAAACCTACTCCCTTTTTTCTTCCTTATGTTTTTGCTGATTTTCTTTGTTATATCTCCTCTTTTCTTGATTTTTCTTATTCTCCACTTTCTTCTACCGCCATTACTGTACTCCCATTGATTCTGCCTTTTCTCTTTTTTCTTTTGTGTACTTTTATTTCTCTATCTTTCTTTTCTCCTGACTCTAATTTTTTTCTTTTTTCTCTTATTTGCGCATTTTCCACATTTTCCAGATCTACCACATCTTCTTCCCTCGCTTAATTTTTAACCTCTTCTATTGTCTCATCTTGAACTATAAGGTGAACATTACAGTTATCCATCTCTATTACCTTCTATCCTATATCATCAATCGTTACGCTCACTTCATTGACATCTTTTCTTTCTTTATGAAATACAAATGTCATTAATTCATCTTTCCTATCTTGATGAAGGATGAAGAGTGAATATCCTTTGTGAAGACTATGTTCAGAATCAACATGTTCATCACAAATCTCACAAATCCCTTTCCTAAACTTCTTTTAAATTTCATGGGTGGATGTGGGTTTGAAATATTGGATGAAATCATTTTGGATAGCCCTTTGTAGTATGCATAAGGGAGAAATTTCAGGCCCAAAACCTTCAAGAAACCTATTGTGATGTTGCTGCCCTTCTTCACTTATTCAGAGGAATAAAAGAACAAACACAATGAAACACAAGGATTAACACACGACTTAGAGTGTCGTATAAACTCCCACACAACTTCGAGTGTTGTGTAAACTCCCACACAACTTCGAGTGTTGTGTAAACTCCTTATTCTGAATTCTTATTTCCAAATACAAGACAAAGATATAAAATGAGAGGCTATCCCTATTTATAGCCTTCTAAGCCTAAGACCTTGAGCCGACTAACAATAATAAAGGCCCGCTAAGAATAAAACAAAATAGCAAAATAACAAACTAACATAACACCTATGGATTTCGAATCTTCCTTCTTTGATATGTTTTGATTATCTCGGGAGCCCTTCCTCTTTTTGTTTCTCAATTGTTTATTATTGTGGTACATTGTACTTGGGTAGTTCAAGGACCCTTTAGAGAACTTGGATTGAGTTTGTGTAACCTTCTTTTCATCATAATAAGAGCATTTTGGGTAGACTCCTAAAGTCTCGTGGTTTTTACTCTTAACACCAAAGAGGTTTTTCATGTAAAATCTTGTTTGTTCGCCCTTGATTGTTACTTGCCTTATCTTAGTTAGTTGCTAATTTTTATTATAGTCTGTTGGTGATATTTGAGTGTGGTGAATTGGTGATAAGTATAAATTTGGTGAACTAATTTGTTACTTGCTCACCATTTGCATTTCTCTTAGTAGCAGCTTCAACTTTTTCACTCTTAACAACAAAGACACTATCACTAGCCTTTGCTTTACCACTATTGTTAACAACTTCTCCTTCTCTCTTAAGAACTCCATTAACAAAATCTCATCTCTTACACGCTCATTTTTTCTCTCCTCAAAAGTTTCAACAAACCCCAATGGCTTAAATAAATCATCAAAACACATCTCAATTTCTACCATCTTTCTTTAACCAATCTCTAAGCTTTCCCTCACTCTACACCCCGTAGGAATCACGCTAAGCTCTTATACCAATTGAAAGAGGGGGTGCTTTGACCCAACAAAGGTAATAAATAATGTAGAAGATGATTAAAAATAGAATATGAACAATATAGATGACAAAATAAAATAAAATAAATACAATAATCTATAGAAAATTACCTGAATTTAAAGATTTGAGAGAATTATGAAAAGGTAAATGCGAAAGGTTGAAGAATTTCGGTTATTTGGAGTCAAAAAAACGAAATTAGAGCAAAAAAATGGTTGAGGTAGAGCTGTTGTATGTAGCAGGGGATGAATAAGGAAGGAAGTTTAAAAGTCTGTGTAACCCGCCTAAATCAGTAAAATTTGAGTTTTATTTTTTTTAATTACTAAGCGAATACTCACGCTTATAATCGTGGGTAGGTATGCTTATAATCACGCTTATGGTGTGAGTAATTATTTACCCAAATTTGATATATTTGTCAAAGGAATGTTTTTCCCCACACTTATAAGTGAGGCTAATATTCCTACACTTAACAAGCGTGGCTAAATGAAAATACATTACCACACTTGATTAAGCGTGGGTAAATAAGTGTTATATGCATTTTTTTTGTAGTGACGTATATTGCATAAATTTGTTAGGTGTACAGAATTGTTAATGTTCTGGTCTGTAGGATAGATCAATCATTGGTACATTTAAATGTGACATGTACTTATATTAGTAAAGGCAAATCATCTCTTTAAAGTGTCTGGTGGATTGATCTTTCGGGAGGTGTCCATGAAACGAGATATGTTACTTTTGTGACATTATATAAATGTACATTGCAAATAAATTTAATACTCTCTCCTATTCATCTAAAATGTCTCATTTACTTTATGCACACTATCCAATGCAATTAGTCGATCCTTAATATCGAGTTAAATATGTATAATTAAAAACTATAAAAAATTGAGATCAATAATCTTTACATCAAAATGAATCAAATAATCCCACATGACTATGTTTTAACTTATACGTTAATAATAAAATGCAATTTAAGAGTGATAGATGAATAGTATCCCAAAAGTAAATGGGACATGTTAGATGAATAGGAGGGAGTAATATATGAGTATATTTTGATTTGTACTAAATTTATAATATAACTTATAAATGGTTTAACATGTTATAGTTACTATTTATTGAGTTGTGGCTCATGTTTTGTTGTTTTCCATATGTAAACACAATTCTTCAATGTGTATAATGCGTGAAAGTTTGACGATATAGATTTGAAGTAATAAGTGCATTTTAATAAGTTAGTGTTAGAACATTTATTTTATCCATAACTATATTAGTTTTAAATGTATATTTTGACACCTTGCATATTTTGAGTGTGGGAAACACCCTATTTTTACTTTTCGTTCCTATTAAATATTATTTACGTGTAATATCATTTACTTTTACCAATATACAAATTAGGGATGTTACAGTATCTAAATTATTGACAAGCAAAAATATTTATACTTTTGGTGAAAAAACTCTTTCTCCCTTAAATTGCCCAATCTTTAAACTTCGCTACACCACCTCCGTTTTTTTAATGAATTTACAAAAATAAAAATGCCTTTAAATTAATTTTTAATTATAAAATTAACCATCGTTATTACCAAACTAAATTTATTAATGATAATTAAATAAAAATAAAAAATATTAATTTTATTAAAGAAATTTTTTTATTAAAATCGAAAAATAAACCTAATCACACGTTTTTTTTTGTTCAAAATTGATACATGATCACTCTTTTAGCCAAAACTTTTGATAAAAATTCACATTAATGCAATGTTTTCAGCATTAGAACTTAGACTTCAACATCTTTCCAATGATACATTATATGCACAATTTCGATAACCGAGCAAGAAATAAGGATCGTTCATTTGTTTGTGCTGAAATGTGTAACTGAGCGAGAAAATCAATAAATCCCAAGTAAAAAGAGCCATCCAAAATTTGAGATGTGTAACACCAAGATAGCATGAAAGAAAACACTTGTACAATAAAAACCAGCTCGACTAAGGTTGGGCTAAAAGAAAAAATAATAAGTAAATAGGTAACAAAAATATAATAAGAAAGACATTTCAAAAAAAAAATAATAATAAGAAAGAAAAAAAAACTACATAAAACAAAAAGGGAAAAATAAAAAATCTAGAATATATGATGCCTCCAATTACAGTGCTTTGGGGCTCCCGAGTCTCAGTGCTTTGGTCTTCCTTGATCTATATATTTCCAAATTTGCAAAAAAAAAAAATGATGCCTCCAATTACTATTATCCCTCGTCAGTAGGGATGTGAAAAATTGACCCGACCTGTAATACCGTTTGAAATCGACCTGTATCCGACCCGTTGGTTGACCCGAGGTGTATTGACCTGTAATCGACCGAAACTCGACCTGATGTTGACCCGTAACCCGACATGTACCCGAATATTTTAGACCCATAATCGACCAACACCCGACTCGAGAATAACCCACACCCGATATGAACCCGATGATGTGGTTAACCGAACTCGATTTGCACCCGACCTGTTACAACTCGAATCTGTTTTTTAACCCGAGATTAACCCGAAATGACCCACAATCAACACCCGATATTAACGCGACGATATGGTTAACCGAACTTGAACTGCACTAAACTTAATACAACTCGAACATGCCTTTCCCCCGATAGGTACTCGACACAATCCCACCCGAAACGAGCCATAATCCACGCTTGAGATTAACCGGACAATATGGTTAACCAAACTCAATTTGGACCCGACCTGTGACAACTCAAACCGTCTTTAACCTAATAAGTACATGACATAATCCCACTCGAAATGACTTGAAACTCGTAGTTGACCTAACAAGCAATTGACATGGCCCGAAATCGACCAAACTACCAAATGGCCAAATTGATGTGATAATTATTTTGCAAATATTTGCACTTATTCATATCATTTAATTGTCTTGTATGATTGTCAACGTTAGTGATTTCATGCTTATTTTGAATATTGATGTTACTTTTCTCATTTTGACAAATCATGTTGATTTTGAGTGAATTTTGATTATTTTAAGTATATTTTTTATGACTTTAATGATGACTAAGTTTAATAGGGGGAACTTACTTTTTTTTTTATATTTTATTTAGGTTGAAAATTAAGGTGATAGAAAATCCCTATATTGTACATTAATTGTTGTTCATACACGTAGAACAAGAGCATATTGTCAAATTTAGAGACAACTTTCATTAAGCTAGACACGTTAGCAATATCAAGAACACAAACTGCTCTTGTAGAAAGCAAATACATACACAAAAAACTTTAAGTCATATAAGTGTATGTGTCAGTTTCACTATTTGATATACATTTCCTTGTTGTATTATATAATCTTAATTTAGCATAATAGAAATAATACTCTAATTATAACATTCGAAAAAACTTGTATAATAATATAATCTGACCATTAAGGCGAACTTTTAATAACACTGCATTGAATATAATAAAAAGAGAAAATCATCTAGTGTTGTTAATGAAGCTTTTATCAATGATATTACAACCAAGAGAGTTAAACCAAATCACCACCTCATTGCAGGTTACTTAGAGCCTCAAAGCAAGAAAAAGTAGCCAACCCTACAATCAACATAAAAAGAACCAAGACACTTTGGATTTCAAATATAGAAAGCACCTAGTAATTCCACAACCAATATTAAATTTAATCCACCAATGTGAAAAGAGTATACCATACAAAAACATTAAAAACGCCCTAAAAACTCCTTTATTTGTTGATTTGCTCTAAAATTGCCATTTCTTTTAGTACATTAAGGTATTCTTATTTTTCTCTTTTGGTTCGAAGCCATACATCCAATTGCTAGTACATTAAGGTATTCTTCATTCTTCTCTTTTGGTTCGAAGCCATACATCTAATTGCTAGTCGTTACAAAAATCTCCACATTCTTGGGCAATAGTCATCATCATCATCATCAACCCAATATCCCACTCGAAAAAAGGGTCTGGGTGAGGGAATGTAGCGGACAATCCTTACCCGTATTCCCTTGGGAGGGAATACTAGAGGAAAGCGGTCAATTTTACCCCCAAAAAGAGAGAGCCCTGCATAGAGAGGAAAAGGTTATCACTGTTGCTTAGAGGTCAAAAAAAACTACCTGCAGAAAAATTACAATAGCTAAAACAAAAGATTGAGAAAGCATGAAAGACCCGAAGAGAAAAAAGAAACAGAAAAGGGGTAGGAGAGATAGCAGCTAGGTGTCAGGGTAAGACAGACAACTAAAGAGACAAAAACTAGTCTAGAAGTGAATCTAGCATCTGCAACTATTCCTATCCTTAGTCAGGTCTTCGGAGAGGTGCAGTTCACGCAACTATTCCTATCCTTGGGCAATAGTGAAGCTCTCAATTTGCTCAAAACACGACCCCCCAAACAAAAAGAAGTTTCTGAAGCAACAGAGGTAACTGGAATGGCTAAAATATCTTTTGCCATGCGAGAGAGTATTGGAAAAGAAACACCTTTGAGCTTTCGAATAGGCTAAAATATCAATATCCTTCATATGAGATATATAGGGTAAACTAATACTCCCTCCACTCCCTTTTTATTGTCCACTTTCTAGTGGGCACGCAAATTAAGAAAAATGATAGCGGGGTATTTTAAGTGATTATAATAATTGTAAAGGTGGTAGTTGGGGTATTTAAGTGATTATAATAATTGAAAAGATGGTAGGTGGGGTATTTTAAATAATATAAGTTGGGGTAGTTGGGGGTATTAAGATAAAAAAAATCTTTGCCAAAAATAGAAAGTGGACAATTAGAGTGAAATGACCAAATAAGGAAAGTGGACAATAAGAAAGGGGTGGAGGGAGTGTAAGATTCCAATTCTGATGTTCCGCTCATACATACCGGATTAAAATTCTAACAAACAAAACATTTAGATAAAATATATCAGATATTGCATAACAAAATAATGTATAAAGTAAACATAATAAAAGAAAGTACATTAACCTGAAAAACATTGGAAAGAGTGAATGAGCGCTGAGGGTGAGAAGCCCAACTTGAATTTTGATTTGTTGAACTTTAGCTAAAAGAAGACGAGTAAGAGGAAGAGGAACAACTAGGAGTAGAATTTGAATAGACATTAAACAAATCAACAAACTCTTTATGTATATTTCTTACCGTTTGGTGTGCCTCATCATCACGATAAAGAATTCCATACAATTTCTCTAAAAACCTAATCTTGAATCGACGATCAAGTATTACAGCAAAACTTGGAATCATCGAGTTCTCCGATCAATATTCTTCATATTTTTCGAGCATAGGTTTTGACATTGTGTGAATACCCAAACACGGATGAATGGGAGCATATGTCAATATTTTCTCAATTGTAACAATGTTAGATAGAAACAAATTGGAAGTAGGATAGTTGCATCCTGAAAACAGGTTAGTTATTGAGTTAAATGGCTCAAGAAATTCACATATTAATTCAACTGTTTCCCACTCCTCTGTGGTAATAGTTTTCAACTCATTTTGGCTATTCTTTTCCCTAATGATAAACAAGGAAATGGCTTATTTTCCGTCAATTTCTCTACGGATCATTTAGTAGTTCTCCCATCGAGTACAAACATCCAACATTAACTGACCTCGAAAATTAGAATCAGAATCTTTAATAGCTTGTTCAAAACTAGAAAGGCAAGGATCAGAAGAATCAATATATCTTACGACGTTACGCACCTTCTTAACAGAAGAATCAATCACCTTAAGACCCTCCTAAACTATCAAATTGAGAACATGTGCAGCATATCTTACATGAAAATATTTTCCATTGCATGGAAGGGGTGAAATAACATGTAAGTCAGTTTTTAATTTCTCAATCATAACATTATTAGCTGATGCGTTATCAAGAGTTATCGCAAAAACTTTCTTCTCAAGACCCCACTCAACTAGCATTGAATTTACAAGCTTATAGATTGCATCACCATCATGAGGTGGAGGAAAACGTCGAAAATTTAGTATTTTTGACTGAAGTTTCCAATTGTTATCCAAATAATGAGCTGTAAGAGCAAAATAAGAACGCGAGGTGCATACAGTCCAACCATCACAAGTTAAACAAATACGACTTCAAACAGAATGCAATGACTTTGTAATAACTTCCTTGTATTCAATATGCCTAGCCATGCAATATTTAGTGATCTTATACATTGAAATATCCTTCACTTCAGGATTCAAATAGTGATGCAATTCCCTTAGTTTTTTATGCTCAACTATACTCAAAGAGTAACTAAGAAACAAAATAGCATCGACAAATAGTTTGCAATACATATCTTGATCAAAAGTTACCACCGTTTTTGGATTTTTTGCAAGAAAATTCTTATAACCCATGCAACTTTCAGTATGCCTCTTAGCGTTAGATGTGCCAAAAACGACCATCAGCATTGTATTGCTTTTTACAATAACTACAATAAGCAATCGTAACCTCCACCTTCAGGTTGTTCAACCAATGAATAATGGTCCCAAACACGAGAAGTCCTTCTCCCCATCTTTGAACTTGCCTTTGTCTTCTTATTATGAGGTTGCCCCTCAACGGTTTGTGAATTTTTATCATTTAAATCCCCTTCAAACAACAAAGGATATTATATTTATAAGATGAATAATTACTTAATTGGGAATGAAAATATGAAGCAATAATGATAATAAACAATATATGAAAACACAAACCTCTTTCCGCATGAGCATCATTTTCATTTACTAAGTCACCTGAATAAAAGAAAATCAAATATTTTTTATTAAAAAAACAAAACAATGTCATAAGCAACTTAATAGAAATAAACATAGAAAGACTTGACATTATTTCTTGTAAATGCATGATCCAATTCATAGGGATGAGTATCCATCTTTAATGTATGCATGAAACCACAATGAAATTAGTAAATGGAGATTAGACTAGGACTATTAGAGAGAAAATGACATTTAATTATAATTAGAGGCACTAAAATTCAGGAGAAAGTCAAGCATAACCCGCTCTAAAACCCTGATTCTTAGTATTTATTACAGACAGACAATGAGTGTCGATAATTATTAAGTGACAAAGAAACAAATAAAAATTAAAATCATAACAAACAAACCATTGTTAATTGTAGGGTGATTAAACCATTTCATTCTGAACGATATACGTGCCTATCATGCTATTAATATGATAATACTAAAAACAATGCTATCCAAAAGACAAGATTTGCAATGTGGACCAAATTACTGCATTGCATTAATACGCTCAGTAAGATTTTAGGAGCTACGATGGGCTCAATTTTAAGTATTCATTACATAAACATTAACAAATTAAAATCAATATTCGACTATTATGAGATTTAATGACACCGTAAAACAGTTAAGATGTAGTTTAGACAACACAAATCTGGTTGATGATCAAGTCTGAAAGCACAGACAAACATGTGATTCTAATTATAAAAATGCTACAACAGTTGCTTCACATTGATATGGGCTAGAAATTTTTTTTCATATAATTTATAACCGAGTTGTGTAGACTTTAGCTTTACTAACACTACAATACTCTTGACTAACTCAATAGAAATTTTCAGAATCTAAAAGATTGGACTACAAATGTACAATCTTCAAATTGATAAGATCCAAAAATAATCACCACATATTATATCTCTACTGACAATACAAGAACATATAATTACAAACCATCTGCTAAACTCATATTTCATACAATTAAAAAAAAGCACTTTCAAATATTCTGGTAATTTAGAATGACTAACAGTAGAAAAATACTACAATCTATTTAATTATGGTATCGCCCTACAATTAGCTCGAATTAATTACACCTTCGCCGCTAGTCTAAACATCAATCCGACTCGACAACGAAACGAAGAGTATGAGTAATAGTATAACTTCAAGTCATACGAATACATGTATCTTTTCGTAGCAATATTTTAACTCTCACTAATTAACCATTTTTTTCAGATTTTGAAAAAATTAAGGTTAACTTGACAACCAAAAGAAGAATATGAACATCAAAAAAACCTCATCATTTTCGTAGACCATTTTGCAGACCAACAAGAAGCAAATTTTCAATTTCAATTTTTAATCGGTTACTTAAAATTTACAATTATCTGTTTAAATTTTAAGGGAGAAACTTAGAACAACAAATTACAAAGAAATATCAAAATTTGCAAAAATTAGGGAGAAATCGAATACCTGTTAAGATCGAATTGTGAGAATGCAATTGATGCTTTGTGAATTGTGACTTTGTGAATTGTGTGAGTATTTTTGCGGGAGAAAATTGAATACTGCTTGCAAACCATCTTGAATAGGTTGAGTAGTGAAGTTAGAAGGTGGTTTTTGAGAAGGAAGTTGGGGAATAATGGGATTATGGCCTTTATGGGAAACGTGGGAATGGGACGGTGGAATGTGTAAGTAGTTTACTAATTTGTCCTATGTCTCTTATTTTGCTTCACTTTTTATTTTAATTTGTCTTTTTTATTTTATTTAGGACAATGTTGTCACTTTTTTTTAAAGTAAATTTTAAATACTATTATTATTATTATTATTATTATTATTATTATTATTATTATTATTATTATTATTATTGACTTTGTCTCTAGTCTTATAAGCTTTTAACAAAAAGACTAATAAAAAAAGCATACTGAATTATAAAAGTGGATATTTATGAATAAAAGAAAATATGTAAAAGCAAAATTGGTGGTATGATATAAGGTAAAAGAATTGCTAGTTTATATTGTGTAAGTTTGTCTAGCTGAACCAAATTTAGTTTAGGAAAACTATATGTTTGATTCAACTTAACAAAAAATTTTCAACTAAAACTCAGCTTGATTCAGCTGCATCAAGTAATGTTCATGTAAAAAATAGTTTAATTCAACAACGTCAAGTCTAGTTTAGCTAAATATAAGTTTGATTCAGTTGAATTAAATTTACTTTAGGTAAAAATAAGTTTGATTAGTTGAATTAAGTTTAGTTTTGTAACACCCCGCCTGTGACTATTGATTAGGTGGAATAAAATTTAGTTTAGATAAAACAAGTTTGATTCGGTTGAATCAAGTTTATTTTAGCATTTGATTCAACTTAATCTAGTTTAGTTTAACAAAAAAATGTTAAATTAAGATAAATTAAGTTTAGTTAAGGTAAACATATTACTTATAGTTTAGCTAAATCAAATTTTAATCTAAAAATAATTTGATTCAACTACATCAATTATAGTTTAGCTAAAAATAAGTTTGATTCAGCTTAATCAAGTTAGTTTACATAAAAATAAGTTTAATTTAGCTGAATCAAGTTTAGTTTAACATAAAAAATGTTTGATTCAGTTAAATCGAATTAGTTAGCTAAAAGTAACTAAATCAAATCTTGTTCATCTAAAATATAGTTTGATTAACATGTATCAAGTTAATTCAGCTTGAGTTCGATTGAATTGAATCAAGCTTAGTTTAGTAAAAATTAAACAATAAATATATGCTTATTCAAATCTTATCAACTTTATCTAGTAACCGACAACTCAATTAACCGACTACAATTGATGATGCTCCAATCACAAACGATTTCAACTTGAATAAATTGTATAATAAAATAAAGTTCATTCTTTATAAAATCAACTGAATTGGACTTTAATCGACCCGAATACGAAGAATAACCAAATGGAAGACTCAAAATTCAAAAATGATATATCGATTGGAAGTCAACACGAACCCAATATAACCCGACCTGACGTTAACTTAAAATGAAAAATGACCCGACCCATTGTCTAACTGAACTCAATTTGACTTGTAGTATAATCGATCCGGATCCGAGCTGTATTAACCGAACCCGATACAAACCTACTCGATTCGACCTGAACTGAAACTGAAACCGACCCAATGTGGTATTAACCCGATATAAACCCGCACTCGATTAGACTAGTAACCGAATCGACTCGAGCTAAAACGTTAAATTAATCGGAAAAACCCGAACCCGAGAATATCCGAACCCTATGAAATCCGATTCAAAAACCAGACCGAGTAACAGAATTTACGGTCCTACTCGTCAGCTTCATAGAGAGGGGCATCTCACAAAAGTCGATTTTTATTTGTGCTGTATGAGTACACGTAAATTTAGAAATTAAAATGTAGATTTTTCGTTTGGATACAAAAGAAAATGTTGTTTAAATTTACTACAGTTGTGATTATTAATTTAATCAGAAGTTGAAGCTCACATGAAGCAAAAGCGAAAAAGGGATGATAAAAACTGCCAACAGACACAAGTTGCAGTTATAATTGTGAACAGCAGCTCCACGGCGTGGGTGATTCCGATAATAAGCAGTACCACCTCCATTTTGAAGCGTTGTGCCTGGTTGTTGCAAACCCGGTGATGAATTACCATTCCCACCTCCTTGACTCCCTGCATAACCGCCTCCTCCGTCTCCTCGACCACCATGTCCTGTTCTCTCATCCTCATTTACTCCATTTTCTGCAACTTTTCTTTCCTGCATTTCAACTACTAACAATATCCATGCCGTTTTAGTATATGCCTTTTCAAGTACAAATATATAATATACGGCCCGTTTGTTAGATGGTATTAAATGGTGGTAATGAGAATTAAAATTAGTGTAATTTTAGTTGAAAAATCTTTCGTTACCTTGATTGTCATGCTTATCCAACTTCAATAATTACATTTTCTTCATAAATTTCATTTTAATGCATTATCATTAGGAGAGGTGTTTGTTTCTGCTGAGAAAACGAGCTAAGTCAAGTCGAGAAGAGTAGTGGCTCCTTGGGGGCCAAGTGAGTTGTTCCCCTTTAACTAGGGGAGTCCGAGTAACATGCAATAGGGGCCAACACTCAAAGCCTGCCAACACTCATGCTTAGACGCCCTCTATGCGTGGGGCTATTGTTTTTTGGTCAACCAGCTCCAAACTTGTGGGTTTGGTCAAAGGGCCCAACTAATTCAGTCAAAGCCACATCTAAGGTGAAATTACCAAAATACCCTTATAACCGCCAACAAAGTTACTTCTTACCTATAAATACCCGCATTCATTATCATTTAATGTACGCTTTCTCTCTAGCATACATTACTTGTTTCATTAACGACCACTTGCTTGAGTGTCGGAGGGACTTTCTGGGAAACAGCCCCAGACAAATCACTCTATTTGTTTTGCAGGTCGCCTGCCACTGCTATTCGGACCCTCCTATAACCGAATCCACATTAAAAAAACAACCCCTTCCGGTCAAGGAGACTTGAATCGTTTTCTCAGCAGAAACAGTGTTATTAGTAGAGGTGTTCATTCGGGAGATCGGGTCGGTTTCGGACGGATGGCATTCGGTTCGGTTGTATTTCGGATTGACTATTTTTCGGTTGCGTGTCACGACGGGTCACACTAGGGTCGGGTTGGTTAGTCGCGGTTCGGTTGAAGATCGGTTATCCGAGCTATGGGGTTAGCATCAGTTCGGTGTCGGTTGAAGTTCGTGTCGAGTGTTAATCGGTGTCGGGTTGTCATCGATTAATAATTGGTTCGGTTTTGTCGAGTACAGATCGGGTTCGGGTTTTAATTACTATTGGCTACGTATTACTAATTACTATCGATCGAGTCAATATCAAATTAAGTTAGTCATTTTTCTAGTGATCATTATTACTTTGTTACTTTTACTTGTTTGACCGGAAATTAAAATTATAATGTTTTATCAATTTTCATCTAATACGATTAAAAGTAGTTAAATACACATTGACTATTGATTATTAACTCTAAATATATGAAACTATGTATTTATAAAATTTAATTTATTAAAATATCTATCACTTTATTAGATTAAATAATAAAATGATTGAATATGAGTCTATCATACTTTAATGTTAAAAATTGGTTCAGGTTTAAAGCAATTCGATCTAAAATTTGTTCGGATTTAGTCGGATTTTGTCTAATCGAGTTCGGTTTCGAGCATGATTCGGGTCGGATATGACTCGGGTTTGTCATTTTTGGTTCGGGTAATCTCGGTTAACGGTTATGTGTCGGTTACAAAAACCGGTTACAATTCGGGTTCAACTTTTCCATTTTCGGTTGTCAATTGGTTCGATAAACCTAAAAAAGGAACGCGTTTACGGGTCGATTTACTTTCGGTTTCGGGTCTGGTTTCCGGGTCGGGTCACTTTTGAACAGCTTTAGTTATTAGTTGGTAATGGAAATTTGTAGTTAAAATTTTTTTTTTATGATCAAAATTTCATTACTATGGGAATGCATGAAAATTTTGATGAAATTTTACGCTATAAATTATTTTCATTACCACAATTTAGTACTACTCACCAAACGGGCCGATATAGTAATTACAAAGTCATAATGATCATCAAATCCAGTACATCCTGCTCATAAGAACTAGAACTATAAACGGGTTTTGGATCGAAAAGGGAAAGAAAACGGCAACCTATACTCTATGCCAAAAATTTCCACTCAACAAACATGTTAAAAAAGGGAGTTGCAAGTAGTGTATGAAAATACCCGAATCAAAACTTGTTGCAGCTGAAGATGATGCAGTCAGCAACATGAAATATGACAGTAGCAGAAAGAGAGCTGCAAGTTTCATTCCCATTTTGATCAGCCCTTTGGATTCCTCAGCAATAATATGTTAGCTAGCTACTTAATAATCATTATTATGTTACCTATAATTTCAATATGCTTTGCTTTTTATTAAAAAATAGGTTTCCTGTGCGTGTGCGCTCTTTTATGGTTGGAAAGGTAGGAGATGGACCTAGGATACGTCGAGTGGATAATACGCCTATAAAAGATTATTCCACCTGTTGGCTGCTTTCTATTTTCTTCGCCATATCTTGCATAATTAAGTATTGTCTATTATATCATGCTTGTATAATTGTATTTAATAGTAGATATACTTGTGTAGACAGGGAAAATTTGATCCGACCAGAAAACGAATTCGAAAATCGAATGAAAAACCGAAACTGACTGACGAAAATAATAACCCAACCGAAATTGATCCGACCGACAACCGACCTGATTCACCTGTTTTCACATCTCCAATATCAGTTTATTATAAAAAAATCTCAATTTTCAAAAAGTTTCAAAGTTTAATTTTAATTTCCAAAGTTTATCAACATTTTGAGTATATCTCTTGAACCTTAAAACTCCGTACAATATCTCAAAAAACACGTAAAAAAAAATTAACGCTTTTTTTATATCGTAATTTTCTCTTTGAAAAAAGAACGTTGCAATCAACTATTTTCCTCGCATGCAAATCCATATATATTTAACATCTACACATATAAAAATGGTATCCCATAAGTCGAATAAGTTCATAGTTATTCATCTAAAGTATCTATCAAGCATCTAAACTGAGAAGATATTTAACATCGTTTTTTACATAGTTACGAATATTTCTGAAAAAGGATGACACAATCCGTTTTCTAAAGAGCGCATCTTACAAATCCTTTAAAATATGTATTCCTTCACCTATTTTACTCCCATGAAAATTGAGAAGATATTTAACGTTTATTTTACACATCATAACAACTATATTTAAAAATCGTATGTCATGATAAGGGATGGTGATGGATAATGGACACACCCTATCTGAGGGCCTGATCCGTTTTTATGGATATGGGGCGGGCCTGGTATGAATCTTGTGGTAAAAAATACAGATACTGGCACGAGTATTGTCAAAAATAATAAAAGATGGAAAAAAATTTCAAATATTTTATAAGTCATGACCCGTCGGGTCAATCCGAACCGATCTAGAACCCGAAATGAGCCGACCCAAAAATAACCCAACCCGATAATGATCCGATTCGAAAATGACCCGATCGAAATTGATCCGACCCAAAACCCGACTGACCGACCGTTTTCCCAGGTCTACTTGTGTGTAAATATTTTATCTAGTGTGAATATGTACTAAACTAGCCATAGCTTACTCTAGCATGTATAAATACTAGGGGTGTTCAAAATCGGGTACTAAAAATTTATACTCCCCCCGTTTCTTTTTTATTGTACACTTTTCCTATTTGGTGAGTTCATTCTAATTGTCCACATTCTATTTTTGGCAAAGATTTTTTACCTAAATACCCCCAATTACCCCAACTTATATTATTTAAAATATCCCACCTACCACCTTTTCAATTATTATAATCACTTAAATACCCCAAGTACCACCTTTATAATTATTATAATCACTAAAAATATCCACTGTCATTTTTCTTAATTTGCATGTCCATTAGAAAGTGTACAATAAGAAGGGGGTGAAGGGAGTATATTAGGTTTGTCGGATAGTGAAAATCTTGGTCCAGTTTCGGTTAAAAAAAGGCTATCCAATTTAATTCCGAACAAATACTGGAGATTCAATTACAACTGGGCCGGCCCATTGCAGGCGCATGTTCTACACGCGCGTGCCTATTTCCCTCCATAATTTCTTTTTTTTAATTCTTAGTGCATTTTTCAATTTAGACCTTAAAGGTATCAATTTTGACCTTAAAGATATCAATTTCAACGTATAGTGGTACTTAAACATATGAATTAAAGTAAATTTCAATTTGAACCTATAAGTGATCAATTGTGGCGCTAAACTGATCAATTTCTACCTAAAATGAAATTGATATCTTTAAGGTCAAAATTGATACCTTTAAGAGTAAAATTGAAAAATGCCTAGAAAATGAAAAAGAACTGAGAAAACATGTAAGGAGCGCGATTGGGCCGATCCACTCTTATCTCAATTTGAGACGGTCTCGCCCAATAACAGCTGTTTATGTTTTTGATAATTGGTAGTGATGGCCACGGTCCGGGTTGGGCCGGTTCCGTTCCGGTTCCACCCGGTTCCAGTTCCATTTGGAACCTGACCCGGACGTTTTCGGTTTCGGTTCCGGTTCCGGCCGGTTCCAACCGGTTCCTTGGCGGTTCATGAGACGGTTCCGGCGGTTCCAATATCCGGGTCGGGTGGGTCGGACCATCGGTTCCGTTCTTATTTTTCCTTTAATTTTAATAAAAAAATACTATAATAATGCGGACGTACCTTCGTCGATTACTTGATTATTAGCGAAATTCATTGGTTGTCATCGTTATTAAAATATTTACTAAAAAGAAGGAATAAATAAATCAATAAGAAACGAATCAACAATAAAGATCATAAATAAAAAAAAGGCGAAATTCATGGTATTTTATTGATATTTTTTTCCACCATTCTAAAATATTATAATTACTTTGGTCGATTTCAAAGTGATGTTTAAGATAATTATCTAATTCTAAATATGAAGCGGAGGAGGAGGAAGAAGATGACTAGAAAATTATCATCTCGACTTATTATGTTAGCGATTACGGATTATAATAATCGGACGGTCGAGACACTATAGACGCTAGACGATCTAATGCTTTGGTACTAAATTCCTATTATTTTACTTAGGTTTTCTCGTCCTAAAACATGGATCTAAAATTGTCGCAATTCCATAAATATAAGGAAAATTAGTGAAATACGCTTTCCACTTATCCATCATATCTGCAAGAATCGGCTTTAAAAAACGTTACTATCATCATGAGAATCCAGTTCACTCCATTTCGGTATTCCATGTCCAATTTGTAGCCAAATGGGTGAATTATGGTACTTTGAGTCATTTTTGTGGTTTTGGTTTCCTTTGGTTCCCCAATTTCCAAAGGGTGAATTATGGTACTTTGAGTCATTTTTGTGGGTTTTTGGTGCTAATCATGTTTACAAGGCTCAAAGAACGTATCAATGTATCAATTTTGTCAAGCCATGAAGAGTAAAAAAGCAAAAGAGTAGAAAAGTGTTGTTAATGCAAAAGTATTAAGGTGAAATTTGATACATGTCTACTCTTTTGGCTATACCTTTTGATATGAATATCGTATTAATACAAAGTTTGCGGCATTGAAAACTAGACTTCAAGGGCTTTCCAACGGTATATATATGTCCGATTCCGATAACCGAGCAAGAAATGACGAGCGTTTGAAGTTGATGCAGTACTCGGCTCCATAGAACCGTTGGCGTGAACCGGCCGGCCGTTCACGGTTCGGCGGTTCAACGAATGGCGGTGAACGGTCCGGTCCGGTGAACCGTCCGCGTTCTTTGTCCGCTTTTTCGTTTTCCGCGGTTCCACTGTCCTGCAACTTTTCCTACGGGTTCACGCTCAGCGGTTCGATTCGTTCGAACCCATAACGCTCGGCTCCGGCTCCGCTTCAAGCGTTGCGACCGTTCAGATCGCCAACCCGGACCGTGGCCATCACTAATAATTGGAAACATCATGATGACATTGTCCTTTCGTGGATTTACGGCCCAATTTAACACTGTTTATCTATTTAATTTTACTTGTATCAAGGCTTATTGTTCCGAAAAAAAATAAAAAACTTGGCGATGGTCTTGAAAATCGTAGTTCTTTTGTCACCAACAATCATTTCACACTCCAAGTTCTTCGAGGATTAATTGAGTCATATTATTCGTGTTGGTCCACTGTTAATTTTGATACAATTAACTCCGTGTGTGATGATAAGATTGTTGAGATTGAAAATTGAATTTCAAAGACAAAAGATTTACAGAATTTAGATGAGTAAGAATAAGAGATAGAGAAAAATATAAAAGAGAAGAGAGAATGTTTTGTATTAGTTTTGGTAAAAAAATAATAATGTTTCATAACAATTGTCGAATCTCTACCAAACATCTCTTATTTTGCTTTTAACTAACTTGTAACTTACTTTTTAAAGTTTTTAACAATTATTTAACTAACATGCAGTAACCTATTTATATCATAGTCTTCCCTAAACAGACTTGACTTCAAGTCGAGCATGTATAAAAATCTGAATATTTCTGCTCAAAAAGTACTGCATCTTCCCAAGATGACTCATGACTTCCCATGCCTCCCCATTGTACAAGATATTGAACTACAGCCTGATTATTGTGTTTTACGATTTTCCTATCTTTTATAGCAGTAGATTTGAAAGAGGGACCATTAGACTAGTCTTGAATATGAGGAGGAATACAATGGTCAATGGAAGAGTTACATGAAACTTCTTGAGCAAAGATACATGAAACACATTGTGTATCTTGCTTTCCATTGGAAGCCCCAATTTGTAAGCAACTTTTCCCATTTTATCACAAATATGAAAAGAACCATAAAACTTATAAGCAAGCTTTTGATTGATCCTGGCTTGTATAGAATGTTGCCTGTAAGGATGTAGATAAGCTTGATGCTTCATGGTTCATACTTTTCTTATCAACTTGATGCTTCATATAAAATAAATGTAAAATTCTCTAAGTTTGCAATTGTTAAAAAAGGTGGCAATATTGCACACATAAACTCCCTTTGTGTTGTTAGATGAACATTAATCAATCCCATCGAACAAAAAATAATGATCCCATAATTAAGCACAATATTAATAAAGTAAAAATGCGGAAACTAAAGCACACACGATATTTTTACGTGGAAACCCAATGAGAGGAAAAAACCACGGGACCGTAAGTGGTACCACTACAAAAAACTATTAAAATAGCGTCGGGAATAGGCGTCCAGAATGAGCTCGACGCAAAGGGGCGTCGGACTAGCTACGAAATTTGCGTCGCTTGTTGCTTTTGGATATGGCGTCGGGATTTATGGTCGCCAAGTGGACGCTAAAATGGTCAAAAAATCAAAATTTCTCTTTTTGAAGCTGGCGACGGGAAAACTGGCAGCTAAGTCGACGCCAACTGGCCGCCCATTTATCAGGCGCTTTGAACTTTTTTATTTAAATATAGCGATGGGAATAATCGGTCGCCAAGTGGACGCCCATATTATCCGTTGTTTTTAAAATTTAAATTTTGAAGTGGCGACGGGAATCGTTGGTAGCAAGTTCGTCGCCCATTTTATCTGTATTTGAAATTTAGATTTTGAAATGGCGACTGATTATGTGGTCGCTGAGTTGTCGCCATGTTTTGTATTTATATACGCATATTTGAGAAACGATTAAAAGCAAATAGAGAAACGATTGAAAGCAATAAGAGAGGTAAGTGATTTTCTTATTTAATTATATCATGTAGCACATAATTTTTTTGTTTTTAAGGTTTACATGAATTGTTTTAATTATTTTTATTGTCATTGATTTGTTTAGTACTTAATTATTTTGTTTTTAAGGTTTAATTATATTATGTAGCACATTATTATTTAGTACTTATTTTGTTTCTTTTGTTAATTCAATGAGTTTGTATATATATTTTTATTTTACATATTATATTTTATTTTCATTGTTATTAGTTTGCTTTAACAATTCATATTAGAATAATGTTATTATTATCATATATTTTTATTCTCATAAATTATTTTATTTAAGTTTATTGTCATAATAATTATATTATTATATTATATAGGTATTAAAAATGAATGTTAGGCAAGAAAGAAGTTGGATGTACAACCGGCGAAAAAATGGAAAATTTAGTTTAAGATTTATGAGAGGGTTGGAAGAGTTTTTAGATTTTGCTCGTGGAAATAGCTTGAGTTCCGAGATTAGATGTCCTTGTAAAAAATGTAAGAATTGTTGTTATAAGGAACCAAATGAAATACGAGAACATTTAATGAGAAAGGGGTTCGTTGAATATTACTATGAGTGGGAATATCATCAAAACACACATATTGTAGGAACAACAGCTAATGTAGGTGAGCAATCGTCTAACAATCCTAATCCTTACTCACAGATGGTGTATGATGCAATAGCTAGTATACTTCCAAACACTTACCATCAGTTTGATGAAGTAATGGTAAATAATGAACCACCGGTACATGTTGACGAATATCCAAACCCTCAGTATAGACAGTTCTTTGAAATGTTAAATGCTGTAAATAGTCCTTTATTTGAGGGTTGTAAAACTCACACCAAGATGTCTATTATTGGTCGACTTACAAACCTGAAGACAGACCATCGTCTCACTGAGAGGTGTTACGACGAAATTTGTGCTATTGTGAATAAAGTGTTACTTGATGAGAATACAATGGTAAACAACTTCTACGAAACAAAAAAACAAATAGTTGCCCTTGGATTACCGGTGGAAAAGATTGATTGTTGTCCTAACGGGTGTATGATATACTGGGGGAATAATGCGAAAGTAATTTGTTGTCATGTTTGTGAAACTTCTAGATGGAGAAGAAACAGTAAGGGAGATAAGGTTTCGCGGAAACAATTTCATTATTTTCCTCTTGGCCCCAGATTACAAAGATTGTATGCTTCAGAGGCAACAGCTAAGCATATGAGGTGGCACGCAGAGCACCGCACTAAAGATGGAGAGATGATACATCCGTCAGATGCTGAAGCGTGGTTGACATTCAACAACATACATCCAGATTTTGCATTGGAGACTCGAAACGTGCGACTTGGTCTGTGTACTGATGGTTTTAACCCTTTTGGAAGTTCAGGTCAACAGTATTCATCGTGGCCTGTGATTGTCACACCATATAATCTTCCGCCATGGATGTGCATGAAGAAGCCCTATATGTTCTTGACTGTTATTGTCCCTGGGCCGAGTAATCCAAAGCACAACATTGACTTATATCTTCAACCGCTGATACAAGAGTTGAATATACTGTGGGAGGAAGGGATTTGTACATTTGATGTCTCAAGAAAGAAGAATTTTCAACTGCGAGCAGCTTTGATGTGGACAATCAATGACTTTCCAGCTTATTCAATGTTGTCTGGATGGAGTACTGCGGGGCGATATGCTTGCCCTTACTGCATGGATGATTCACAAGCCTTCTACCTTACGCATAGCAAGAAAATGTGTTGGTTTGACTGTCATAGAAGGTTTTTGGATAGAAGTCATCCCTACAGGAGAAATAGAACAAATTTCAAATCGGGCATGCTTGAGAAAAGAGATCCACCAATTATTCGGACTGGACAGGAACTACTAGATGAAATAGACCAATTTGGATTTTTGAGAGTTAATGAAGAAGATGCACCAGAACATAACAAGGAAGCTAGTAAGTATTCGGTTGGCTAGAAGAAAAGGAGAATATTCTGGGATTTGCCATATTGGAAAACCAATATTATTCGGCATAATTTGGATGTTATGCACATAGAGAAGAATGTTTTAGATAACATATTCAACACGTTGATGTGTGTGCAAAATAAAACAAAGGATCATATCAAGGGAAGACACGATCTGCGTGAACTTGGTATACGTTCAGAATTGCATCCTATAGGTGCGTATACTCTTAAACCATTATAACTAGTCTTTTAAAATTAATAATTATTCAGTTAACATGTTTTTTTGATTATATATAGGTTCATCTATTCCAAAAGCTTCCTACACATTAAATGATCAAGAAATTTGTGCTTTGCTTCAATGGTTGAAAAACATAAGATTTCCTGATGGTTATGTGTCCAATATGGCAAGGAATATTGACATGGCTAAGCATCAATTGTTCGGCATGAAAAGTCACGATTGCCATGTCTTCATGCAACGATTAATTCCAATTGCATTCAGAGAATTGCTACCGCTCAAAATTTGGGAAGCTCTTACCGAGTTGAGTTTATATTTTAGAAGTTTAACAACTACAAAGTTATGTTTGGAGGATTTGAAGAAGATGGAAGCTGATATTCCAGTTATCATCTGCAAACTCGAGACTATATTTCCACCCACATTCTTTGATAGCATGGAACACCTTCCTATCCATTTGGCATACGAGGCAAGGATTGCAGGACCGGTCCAATACAGATGGATGTATCCATTTGAGAGGTATATAAATTTCTTTTTAATTACTATACATATAGGTCATTTATTTAATGTTCCACTAATTATATGAAATTAATTTTTTTTATAGGTACCTTAGACATTTGAAACTTAATGTGAAAAATAAAGCTCACGTTGAAGCGTCAATATGCAATGCTTATTTAACCGAGGAAGCATCACATTTTGTTTCCCATTATTTTGAGCCACATGTTCGATGCAGGGTCAGAGACCTTCCTAGGAATGATGATGGAAGTTACAACAATGTTAGATCTGGTGTTTTGTCAATATTCAGTCATCCGATAAGATTTCATGGAAAAGGAAAGGCATATATTTTGAATGACATAGATTACGAGATTGCCCACAGATACGTGCTAATGAATTGTCCAGAGATGGATGTATTTGTTTCTGAGTTTACCAGTGCAATTCAAAGACATGAACCAAATTGGTCAAGTCAGAGGATTGAAACGTTTGTGCAAGAGAATTTTACACATGCGTTCAGAACATCGGTATGTATTTCATCTTTTATATATATGACAAAATTACATTATTGAAATGCATAAAATTATTTTCATTTATCGCACAGGCTAGACAAGGATTGTTTGATAATCGAGAGAATAGTGAGATTTTGAAGCAGATGGCTGAAGGACCACTTAAACATGCTCAGAGTTACAATGTATGTTATACAAACGGCTATAGATTCCACACAGTACTTCATGCAACCAATAAATCTGCAGACAATAGTGGAGTGTGCGTCAAAGCTACTGACAACAGTCATGACGAAGATGATTTTTACGGTCAATTGCTTGAGATTATAGAGGTTGAATATCCAGGGATGCCTATCAAAAGAGTGACGTTGTTCAAATGTCATTGGTATGACCCAACTACTACTGGAAATAGCCACGGAACAAACATTCATAAACGATATAAGTTAGTTGACATACATCAAGGTCGTTCGTATCGCATATATGATCCATTTGTGTTGGCAAGTCAAGCATCTCAAGTATATTATCTTCCATATCTGAGTACACGACAAAATTTGAAAGATTGGAGATCAGTTTTCAAAGTCACACAAAACAAATTCGACAATGCAATACAACAAGAATCCAAAGATGCTGCTTTTCAAGAAGAAAATGGGGAACATATTGAGATTGAGGATGATGTTTCCCAAACACCGCTTCTTGATCCATCTGGCGAAATTGTCCAACTGGTGCACGATAATGAGGAAGATACTGATGAAGATTTGGATCTTGTACTATCAGAAGACGAAGAATCCGAAGATGACGTTGATGCAAACGACGATTATTATAGTGACGAAGATTAGCTAATTAATTATTTATATGTAATTGTTTAACATTTTATAATATTTCTATTCAACCAAACTTATTAGTATTTTGTTTCTCATAAAATAATAACAACAACAATAAGAATACTAAAAATAATAATAATTATTAAAATAACTTGACTAATAACAATACTAATAATATATAATTACTATGATAACAATAATAACAACAATAAATAATATTTGTATTAATAAAAATCACACTATTAATTATAAAAAAATAAATAATAATAATAGGAATAATAATAATAATAATAATAATAATAATAATAATAATAATAATAATAATAATAATAATTTTAATAATAATAATAATAATAATAAGAGTAATAATAATAATTGCGTGTTTCCATCTGCCAAAATCTTAATGCTTGGATTTCTTCTCTGCTGCATTTAATGCTTGCGTGTTTCCAAGACATCTGGCGTCGGGACTACTTCAAGACTACCGGACACAAGCCGGACGCTAGCTGGCTTTCTAGCTGACTCTACATGACTTTTGTACTTCTAGCTGACAGGAGTATAATTGTTGCGTGTTTCCAAGAGGTTGGCGTCGGGACAGCTTCAAGTAAGTCGGACGCCCCATTTACGTGCATTATTTTGCCCTAGTCTTTCATTTCTTACTTCCTATCAAACTCATTTCCATCCTAAACTTAATTGAATCTCATTTACTAGTTCATCTAACTCATTTCCATCTTCTCAATTGAATCTCATTTTTATTTACTACTTCATCCAACTTAAAGATTGAATTTTTCTAATATTAATTTTATCCTCATTTTCATCTTCATCTTGGTTTACTTGTGGATCGTCAACTCTACATTCGTATTTTTCTTAATCAAAGGTTATTGTTTATTTTTTTTTTTATAAATTCTTTCAATGTTCATGATTCATGATACTTATGATGCATATGATTAATTTTTATATGTTTCTTTTTTATTTTTTATGTTTGTTTTCGAATTAGGGTTAGTTGTTTATTTTAACTAGGAATTAGGATAAGTTGTGTGTTTTATTTTTTTGTCAAAAAATTTTCTGATATTTGTGTTTGTGTTTGTTTTTTGATATGTTATTATCTTATTTTCGGATCTTTCCAAGTTTGACGTAATTTTATATTTTTATCTCATAGTATCGAATAACTATAGTATTTTATGTCTGTTTTTTCAAATTGTGGTGTAGTTTGTGTTTGTTTTTTATTTTAATGTTTTGACTTATGTGTATTTTCATGTTATTTTATTTTTCGAATTTGTTTTTGAGTAATTTTCGAATAATGTTATGATTTATGGTGTAATTTATATTTAATATTTTCATGCTTATTAATTTTTTTATATTAATGTTTTATATATACAGAAGGTGTAATTTATGTTTAATTTTTTTAATTTTTTATATGTTTTAGTTGAAAATAATATTAGGGTTTAATATACAAATATTATAGGTACAATGAATAACAATAGTTTCGAATGGACTAGCAACATGATCTTGAATAATAGTATGTCCAATAATAATGTGGAGAATACAAACACAACTCAAGGGGTTGGGAGTAATGTAAATACTCCTAATAATTCCGTCAATAACATGCAAGAAGATAGTGCAAGCAATCCTCTTCCAGATCTTCCGTGGCTTGCAAACATTAACAAGTAAATTTTTTTATTATTTTAACATCATTAATATATTAATTGAATTTCCATGTAATATAAGATTTTTGATTATTATAAGATTCGATCCGGTAGAAGGAAGTTCTATTGCGAAGGCGATAAGAGCTACCTTCAATTTTAAACAAGATTTAACAGGTAGTAGTTGGAAAGGTGTCACCAAACCCACTAGGGATTTTTATTTTAATGAGTTTAAGGTAAAATAATTGTGCACTAATTATTTTCAGATTTTTTTATATAAATTATTAAAAGTATTTTATCTAATAAAATATCTGTATTTTCAGATTGCATACAAATGGGACTGTCGTCTCGATCGATATGTCAGGAAGGAATGGGCGAAAAAAGCGGTAAAACAACAATTAGATTAAATTAGAGAAAAATACAAATTACCCACTTACAATGCACAAAACGACAATCCAACAGTTGAATATGTACAGTTGAATATGCTTATTAATTTTTTTATATTAATGTTTTATATATACAGAAGGTGTAATTTATGTTTAATTTTTTTAATTTTTTATATGTTTTAGTTGAAAATAATATTAGGGTTTAATATACAAATATTATAGGTACAATGAATAACAATAGTTTCGAATGGACTAGCAACATGATCTTGAATAATAGTATGTCCAATAATAATGTGGAGAATACAAACACAACTCAAGGGGTTGGGAGTAATGTAAATACTCCTAATAATTCCGTCAATAACATGCAAGAAGATAGTGCAAGCAATCCTCTTCCAGATCTTCCGTGGCTTGCAAACATTAACAAGTAAATTTTTTTATTATTTTAACATCATTAATATATTAATTGAATTTCCATGTAATATAAGATTTTTGATTATTATAAGATTCAATCCGGTAGAAGGAAGTTCTATTGCGAAGGCGATAAGAGCTACCTTCAATTTTAAACAAGATTTAACAGGTAGTAGTTGGAAAGGTGTCACCAAACCCACTAGGGATTTTTATTTTAATGAGTTTAAGGTAAAATAATTGTGCACTAATTATTTTCAGATTTTTTTATATAAATTATTAAAAGTATTTTATCTAATAAAATATCTGTATTTTCAGATTGCATACAAATGGGACTGTCGTCTCGATCGATATGTCAGGAAGGAATGGGCGAAAAAAGCGGTAAAACAACAATTAGATTAAATTAGAGAAAAATACAAATTACCCACTTACAATGCACAAAACGACAATCCAACAGTTGAATATGTAGGGTGGGTTGACAGGAACACCGTGTCAAAATTTGACGCAAATGGTCATTGATGGGATCGATGTCATATCGCACATCGTACCTTTCTCTTCTCAACCACCTACTATTCTGTTTTGTGCGTGTAGTATGTCAACACAAAGTTACTGTCTTTTTTTTGTTTTCCTAGTTTCCTTTTTAATTTTCTTGATTTTTATTTTAATTAATATATTAGCCCATAAGTAATATTAAAGCCCATATTATATTATTAAGTGGAGTCTTTCTCCAAGGAGGAGGCAAAAACCCAACAAATCTCTCCATCACTCCAACTTGAGGGGTATGACAAGCCCAGCTTTCAAACAGAACACCTCTAATTATCTCTTGGTAGGATCTTAATCAACATATTAGATTCATTTTCATGAGTATTGATCTTTACAAGCTCAAAGGATTTGTATTCTATTTGACCTCGAAATCCAATGATACCTCCTCCGTATATGTTTGGTTCAACCATGATAGATAGCATTTGTAGCTAGGTGAAAGGCACTCTAACAATCACAATGTAACAAATACATGTCTTGCTCCAAGCCGAACTCCTTAAGGAAGTCGATACAGCAACTGCCACATACTGTGACTCAATAGTCGATAGAGCAACACATTTTTGCAATTTAGATTGCCAAGAAACAACCCCCCTACAAATGTCATCAAGTAACCAGAAGTACACTAACTAGAATCAATATCACCTAACATATCGGCATCTGTGAAACCATCTAACAAAGTTTCGACAAGACCAAAACATAAACTAACTCTAGAAGTACCCCTGAGATACATACCTAAGAATCCACTTAACTGCTTCCAATGCTAGCTCCTTTTCAGGATTAGACATGAACCTAATAACTACCCCAATTACATGAGCTATATCCGGCCTAGTACATACCATGGTATAAATCAAACTACTTAAGGTGGATAAATAAGGAACATTTTTCATCGTCTTCTTATCTTTATTAGTTGTAGGACATTGTTCGTTACTCAATTTCATATGCACTGGCAATGGAGAACTCATAGGTGTAGCATTGTTCTTATTGAACTTTTTCAGCACCTTTTCAATGTATTACTCTTGTGATATCCAAACTTTCTTATTTTTCCTATCACGAGAAATATGCAAGCCTAGAATTTTGCTTTGAAGGGCCAAGGTCCTTCATAGCAAAGGACTTGCTCAAATTAGCCTTCAAGTTGGCAATCTTGTTGGTATCACGACCAACAATCAACATATCATCAACATATAACAAGAGAATGAGAAAATCACCTTCAGCAAAATTCTTCACAAACACGCAATGATTGGCATGTGTCTTGTGGAAGTCATTATCAACCATGAATGACTCAAATTTCTTAAAGGACAGTTATTTAGAGTGACAACAAAAACTGTGTAGTATCAGCAACCACGGCTGAGTAGTACACCAAACAATGAAACCCTTATAGCACCCAAAAAGGACTCCACGTAGCACTTAAAACTTCACATAAATAAGAACGGACGGTGGGAATCGAGTCAACTATTAAGTCAAGTATAGAAACTTGCTTGCAACTATACAAGTATAGAAATATGTGCATTTCAATAAGTAATATGTAAAAATAAGTGCATCATAATAAATAACATGCAAGGTATTTTATGTAGTGTATGAAATTCATTATTATGTTAAATTTATATATTAAAGATCTGGTCCTTCTGCTTGAGTACCAGGGCGTGATTTACTAACACTTCTGCTTGAGTGTTAGGGCGTGGAATCCAATGTTTATTACATGAATGCAACACATATGATCTTTGTTTGATATATGTAAGGGCCTGTTAGGGTGAGGTAAACCAAAACCCCTAACTTAGTGGGAGTCGTCACTCCTCCAGTACAATGTTGCTCGAGCCACAGGTCAGGTTAAATAACCTTACTGTGTTCGCCGTATTTTACGTGCCGGAAAACACGTCCCACGTTTTTTTACATGCCGGAAGCATGGTTCGGCATTTCCTTACTATCAAGTCCTTTTATTATCATGTTACTGTTTTCAAATAAATGCAACAATACAATAGCGTATACAATATAAACAAAATTATAACAATTTATGTCGAATCAATATTCACACACAATCAAACTAACATAAACGTTAATCTAAATTCTATAAAGAACACAATAATCCCAATCATAATTGCAGCTAAAATGGACAATTAAACTGAATTAAATACTTAAATTGTTTGGCTTGAATAACGTAAATCAAACATTGCAATCAAAATCACAACATTATGATATAAGTTGATCAAAGCTCCATTATTAGGACTTTATATCAAATTATACCACACCTTTTAGATACTTTAAAGAGGATCATTGATTAGAGTTCTACCTCAAATAACAACTCCATGAAAAGCTTTGAAAAGAAAACCACGGGTATGTACTTGGAAATGATTATGGATGAGTTAACTCTTCATACTCACGACCCGAACAACTCAAACCTCCACTTTATTTTACTCAATAAACCCAATAAAAAACTTAGATGATCCCAAAACCAAGATTAAAAGATTAGCCAAATAAATCCCAAAGCTTTTGATCCCAATTTACAAATCCCGTATGATTTCAGGACACCTCGATACAAAAATGGGCATAACTCTCTCATACGAACTCATTTTGGGGCGATTTAAGAGCCTACGCGACCACAACTTCGAGCTCTACAAATCTCATGAAGACACCAGAACCCAGAAATGGCAAGAAGTACCTCGAAAATGCAGAATTACAGAGGGGACAGAAACTAGTTAAATGAATAAACTGTTATTTTAGCTTGAGTTTTGTTAGTAACTAAATCAAACAACTAATTGATATGAAAATTCACAAAATTGTGAAGAACAAAAATCATTCAAATACCATCAAGATTTTACCCAACCAAAACAATCTTCAATTACCCATTTTAATACATGAACTCAATTCCCAAATTGAACTTGATACTAGAATAGACTACCCAAATAAATCATAACACTTAATTGATTCTCAAAATCAAATTACCCAAATAATTCACAAAATCAAATTTTGCTATTTAATTGAGTTTACCCAATATTACTTTTAATAATACCAAACTAAAATGAAGGAACTAAAATTCCAACCTAATACTAAAAGTATTCGATTCTGAGACATACATGTAGGAGATTGATTTCTTGATTTATTAGCTTAGATGAGAATGGTGATCTTGTACCACTAATTTCTTAATTTTCAAGTAAATCTTTGAGCAAGATGAATGCTCCTTTAATGGTGATAGAAAGAGAAAAGCAATTTAAAGGACATAAGTAAGCAGGATTCTAATGCTTTGTGAATTGTGAATGATGGCTAATACTAATACTATTGATTTATTACTTTCTTATTAAGATAAATAAAATGGCAAGTGTACTGGACAAATACTACACCACTCAAGAGTCAACAAAAAAATGGATTGACACATATACCATGCGTGTCATGCAATTCTAGCTCCCTTATTATACATGTTCACTATTTTTAATAATATGTACCGCACTAAACCGGTAATCGTATATTTTATCCTACATTATGAAATACGTTTGATAGGTAAAATACAATACTCATATTACTTTTAAAAAAATAAATTCGATTTAATTTAACGACAAAACATTTTATCGTATTAAAGTAATATACTCGGGTTAACTTAACTCGGAATCCCAATTAACTTAATTATTACTATAATTAAGTTGTATTAAAATAGTGGGTGTTACGTTCTCCCAACTTAAAATGATTTCGTCCCCGAAATTATAATACACATCATAAATAACTTTAGATATTTTTCAACTTAATCAGTACTATAATTAAGTTGTATCGTAATAGTGCCTGTTACACATAGCCTTGAACCTAGGTGGCTGACCATCTTCTCCAAGCGTCAACTTAAAGCCCCACTAATTCTTGCATGCTCGTTTGTCGTTAAGTAATTTTACCAGATCATAACTGTGATTCTCATGCAAGGAATTCATCTCATCTTACATGGCGTTGTACCGCTCCTTACTTTTCTCATGTGACATAGCCTCCTGAAAATCTTTCGGCTCTCCCCTGTTAGTTAGTTACACAATAAGATTCAAGAGACATACCTGAGTTTAGAAAGAATCTGCATACCTTTGTCACTCATATGACCAAGTCTATTATGCTATAACTCACTAGAGCAATCATCTGCAATATTTAGCTCGCACGCGCAAACCTTAGCTTGCATCATATATAGTGAACATTGCTTCTTACCTCGGGTTGCTATAATATTTTCCTTGCAGAGCTTCCACTTAATATCATTGAAGGGGTTGAAGTAACCCTCTTCATCAAGCCTACCTATATAAATGAGATTCAATTTGATATCAGGAACGTGTCTGACGTTTCTTAAAATCTGCTTGCAACCGGTGGAACTCTCCGAGTAAATAATGCCTTTGCCAACAACCTTGGATGACCCATCATTTCCCATTCTAACACTACACACTACCAAAATCACCACTAGTGTAGGAAGAGAAGTACTCTAGGTGCGGAGTAAGATGATATAAAGTACCCGAACCAATGACCCAATTGCAATAATCACAAGCTACATTCAAACACTATTTATCACCAATGAAGAGTAAATCATCATCATTAACTACTAGAGCTGTAGTATTTTTCTCATCCGACTTCGATTCAGAGGAGTCACCCTTTCTTTCTTTCGACTTGACTCTTTTCATAATTCCGCAAAATCTTTTAATATAACCTGGTTTGTCGCAGTAAAGACAAATAATTCTACTCTTAGATTTAGACTTGTCCCTAGAATTGTCTCTACCCCGAGAAGCTCGACTTTGCTTTTTCCCCCTATTGGACTCTTGTGCAACATAATGGGCTTTAGAATCCATCTTCTTTCTCCTTTCTCCTAGGCTCTTCATTCAACATACTAGCTTTATTTGACACTTTCAATTGGCAACTTACCACCATGAGCAGAGTTGCTAAGTGATAAAAATAGTGTGTCCCAACTCTCTAGCAATAAGCAAAGTAGCAATAATGCATGCAACTCATCATCTAAAGACATTTTCACTATAGACAACTGATTAATCAAATCCTGAAATTCATTCAAATGTACTACTATGCTATTACCATCGTGAAATTCTAACTTGACCAACTTTATAATCAATGACGCTTTACTTAATGCATTCTTCTTCTCATCCACAGCCTCGAGTTTCATCCACAATTCATCAGCATTCGTGTCATTGGCAATATGTTAGAGCACACTAACATCAACAAATTATCTTATGGTTCCTACCGCTTTCCAATTCAAAATTTTCCATTTACTTTCATCTTGACCAGTGGGCATAGACTCAATTAAGATTGATTCATACAAATCTTTCACATAAAGAACATCTTCCATCTTAGTTTTCCACACAACGTAATTAGTAGAGTCCAAATAAATCATACCGTGCATACTAGTTTTATCATCCATCATAAACAATACAAGAATTTCACCCAAGTAAAATAAACCTGACTCTGATACCACTATGTTGAGAAAGGTGGCAACATTACACACATTTTCTCCCTTTGTGCTGTTAGACGGATAAAAATAATCAATCCAATCAAACAAACAAACAATAATCTCACAACTATGCACAATAAAGTAAAATGCGGAAAGTAAAGCAACATGATATTTTTTACGTGGAAACCCATTGAAGGAAAAAAAACACTGGACTGTAAGTGTTACCAAACTCTTTCACTAATCACAATTAAATTAACATGTACAATCAAATTCCTTTTTAGATAAATACTAGAGGCAACAAAAACACCAAACAACCTTGAAATACCACTCAAAAGTGGTAAAAAAACAATTAGATTAAATTATGGAAAATACAAATTACCCACTTATAATGCACAAAAGAACAATCCAACCGTAGGTTGGGTAGACAAGAACATCGTGTCAAAATGTGATGTAAAACGGAATACGAATGGTCATCGATTGGATCGATACAATATTATACGTCATACCTTTCTCTTCTGAGCCGCCTACAATTCTGTTTTGTGCGTGTAGTATGTCAACACAACGTTACTGCTCTTTTTTTGTTTTAATAGTTTCCTTTTTTATTTTTTTGTTTTTATTTTAATTAATATATTAGCCCATAAGTAATATTAAAGCTCATATTATTTTACTAAGTGGACTGTTCCTCCAAGTGGGAGGGAAAAACCCAACAACAATTTTATAAATTTTTTCAGCTTTTGTACTTCAACTATTTCAAAAAGGAGTACGTTGATGGAGGTATAATGCTTATGTTACTTTTTTCAAAAGATAATCTAATTTAAACTTCTTCTCAAGACTTTGTATAAACTATAAATTGACTAAATAACAACTAAAGATTACAAATTACTAAAATTATTTACATAATACTCTCTTCAATTCAATATTATTCTTCCATTTGATTTTTGAATACTATTTATCAATCACTAATTTCTATTTTATTCTTAATTTATAAATTAAATCATATTGTTTGATTTGTTTCGATGCAAATAAAGTTAAATGTATTCAAATGGTACATATTAACTCAAGGTCTAAATAATAAATATCACGTTTTCCTTGCTCTTATAAGTTATTTAGTGTTAAATCTTTAATAGTGTTAATTTTCATAATAAGAGAACTTAGTGCACTTAAAGGTTGAAGACAAAAAATATATTGTTTTTAAATCAATTTTAAGATTCAATGTTAATTCTAGACACTACAAAAAAATGCAACTTTCCGACTACCTCAAATAGTCGGAGTTTAGTCGGTATAGAGCTATACCGACTAACTTCCGACTTTTCTGGGTTAGTAGGCTCAGACTGTCCATATAGTCGAAAATTAGTCGCTAAGCACAATTTAAGAATTCAACAAAAAATGGCAAAAAAAAAAAGTTAAAAATTTTCCGACCAAATTCCGACTACCTAAATGGTCGGGAAAAAAAAGAAATTTTTTTTTGTTAATTTGAAACTGCCATGTCATGCCCACATGGCTCCACATGCGCCTATCAATGCCACATCACCAACCAGCTTCACAAGCCACCAAATGCGTCTGGCATGCATCAAACCTGAGACTTTAAGTACTAGTGTACAACACTTCAGCCACCAAACCGAGTGATATTTTGTGGTATAATTTGTAATGTTATTTTATATATTAGCTAATGACTTGTACCTTTATTTGTATAATATTTGTCATTTTAATCTATATTATTCTTATTATTATTTTTATTATTATTATTATTATTATTATTATTATTAGTTTGATTAGTCTTATTTATTAATATTATTAATATTATTAATATTATTACTTTATAAGTGCATTATTAATTAATATATTATTATTAGTTTATTAGTGTATTATTCTTATTATTATAAAGAATTAGTTGTATTATTAATTAAATTAAATGCTAATTAATTAAAAATAAAAAAAAACTTATTAATTAATTGCATACATTTATATGCATTCACAAATTTGGTCAACTTATTCATATGAAATGGAACTTAATTCCACTAACCAATGAAATGATTAGTATGGAAAATGGAAAATTGTTGGTTTTTGAGAAATGCTACCGATTAAATTCCGACTGAATTGTAGTCTGAAAGTAGTCTGAAAGTGGTCGGTAATTTATCCGATTGATATTCAGTCGGAAATTAGTCGGAAAAAAATAAGACATAATTTTTTTTTTCCAATTTAAAAATTCCGATCAATACCTGATTTAGTAGCTATTTAGTCGGAAATTTCGACTAACGCAGGTCAGTCGGAAAATCAGTCGGTAAATTCAGACTGTTTTGGGTTAGTCGGTGTGTTTCGGTAATGAAACGAGAAAGCGTGAAAGGCACGTGAGATACCTGGAATGGAAGTAGCACAGCGGTCAAGTTGGGAAGCGACACCTCCTAAAAGTGGTTCGATCGTCCTGCGCCACAACACGTTAGTCTTGCCCGGGGGCTATCTCCCAGAAAACCCCTCCGATGCTTAAGTTAGATCGGGGAATGAAAAAGAATAATAATGAAATGTAAATCCGAGATGATAAGGAGTGGTGGTGACGGGGGTCGGTGTTTGGTTACGGTGGTAAAGTGGGAGATAACTGTTGGTAGTAGTGAGTCTTGATTTCGACAGAGTTTCGGTATGTTATGGAAAGCTTAGGGTGGCAGTTGGTTTTGTTGTTCCCTTTTATATCCTCTAAGTGGCGGTTATCTTTCGAGTTGATGAAGATGGGAGGTTGAAAGCGGTTACCACAGGAAGTAGGAAGTTATTGCAGGAAATGGTGGTTGCATGAAAGTTTCTAGACGGTTATTTGTGTAGAAGCATGAAAGACTATTTGACTATAAGTCAAGGTCAAACAAGAAAATGGGGGAGGTCAAGGATGGACTTTACGACTTTGACCATATTGACTAAATTAAATTAAGACAATTAAATATTACCATGACACAGTGGGTTTCAGTCGTAATGTTGCATTTTTTTTAGTGAGAATTACAAGAAAGGTAAAACATGCTTCCGACAATTCTTTTAAATTGAACCACGTATTTGAACTTTTCACCTGAAAATTAGAGTTGGTAATCTGCCAATATAATTCAATTCTTAAATCCACCAAGCGGAAAAGCAAACAACTCACAAGTGTCGTCTACGCTCCCTAAATTGAGCACCCGCTCAACATTTGCTGAAAACTTGAAAACAATAAGTGAAATAATATAAAAAAAGAAAAAAAAAGTTATTAACTTTATTCTCAAAATAAGCACTTTTTGTCCAGTCCAGAAATTCGACACTTTTCGCTGTTAATAACAGCGAATAAAGAGGTTTGATCAAATAAATCAAGATCTTTATTTTGTTACTAACAACGAGCGAAGATTTTGAACATTTTTGATCAGTTTTCTTTGTTTCTCTTAGTAATAGCGAACAGTTACTTGATTCTATTTTGGGAATAAAGAGAGCTGGTAAAAATGGTCAAAGTATTTGTTCGTTGTTAGTAACTGCGAAGAAAGATCTTCACTTTTTTTGACCAAATCTCTTTGTTCACTGGTATTAATAGCGAACAGTGTTAAACCTTTAAACTGAGAAAAAAGTGTTTATTTTGAGAATAAAGTTCAACAATTACTTATTTTTTTGATTTTTTTTATATTATTTTACTTATTCTTTTCAAATTTTCACTATGAAGATTTTTGCAAAACCACTCCTACTATTGAAAAGTTGCATTTTGGCTACTTAGTGCAACAAGACTGTTCATTTTGCTAGAGTATTTGTTAGATTAGTAGCATAAATAATGAATTGCTTGTATATGTATTAATCAATTATTAGAAGTGCTATTACTTTATACCAAGTATTCTTTGTTTTGAATTAATTCTTTCATTTTTATTCAAAAAAAAAATAATTCTTGCGTTTTGCCCACAACACTTAATTTTTAGCTATAAGTTATTGAATAGAATTCAATATAAATTCAAGTAATGTACTTCTATCAATTGTTCTCAACTAAATCAGAAAAATAGGATTCAAGTATAAAATCATACATGTTCGTACAATTATGTTTTAAATAATACGCTTTTAATTAAAAATTTTAATTTGATAAGATAATTGGGGGTGCGTGTGCGTAGCATGCGCCCCACCAACTAGTATAGATTAAAAAAAACTCTATTGAAATACTCCCTTCTATTCTAACCATTAGTCCCATTGATTTTTTTTTCACTATTCACTTATCACTCTTAATTTGTATTTTATTCTTAATCTATAAGTTAAAACATAGTCATGTGAGATCTTGTTTGATTCTTCTCAATACAAAGATAATTAATATCTACTTTTTATAATTTTTAATTCAAAACAATTAGAGATATTAAATGTTAAAATGTTATCTCGGCAAGTGTGGAAAAATAAATGAGACTAATGGGTTGAATAAGAGGTAATATTAAAATTGAAGAAGACTAAAAAAAAAAAAAAAGACACGCTGACTGTTCACAACTTTCTGTACAATTTTGAAATACAGGCCAATTGGCTGAGCTCGGAAAATATTCTTCATTCTTACAGACTAAACAGGAACAGCACAGCTTAGGTTTCCACTCAGAAATTAAAAATGTTGTTTACTTACAGATTACAGTCACAATGCTGTAAACATCATTTCAAGGTAATCCCAATTCCCACCCCGACTTTTACCTGAGAAACACAACACAAACTATACATATTCAAATCTTCCGAAACATTGTATATTCTTCTATCTGCATTGACACAATAGAATGGAATTATGTCCAGTCCAGAACCAACTCAAAAGAAATAACTCTATCCCTTTCAAATTGCTACTGATAGTAATATTTCTTTTCACGACATACCCCTATTATTAGCAATCTCAAAAGAACGGAGGGAGTATTAAGTAGCATAAAAAAACGCATGATTACTTCGTACTTCATATGCTAGCAAGCATCAGGGCATTATTTAAAGGTACTGCAGGCTGCAGCTCAAACTTACTCAACGAGCATACACAGAATGGAAGCCATTGTTTCCTGATCCGTGCAGTTCATGACCAAATCCACATACTCCATCGCTTCATGAGGATGTAATCCTTCAATGAAAAAGCGGATTAGATGAGAATGAGTCCCTTGCATTACTTTTATACACTGTTCCAAATATTTTCTCTGCTGCTGCTCATCCAAATCAGCTGCCTCCATCAATGGAAAAAGATATTTCTCCTCTTCCTCAAAATGCTGGGTGCAGTTTTCCTGTTATGGTTAAACAGATTATTGGTACAGATTGTACAGAACTTGAATCGCTTCCACAATGCAAACCACATGGTGTAACGAATTAGTAAGGAAAAGAAAGAATGACACAACAGATTTACATGTAATGCTTTGAGTCGAGCAGAAAGGCTGTACAAGGCCTCTTGATAGGTAGAAGTAGCAGGTTTGAGAACACCCACTGATTTTATATCTTCTTTGATCCCATTCATTATGGGTAGGTCCCTTGCATGTTCCTCAGTCACACACCTACACACCCCTGTATTGTTTATCCATCATTTTCAAACAATGTTTTATATAAATCCATTTTCAAGATACATCAGTGTTGCTAACAAAGGAGGTGAGTAATCCAACAGAAACGACCTTAAAAAGGAAAAGATTCACAAGCAATTTTCCAATTCATTATCACTGTCATAGGCATAAACTCTAATAAAAGTTTTTTTAAAGGAAAAGAACTGCAAATAGATGGCTTATAATAATGATTGAATGATCAATCTTCGGCTTATTCCAGCAGCATCAAATTAAATTTTTCAAAGTACTTTACAATGTAGTTAATGACAAGTTTCATAAGCCTGAAGTAATAGATCATCAGTCCTTATTTACTTCAACACTCTGCATGGGGGCAATGTGAAGGAAAAGAAATAGAAGGATTTGGAGGAAGATGTTTTCCTTTGTTTAGATAACAATTTTAAAGGGGGATTTGAAAGGAAGAGGATTGGAGGCATTTATGAAGCTGCTTTTTGTTAACAATCAAATCTCTCCAAAAGTGAAAATATATAGAAGGAAAATAATATTTCTTTTTTTGTCTTTTCCATGATCTCAATAAACATGGGATATGTCCCCTAGTAGTCCCCTGCTTGATCAATTTGTTAGTTGGCTTGTAAACAAGACCACACAAGAGGAGAATTGACAACAAACAAAATCGATGAGGTTTAATCTTAAAATCAGTTGGTAATAGTGGAAGTAGTCCATCAATTTTATATGTGAATATCCCTCTCTAATTGTTCGATTTAAGATTACATATGACTTATTTTCTAACATTGTACTCCTTTTCCCTTCTCTTCTTTTTCCTCCTACATTTTTATCCAAACATAGTGCAAGTATTAGGTGAAACTGAATAATTTTTCGCAAATCTATGGAGAATGTACGATAAATGACCCTTTATTACATAAATGAAATGGGCTCTATACAGGCTTTAAACGAACCTTCATTTTTATTATTTTTACTTAAATTACGATACATTATTATAGATTTATAATCGTTAATACTCTAGTTATAATTGATAAATGCTTATATGTATATGAACTCAAAAAAACAGCCTATAATTATGATACATTATTATAGATTTATAATCGTAAATATATTTACTCAATATAACTACTAATATGCTTATTCCAATGAAAATTAAGAAAAACAAAAATTTAAACAATCCAAGTTGGACTGAGCATGTAAAAATGGTCTGGCCCGTTTAAACCAGGCCCAACTTCTATATAAGCCATTGCACACACTTCAATACCACCAATAAAGGTAAACGTCTCCCAGTATTCCGCACAAGGCAGGGTCCGGATGGGGGTTAATTTTCTAGAAATATGCAGACAAATCATACTCGTTCTCCCAAGGAGGGAGTATAGACAGATGCGCGCAGTCAAGAAACCCCCAATTGATACCAACGCCTAATAGGGGTCGAGCCACAAACCTTCTGCTCCACATGTAGATGCTCTATTTATTGAGCCACAAGCGCTTTTGGTGGAATATATTAACTTAAGAATGTCCTCCACTCCATGTTTTATGATCAGTGGAGTATATGATGTTGGGATAATTGACCCACTTAAATTTGTAGATTTAGAAAAAAAATTGCTGAATAAAATTATCGGTATATTCCAATATCAGTTTTATTTTTCTTTAAAAAGTTTACAATACCAATATGAGTATGAGTATATGACCTGATCTAAATCAGAAAGTATTTATGCTATATACTTTTCGACAGTAATACAAATTTGTTCCCTAGCAACACTTTGTTTATTTTTCGACAGTATTCATGATGAGTTATAGTCCTATATAAACTCATTCAACCTGATGATTGTATTTTTAGTCGGATTCTCTTCTTATATAATAAAATATGTTATGATCGTGAAATTCGTATCTACCGTGCAATAAATCCATTTGGCGACCATTAACATGACTTAATTTTACACAAACTTGCAGTGTTGTCACAACAATCGTGGATGTCAAACAAATTCGATCAACTTTTTAATAACAATGTAACAATTGAGAAAAAAAAAGACCTGGATCAGAAGCTTGTAATAGAGGAAAAAGAATGCGCTCCTCCATTTGCGCATGCTCTAGCAATATCTCCAACAACTTTCCATAACTCTTCCCCAATTTACCCACCTCCATTTTTAGTGTGCCCAACGTTGAATCAATAACCCCTAATCCGCCACGTGTCGCAAGATCCATCCCCCATTTATCAACCCTCTCCAGATGCAACCTCATACTCCGGTGCTGAAGCGCCGCCATTCTCACCATCACCACCACAGGCGTTTTCGATTTGTCTTCTCCCCAAACACACTCTACTTTCTCTCTCTTCAACAAGGCAGGGAATGGGAGTTTAGATTCCACGTAACCCAAAATTGTTTGGAAAGGACCCGAAACAGGGTATTCGGTATCGAAACGGATAGTGAATTCGGGCGTTTCGGGTCGGGGAATGAAATGGAGTGAGAGTGATTTGTAGCGAAGAAGGAAACGGAGGTAATAAGTGAAAATATTGGTTGGGTCTCCATGAAGATTAACGACAGGAATCATGGGTTTTAGAGTGGTAAATTGATCAGCTGGAGCAATTTCAGTGAGAGATTTATTGTTCTTATGGTTGGTAAAACAATTACCCATCTTGATTGTTAGAAGAAAGAATACAGGGTAAGAAATGGAATAGCGGAGGAATTAGATTACAGAATGAAATAATAATAGTAATGGGTAGAAATAGAAGTGGACTAAAAAGGAAGTAAAAATAATGGAGGGATAATGAAGGAATTAATGAGAAATAATGGATGAAAATGGATAAAATGGTGAAGTGCAAGGAAATGAGATGTACCAGAAAGAGGAAGTGTGAGGAATTTGGAGAGATTATTGAAGGCGACCCTCAAAATGAAGTGAAAAGCAGAACGAAAGGAAAGCAGCATTTTTGCATTTTCCCTCGCGTTTTAAAAGGGTAAAAATGTAAATATCATTTCTTCAATGAAATTTGGAAATGCATCTATTGACTGTTTTCCATTGTCAACTACGTACCCTTAGGATTATACCCATGCTATGCACGTAGGAATGGTCACGGGTCTAGGATCCTGTTAGACCCGCCCCAGACCCGCCCCTTTTTTAAGGGTCTGGGTCTTATTTTTTGAGACCCATCGGATCCGGGTCGGATCTGGATCTAAAAAATAATTGACGGGTCCGGGTCCAGGTCCAATATCCGGACCCTAGACCCGCCCCTTGGACCCTTATAAATATTAAATTGTGCATTTTTATTTGTCTTCTAAGTATGAATTATGCCCCCAATATTTATTTTCTTTTCATATAATCATAATATATATAAATAATATATATGCTATTTCCTAAGTGCTAAACCAATTACCTTTATTTCATAGTGTTTATAATTGAATGTAAGCGTATATGGGTGACGCTATGCGAGTTTAGATTTTAAATTAATATTTAATATTTGTAACATACGATATTAACTCTCTTACAGATATACGAAAAAATATAATGACTTACAAGTGTTTCAAATTTGACAAGTCAAAGTGATTTTTTTAGACCCACGAAGAACCCATTAAGGACCCTAGACCCATCAGATTCGAAGGGTCTGGGTCCGGGTCTGAAAATTTTGGACCCTTAGAATCCGGATCTCAAAAAATTAAAAGGGTCCGGGTCCATGACCCATGACTATATGCACGGATTTTGTTAAATACTAACAGTACTATTATTGTGTTTTGGTTAAAAATAAGAGGTGACAAATTGGAAGTTTAATACTTCCTCCGTTCCATAATACTTGCTATATTTTGTTTTTGGGCACTATTCATTGTTTAAGCTTATTTTATGTATTGCGGGTAATATGTAAGTAATAATATAGTGAAGTGGGATCTTGTTTGAATCGTTTAATCGCATACTTTCATAATATACACTTTTTATAATTTTTAAATGTGTATAATTCGACATATAAATGAACAAAATAATACATTGGATTGCGTAAAAAAGTTAAATGTAGCGAGTATTATGGAACGGAGAAAGTATTTACTAAATGTCATCAACTATTGTTTCTGAGTTGTACCTTTTTGGTTAATATTTTGTACATTTTCCCTCTTGCATACATGGAGAAATTAAATTTGCATTACCGAAATGGCCATGCATCATCGTGTTACATACTATATTAAAAATATTATTGAAATCAAAACATTTTCACATTAGTGCCAAATGATAAAAATCAAAGGGCTAGAGGGAATAGAGTGTTGTAGCTTTCAAAAAATTAAGAGTTGATAACATTTTTAAATAAAAATAAATTAAATATAAAAATGATTAATTTATGGTAATTAATGATTAATTTATGGTAATTATCCAAAGCCATTTTTAAAATTTCGTTAGCAACACATAATTTCATCATTTTACAAATTTTTATGTATTCTTCAATAAGCACTTAAAGTTTAAATATCAACTATTAAATTATGAAACAGTCAAATTATACTGAATTAATATTCACGAATATACCGCAAAAATCTATTCATTTTAAACAAATTATTAATCAGCAATACAATAGGTAGAATTTTAAACAAAATGAAAATACCTAATTAAGACTATTATAATGCAATTAGCTAGCGAATTAGAGAATCAACCAATACAAACACTACATTAATGTATCAACATAACTATTTGAAAGAAATTTACATAAATTGAATCCAAAAAGTAACAAAAGAACTAATAAGCTAAAAATATGACATTCAATTTAAAAATATTAGTGACAAATGACAAGGGAGTGGCGTTAAAAAAATCCAAATGCTTGTATAGCTATTACACAAAGAAGCAATGTTAGGTCCACTCTAAGTAGAGCTGGGAAAACGGTCAATTGGTTGGGTTTTGGGTCGGATCAATTTCGATCGGGTTATTTTCGGATCGGATTATTCTCGGGTCGGGTTATTTTTAGGTCGGGTCACTCCGGGTTTCAGATCGGTTCGGATTGATCTGACGGGTCATGACTTACAAAATATTTGAAAAAATATTTTTCATATTATTATTTTTGACAATACCCTTGCCTGTATTTGTATTTTTACCACATGATTCGTATCCGACCCACCCCATATCCATAAAAACGGATCAGGTCCTCGGATACAGGGTGGGTCCATTACCCATCACCATCCTTAATCATGACATACGATTTTCAAATATAATTGTTATGTAGTGTAAAATGACATTAAATATCTTCTCAATTTTCATGGGAGTAAAATAGGTGAACGGATTTGTAAGATGCGCGCTTTAGAATAGGGATTGTGTCATCCTTTTTCAGAAATATTCGTAACTATGGTAAAAACGATGTTAAATATCTTCTCAATTTATATGCTTGATAGATAGATGAATAACTAACAACTTATTCGACTTGTGAGATACCATTTTTATAAGTGTAGATGTTAAATATATATGGATTTGCATGCAAGGAAAATAGGTGATTACAATGTCCTTTTTTCAAAGAGAAAATTACAATGTAAAAAAAGCGTTATTTTTTTTTTACGTACTTTATGAGATATTGTACTGAGTTTTATGGTTCAAGGGATATACTCAAAATGTTGATAAACTTTGGAAATTAAAATTAAACTTTGAAACTTTTTGAAAATTGAGATTTTTATAATAAACTGATATTGGACCTGTCAAAACGGGTCAATCGGGTCGGTTGTCGGTCGAATCATTTTCTGTCGGGTTATTATTGGGTCGGTCATTTTGCGGGTTAAGTCATTTTCGGGTCGATCGGTTTCGGGTTTTTTCGGTCGGTTTTCAGATTTATTTTCGGGTCGAATTAATTTTTCCCAGGTCTAACTCTAAGTAATTAGAATATTCCAAAAATAATTAATTTGGTTAATAGATCAAACTAGAGCTGTTCAAAAGTGACCCGAAACCGAAAGTAAATCGACCGGAAAATGCGTTCCTTTTTTATGTTTATCGAACCGACAATACCCGAACCGAAGTTGTACCCGAACTAATTGACAACCAAAAATGGGAAAGTTGAACCCGAACTGTAACCGACACGTAACCGTTAACCGATGTTATCTGAACCAAAAAATGACCAACCCGAGTCATATCCGACCCGAATCATGCTCGAAACCGAACTCGATCCGACTAAACCCGAACAAATTTTAGATCGAATTGCTTTAAACCTGAACCAATTTTTAACATAGAAGTATGATAGACTCATATTCAATCGTTTTATTATTTAATCTAACAAAGTGAGATATTTTAATAAATTAAATTTTATAAATACATAGTTTCATATATTTAGAGTTAATAATTAATGGTCAATGTATATTTAACTACTTTTAATCGTATTAGATGAAAATTGATAGAACTTTATAATTTTAATTTCCGGTCAACAAGTAAAAGTAACAAAGTAATAATGATCACTAGTTGATTTGCATTTTAACTATTTTGCTTTAAGTAAAGGGAATCTTGTCATCAATTAAAAAATGACTAACAACTTAATTTGATATTGACTTGATCGATAGTAATTAGTAATACGTAGCCGATAGTAACTAAAACCCGAACCCGATCTATACTCGACAAAACCGAACCAATTATTAACCGATGACAACTCGACACCGATTAACACTCGACGCGAACTTCAACCGACACGGAACCGATGTTAACCCGATAGCTCGAATAACCGATCTTCAACCGAACCGCGACTAACCGACCCGACCCGAGTGTGACCCGTCGTGACACGCAATCGAAAATAGCCAAGCCAAAATACAACCAAACCGAATGACACCCGTCCGAAACCGACTTGATCACCCGAATGAACACCTCTAGATCAAACCCTTCAAATGGCCCACTCCCTTTCTCTTAACCTAGCCGTTTTCTATTTTGCTTTCACCATGTCATAAATACTTTTTCTCATCTTGAAGCTTAAGGTGTTCATAGTATGGGTGATTTTAATTATTTTTGCATTATGTTGTTGATTGAGATGATGTTGCATGTTGTTGTTGGTAGATGGTAATTGTTCTACGGTGAATTTACTTCATGATGAGTACGTTTTGTTTTTTGTGTTTTTTTTAAGTTTCAATTAAATCTTTACATTTTATATATATAGCTGTTGAATTTACTTGCATGTTAATAAAATTAGATGTTTAAATTCATATTTGTTGGAGGGTATAGTTTTTCCCTCTTTTGGTCATAGATATAATCTTTGGAATTATTTTTTTGGCTTGAAATGGAAAAAATTGAATAGTCGTTCAGTTTATATCCCTTTTCCTAAATGTTAGATTTCTATCACTCTAGGCTGTTGTTAAAGTTATATATCAATGGGATCTATGTTTCTACATGTGTGATTCCTAAGAGTATAATGGCATTATCACTATTTTCTTTAATGTTATGGATATGTATGTCTATTAATGTAGATGCACTTGCATTATACAAAAAATTAGAACTACTTTATTACCCAAAACAAAAAATTAGTTTCAACATTACTACAATAAATCTCACACCTAAATAATTATTCCAACCTAGAATTGTATAATGCATGTGTAATCCAAAAAAGTATTGCTTTTAAAAATCTTAATAAATTATTTAAATTAGAGTAATATATTATTGTTTTTTAAAATAACTTTTAAGGGATTAATTTTTTTACGCTTTTCATTAATTGCATAATTCAATCATTCAAATTCCAAATTTTAACTAATAGGAGAAGTTATTAGAAAATTTTCTATTAAAAAGAAATAATTCGTGCTAGAATTATATAAACCTAATAATTTGATGTATAAAAAATGATTAAAGGACATATTTTAGGTATAAAAAGTGAGTAAATCAATTAAAATGCCAATGATGTAATAACAGTAATAGAGTTGAATAGATAGTATGGTTAGGTATTACCTTGAAATTAGATGCTCGATTGAGATCTTTAAAAGTGATAATGTAATTAGTGGACTCATTTGTTATTGATTACCTTCGAAAGTAGTACTAGTTTAAAAATGATCTTTCAAAGTAGTTGTAGTATATAAATCGTCAACCGACAATATCATGTTGTTATATTTGTGTTGCTAAGTGTAATAATAATATAAAACATATACTACATTATCTATTTGCGTGATTTGTTGAAAACTCATAGGATATGATAAGTTTGCATTAGTTATTTTCATTCAATCACTTAACTCTAACTGTATTTCAAAAGGTTTTCAGTTTCTATTGTAAATAGTTACTTTATAATGCATTATGTGAGAAATATGAAAGGAGGGTTTTATAATTGATTGAATTAACAACATTAATTAGCCTTACATTAATCAATGTCATTATGAATATCTAAATTAATATGAATATGAAGGGAGGGGTTTATATTTTAATATTAATATATATGTCATTATGAATATTTAAATTAAAGATAGGTAATATTAGTACTAATATTCATAAACAATTAATTAATTATTAAATTAAATAATATTTTATTATTTTTAAATTTTGAAATCTATGTCATTATGAATATTTTAATTACACTTACTACCATATTAAATTAACTTCTTTATTGATGATAATGTAAACTACAATAGGGAAGAAGGAGGGATGTATGGAGTGATGACAAATGGAAAAATGGCATAGATGTATGGAATCATGACATTTGGCAAAATGAATTCAAGAAGTTACAAATGGCATAGATGTTTTCCAATTAGTATATTGTAATTTGTATGATACTTCCTCCATTCCATAATACTTGCTAAATTTTACTTTTTTACGCAATCCAATACACAATTTCAGTCATTAATATCTTAAATTACAGTTAGCTAAAAATTATAAAAATTAAATATTATAAAAAAATGCAATTAGACGATTCAAACAAGATCTCACTTGACTATATTTCTTCTTACATATTAGTCGTTATATATAAAATAAGCTCGAACAATGAATAGTACTCATAAGTCAAATGTAGCAAGTATTTCAGAACGGAGGAAGTACATATTCTGAAATTAGAAAGTGCTACAATAACATTATTTTTATTGGACTAGCTCAACATATACTTATTGCACTTAAGTAGATAAATTTAACTTTAAATTAATCCTTTTTTTGTGATTTTAGAGTGATTTAGTTATAAGTATAAAGTGATCATTTACAATTTAAAGTGATTAACAAAATATATGAGCTTATCAAATAATGAGACAATCTCACATTCTCTTCGATTTCCTTTAAATGTCTAATTTGGTTTTCAACACTATTTACCAATCACTCTTATTATGTGCTTTATTTTATTGTAAAGGTTAAAACATATTTAAGTGAGATTTTGTTTAATTCGTCTTATTTTAAATTTTATTTATATCAATTATTCAAAATTTTTACTCAAACACAAGTAGAGATATTTAAGATGGAATATTACATTAGCAAATGTGCTAAAACCAAATGAGACATTTAAAGGTAGTAGAAGGGAGTATTATACTTGTTAAATAAAAGTACAGATACAGTCAAACAATAAATGCCCACTAGAGGGTAAAGAAATAAATAATGCGGAAAATGGGTTTTGAATACTGCCAAGAAAGTATTTTAGATTTCCCAAGTCTTTCATATCAAATTCACCAGACTATTTCTTCTTCAAGTCCCGTATCTCATCTGCATCATTTCCAATGATCACCATATCATCCACATAAATAATTAAGCATGTAATATGATCTTTTTCTTTCTTAAGAAACAATGTATGATCTGAATTACTCTATTTGTACCCGGACTTCTTCAAAGCAAATGTAAACCTCCCAAACCATGCTTAAGGAGATTGTTTGAGGCCATATAAAGCCTTTTTGAGTCTGCATCCTTGTCTTGGACTGTATGCTTCTAAGAACCCTGAAGGAGGCTTCATGTACACTTATTCTTCGAGTTCTCCATGTAAGAATGCATTTTTAACGTTGAACTGATGTAAGGGCCAATCTTTATTTGCTCAAATTGAAAAAGGAACCCGAATAGTATCGATCATGGCTACTGGTGAGAATGTCTCAGAGTAGTCTACACCGTATGTTTGAGTGTACCCCTTTGCACTAGTCGAGCCTTGTAGCGTTCAATAGTTCAATCTGCATGATATTTGATAGTGAACACCCATTTGCATCCCACTGTTTTCTTCCCTTTAGGTAGCTCACATTTTTCCCAAGTTTCATTTTTCATAAGGGTCGATATTTCCTTCTCCATTGCTTTCTTCCACATAGGATCCTGAAGAGCCTCTTCAACATTTCTCAGTATTTTATTTGAGTACAAAAAAGTGTTGAAGGCCAATGTTGTTTGAGCTAAGGATTCAACACTACTCTGATCTATAGGGTATCGAGATTTTTTTGCCTCATAATTTGGATCATATCTTTTTGGAGGAATACCCCTCGTACTTCTTGGGGGTAACTTATATTTGCGAGGTGACTCAGTACTAGGAACTTCATTTGGAATATCAATCAAAGGCTCGAGAATTACCTCGTGTTCGGATTGCTCTCTAGATGTTTCGGACAGGACATGAGTAGTCTGAGGATGAGCATGTACTATATCTTTAGTGGCAACAGCTGTGGGATTACTTACTTTCTCTGTAGCGTCATATTCAGTTATAGGATCTGAATTAATAGCAGTGGGATATATTAGCCAACTTAAGTCATCACTACTCACAGTTTCCCCCTGAGTACTAAGTTGGGGATAGTATCCGATTTAATAGAAGTGTTATGAGCATGTTATAGAATCTCACAAAAACATCAAATACCTCTGATTTACGTTTCAAGAAGTACATTCAACTCATGCGAGTACAATCATCTACAAACAAAACAAAGTACGAAAGCCCATGTGTATTAGATTCAAGAGCTGGACCCCAAGCAACAGAATGAATCAAAGCAAACAGTTTTATACTGTGGGTCAAACTCGGGGAATATATGTGCTTATGACTCTTTGCTAGGACATATGCTTCACTTCAAAACTAGCCCCCTGTTCTTCATCTGCCATTGACGTTTCTTCATCCCTTTGGTTTTCGTTAATCTTCTGATTTGTTTTTTCGGGTTTAATTATGGAGAAGAAAACATCTAGTAGTTCTTCAACAATTCCAAGTTATTTATATGATGGCCTTTGTGATTATGGGGAACTGTGTTCTTATTCCTTGCATGGCCGACCACACTCATACTCAAATGAGATTTTAAGGTAGTCTAAGAAAGAACTTGAGGTGTAACACCCCGTGAATTTGAATGAATTAATATTCGAGATTAAAATAAAATAATATTAATCAAGTATAAGAATTTGAGTGAGTCAATATGTGACAAACGATTTCGGCCTTTGTCGCGTAACGAGTTGTTGCTATTTATCTAATTTAATATTTTTATGAGTATTAAAATTTAAATTAAACAATTAAACCTTATTTAGAGTAATTAATTAATTAATTAAAAAAAAAAATAAAATATGTTAATGGTGTTAAAAGTGGCCGGCCATGGGGAGGAAATTGGAGGAGTTTTTGTAACTCCTCACTTAATTGTGGGTTAATGTGCATTAAGGGGGGGGTTATGGGAAGATAGAAAGTTGTGTGTACTCTTAAAATGCTAGGTTGGGTGTAAGCTTTTCATTTTGGTGTTGCTCTTTCTATTGCATTTGCTCACAAAATAAAAAAATAAAAAAATTCTCCCTTTTTCTTCCTTGATTTCGGTTGCTAGTATTAAAAAAAAAAAAAGGAATTTTGTGATCATTCAATCTATTATTCAAGGGTGAGTATAGTTCAATTGTTAAGATTAGATTTTCTCTTTTGAAGAAAATTATTTTATTTTCTTCTTTTAAAAATATGATGAAATCCCATGACTTTTAGGAGGATTGAATATTTTTTTGTAAATCTTGTTTGTATAAACCTTTAACAAAAATTTAATTTGTTTGAAGGGTTGTGCTCATATATTTTGAGTTAATGAGGAAGTTGTGTGTATTAGTAGTTGTGTATAATGATCATGTTGTTTATGTGTTGGAAGTTTTGGTTGGATCACTATTAAAAAGGATTTACTTTTGTCATGAGATTAAAAAGATTTATTAATTGAAATATATATATAAAGATAATAATAATAACAATAGTATAAAAAAAAATATATATATATATATATTGGACAGTACCGGCTGTCTCGGCAGTGGTGCCTCGTTTCGAGGTCGGGTGTGTTTCGTTGTTGTTTCATTTATCCGTCGTGTGCAAAAACTCGTTAAATGCTAAAATTAAATAAAAATAGTAAATGGATGTTAAAAATTATGAAATTTGGTACTCAAGGTAATTGATGCGTTTCGGACGCAGTGGCGAAGTCGGATTTTTCATTTGAATTTTCTAAACTTTCCGAAAAAGCCATTTAAGTTTCTGGTTTAAAGTGGAATTTTGACTTATTTGGAATTTGATGAAATCAATTAAAGTTACTAAGTCTTATTGATATATTAGTGGTATAGAATGAGTTAGAGGTGTAAACACGTTCTAATACGTGTTCGTTTTGTGTGAATGTGTTTAGGACCTCGATTCATAAGAGGGTGAAATTCCTGTTGCGTTTGAATACCGTTGTTGCTGTTGCTTAAAGGTACACGCTTAGACCATACAATATATGTGGTTGTGCAAGTAATGTTGTTTCATTCTTGGTTATTGCATTGTGACTCACATAAGGATTAGACACCCCAAATAATTTGAAAGAAGTTAATTTGGAAATTGAGGATGGATGTGTTGGGTAGCCCAAAGGGGTTAAGTTTTGGAATGGATTATATAAATTTTGTTCCCATGGCAGTTTTGGATCATTACGGTCACCATGGGGGTATGCATACTTTAACCTTTGACGACCCGAATAGGACGGGCAACGTCTTAGGTCGGTGGTTGCCTTGGGATTAGCTCTCCTAAGTGTATTCCGCCAAATGAATTGGATTATTACTTGGACGACCCGAATAGGACGGGAAACGTTTCAAGTTGGGGATTTTTGAATAAATATATTAGAGCCTTTGCATGCTAGGATGAACGTGTTGCTCGTCTTCCACTTATTGATATTTTGTATGATTGTCTCTGACGTGTATTGGATTGTTCTTTGGAACTTGCTTCTGTTGTCAACCGACGACTAGCAGGTTAATTGCAGGTGGGAATTGGAGTGAGGTTGAAGTTAGGATCACGTCACCCAAGACCGTATTTATGTAATAATAATTATAATAGAAAATAATTTACTCTTGTGTAATGGATTTTAGACTAGTTCGTTTTGTCGTTTTGTTGGTAGAGGCCGCTGGGTTCTCAAGTTGTATTATGAACTTTACAAACCTGTCACTATCATATGTTTTATTTTTCGCCTAGTTATGTTTCCTTATCGTTGGAACGTTAACGATCTTGGATGAGAATTTTCCCTCTAAGTGTCCAGTTGTGACCCGGGTTCTTATTTTCATATGATTATCCGGCTCACGCAAACCGGACCGTTACAATTGGTATCAGAGCCAACGTTCCCTTAGTGATAAAGGAATACTTGACCTTAGTAGAGAGAATTTGGGTAGAGCCGATGTATTAAAAAAAATTGGATGCTTTGTGATATGTTTCGGGGTTTACTTGGGAGGGAACCGTTAAAACCTTATTATAGTAAAAGTGACTTAGTTTATCAACAATCTTTTAATTACCTTCCGTTTCATGTATGTTCAGGATCATGGACAAAGGAAAGGCCCCGATAACCCCAAGCCCAACTAACATTGTGGCAAACTTTGACCCAGAAACTGCATGGAGGGAAGTTGTGAATAATGAGATTTGGAAGATAAGAGATGGAGAGAGCATTCGGGATTATAGGGAAAGAATGATTATGATAAGAACAAAGGTTAATAGGGTGTGTTTCGACCTACAAATGGATCTAGATAGGGTAACCCAATTGTCTGAATCAAGGAAGGTGGTAGAAGAAAACCCGAGGGAGCCCAATGGAGTTAACTTCCAAAACGAACCCTTTGGGGGAGAGGGGTATGATGGAGAGGAAGAGGAAGACCCCGAGGAGGAGGAGGAAGTAGAAGAGGAGGAACGTAGTAATGAGGTGGAACCTATGGAAGAGGAAGAACTCCATGTAAAGGAAGAATCTGATACAATCATGGAGCATGTAGGAGATGGGTACCTATCTGACCCTCCACTAGTAGACCTCAGGTCACCGTCTGGGGATGCTTTTGGGATGCGAGACCCTAAACAGGAATCACTAAGTCCTATGGAGAATACTAGTGAGGATGAGAGAGAAGGCTGGGGATCCCATTACGATCTGTACGGATTTAGGGTTGAATCTGGAGGGGAGTTTTCTAATAAGGAGGATCCTGAGGAAGAAGAAGAAGAGTTGCTAATAAACAGTCCAATGGAAAGCGACTGGGAATCGGAAGGAGAATATATGAGTTCTAGCACTGACTTCGGGGATGATGGGGCTGATGAGGATTTTGACATAGCAAATTATGATGAGTCTGCTGATATTATGGATGCTTTGTACTGATTTCTTAATTCACTTTTTGTTTGTTTATCCTTGTAGTTGTTCTCCTTTTTGAATAATGTAAAACGCTTTGCGAAAGTTGTTATAATAAACAGTATCAATAAAGTTTTATATTGAGTTAATTTAAGTGCTCTCTTTTTGTTCTTCCTCTGTTTTGTTAAGTTATGCATGGTAATTTGAGTGGTTTTATAGCCACAACGACTTATAATATACTTGTAGACAATGGAATGCGTGTATGTGTAATTATTTACTTATGAATGTTAATCTATCCCAAACACCTTTTCCCTTGAAGACTTTAGGACCTTAGAACGCGTTAGTAATTAGTACTTTTCTTTTGGTTGCAGAAGATGCCTCCTCTCTCCCGAAAAAGACTAGCTAAGAACGGAACTAACCGAGCCTTAAGGAGCTTAGTTAAGGCGTTAGCCGGGGTTAGTGCGCCACAAGAGAGGTCTTTGTCTGAACAGGCTTCTGATATGAGCAAGAGGATTAGCCAGAACAAACCATCTCCTTTTGATGGTAAGGGAGAACCATCAGAACTTGAGCATTGGTTAAGAGAGTTCGACAAACTTTTTGATGTAGTAGAGTGTCCGGAAGAACTGAAAGTTAATCAGGCAGCTTTTTACTTGACTGGGGAAGCTGACTATTGGTGGGCGAATAGTAAGGCGGGGTTAATAGAACAAGCTGAGGGACTTTTCGATTGGGATATGTTTAAAAGGGCTATGCGGGAGAAGTTTTATCCTTTACACGTGAGGAAGGATAAATCGAATGAGTTTGCCCGATTTGAAATGGGTAGTTTGACTGTTGATGAATACTACCACAAGTTCATGGAGTACATCAAATACTGTCCTGATGATGTACCCACTGAAGAGAAGAAAATGCAACGCTTTGAACTGGGGTTATCATTCGATATTCAAAAGCATATTGAAAGTGATCGTTACAGCACGTTAGAGCAGATGTACAAGCGTGCAGCTCAGGTAGGGAATATTTTAAGGAAGGAGAAAGAAAAGGAGAAGAATAGCTTTACCGAGAAGAGAAAGGAATTGTTAGGACAGGCTTCAGGGGCACCTGTAAATTTCCACTTGAAGAAACCAAAAACCTTTGGTAACTTTCAGGGGAGCAGTTCTGGTGTGAATCCTGGATTCAGGGGGGAAGCAAGGCCGACGAAACCTTTACTGGATCGGGATGGAAAGGAAAGGAAGTACTTCTGCAGGAGGTGTAAGAAGAACCACCCCGGAAAGGATTGTGAAGGGAATTTAGTTGAATGTAATTTTTGCCATAAGAAGGGACATAGGGAGTACGAGTGCTACATAAAGAAAGGCAGTGAAAGTCGACTGTTAGGGGAACAACATCGACCTCAACACCCGATGGGCTTTGGGAGGCAAGGAAATCGACCAACTGGGGTAGATAATCAGGGTAACAATGGTCAGAGGTTTCAACGACAGTTTAATGGGGGTCAAGTTCGTTCAGATGGCAATCGGGCTGAGGGTTCAGGAACCCCACGAATGGGAAATCAAGGGGGAGGAATGAACGTTCAGCCGGCTAGTGGACGGGTATCTGCGGTCAGTTCCAGGGAGGCTGACCAGACAACAGAGGTGGTTACAGGTACGTTCACCGTCCATTCTGTAGCTGTTAATGTATTATTTGATTCGGGTGCAACTTGTTCTTTTCTGGCGAGAAGTAAAATAGACGAACTGAATCTAGGAGCTTTTGAGAATGTATCTTATACCGTGGCAGTCCCTTCGGGGAGACTATATACTTGCGATAAATTATATAGAGATGTGCCTTTGAAGATAGGGAAAGTTGTTTTTCCTAGTAATCTATATGTGTTAGATATGGAGGGATTGGAAGTGATTTTGGGAATGGATTGGTTAGGAAGGTACAAAGCAACCCTTGAATGTAGGGAGCAAAGAGTGTTGCTGGTGGGACCACATGGGGAGAACGTTAGATATAGAAAGTTTTCTAAGGGGCCTAAAACAAACTTAGTGTCGTCCTTGAAACTACAAAAGCTGGTGAGACAAGGACATCCTTTGTACTTGTGTCACATCATACAGGAAGGGAAGAAGGAGGTGGATCCTATCGATGTCGCGGTGGTAAATGAATTCATGGATGTTTTCCCTGAGGAGATTCCTGGGATGCCGCCGCAAAGAGGAATCGATTTTACGATAGACTTGGTGCCAGGTACGGGACCAATTTCAAAGGCCCCGTACCGTATGGCCCCAAAGGAGATGGAGGAATTGAAGTCTCAGCTCGAGGAATTGTTGGATAAGGGTTATATTCGACCAAGTGTTTCACCTTGGGGCGCTCCGATTTTGTTTGTGCGGAAGAAAGACGGTAGTTTAAGATTGTGTATCGATTATAGGGAGCTAAATAAAGTGACCGTTAAGAACAAATACCCGTTGCCTCGTATAGATGATTTGTTTGATCAGTTGAGGGGAGCTGGGATATTTTCGAAAATCGATGTTATGGCTATCACCAATTGAGGATTGCAAGGGATATTCATAAGACGGACTTTAGGACACGCTAACTACATTTTGAGTTTACCGTGATGCCACTTTGGCTGACAAATGCTCCACGCATTTATGTGTTTGATGAATCAAGTATTTAGCGCATTGGATAAGTTTGTGGTTTCTTTATTGATGATATACTAGTCTAATCAAAGGACCTGGATGAGCACGAGGGAAATTTGAGTTTGGTTTTGCAAACATTGCGTGAAAATAAGTTAATACGCTAAGTTTTCGAAATGTGAGTTATGGTTGTAAAAGGTGTCGCTTTTGGGTCATTTTCAGTTTTCAAAGGAGGGTATTTCAGGTCGGACCGTCTGTGAAGATTACGTTCAAATTGGTCCCCACCGAGGAATGTCACAAGTTTAAGCTTTGAGTTGAGCGGTATTACCGCTTTGTCAAAGATTTCCGATCCGCCTATGACTAGTACGTTCAAACAAACGTAAAGTCATTGCTTATGCATCTCGACAACTAAAAATCCATGAGGTTAATTATCCTACTCATAATAAAAATCCATGAGGTTAATTATCCTACTCATGATCTGGAGTTGGCTGCGATTGTGTTTGCTCTCAAAATATGGAGACATTATTTGTATGGGGTTAAATGCAAAATCTATACAGATCATGAGAGTTTAAAGTATCTTTATACTCAGCCGGATTTGAACATGCGGCAACGTCGGTGGTTAGAGCTCATGGCGGACTATGATTTGGAGTTTGTGTATCACGAGGGGCGAGCAAACTTGGTGGCTGATGCATTAAGCAGAAAATCAAAACATTCCTTATCTGCTTTGAATGGAATGGAGGAGTTGCATCGGGACTTTGCTCGGTTAAACTTGGAAGTGGTACGTACGGGTGAATTGAAGGATAGTTTAAGTGCCTTGATTATTCGGCCTTCGTTTTTCGAGGAGATTTTGACTTCTCAGGATAAGGATCCGAAGTTGTTGAAATTAAAGGAACAGGCTCGAGAAGGAAAAGCGGAGGGATTTTTGGTTCATGAAGATGGGAGTCTGAGATTTAAGGGTCGTTGGTGCATACCGTCGGGAGAAACATCCTTGAAGGAAAGCATCTTGGATGAAGCACATTGTACAAAATTTTCCGTTCATCCAGGGGGTGATAAAATGTACCAAGATCTTAAGCTGATGTTCTGGTGGTCGGGAATGAAAAAGGATGTTGCTGAATATGTATCGCGTTGTTTGACCTGTCAAAAGGTTAAGAGCGAACATAAAAGACCTGGAGGTTTACTGCAACCTTTAGAAATTCCGGTGTGGAAGTGGGATGATATTTCTATGGATTTTGTCGTGGGTTTGCCTCGGACAAAGGCAGGGAATGATACTTTGTGGGTAATAGTGGATCGTTTGACTAAATCAGCATGTTTCATTCCTATGAACTGTCGCTGGGAGATGGAGCAATTAGCCCGAGCTTATATTAAGTACGTTGTGCGGTATCACGGTGTGCCCCGCACTATTGTGTCCGATAGAGATACTCGGTATTTGTCAAAGTTCTGGCAGACCTTGCAACAAGCAATGGGTACTACGTTATTGTATAGTACATCGTTTCATCCTCAGACAGATGGGCAAACGGAGCGCACGAATCAGATTTTAGAGGATATGTTAAGAGCTGTTGCCATGGAGTGGCAAGGGTCATGGGATGAACATTTAGATTTGGTCGAATTTTCTTACAATAACAGCTACCAGGCCTCGATTCAGATGGCTCCCTTTGAGGCTTTGTATGGACGCCGTTGTCGTAGTCCAGTTTATTGGGATGATTTCACCGAAGCGGTTACGTTGGGACCCGATTTGCTTTTCCAAATGACTGAGAAAGTTACATTGATTCGGGATCGTTTAAAAGCGGCTCAGGATCGTCAAAAGTCTTATGCCGATTTAAAACGGCGACCTGAGGAGTTTATCGTGGGAGATCAAGTGTTGCTTCGTGTGTCGCCTATGCGCGGAGTGGTGCGTTTTGGTGCTCGTGGAAAGTTAAGCCCTCGCTATATCGGTCCCTATGAGATTTTGGAACGTGTAGGCAAAGTGGCGTATAGGTTGGCTCTTCCAAATACCTTAGAGAAGGTCCATGATGTGTTTCATGTGTCCCAATTAAAACGGTACCATGCTGCTGCCTCTCATATCTTAGATCCCGAACCTTTGGAATTAGACACATCCTTGACCTATTCGGAGCGACCAGTTCGAATTTTAGACAAGAAAGTTCGTAGTACTCGACGAAAGGATATTTCTATGGTCAAAGTTTTATGGTCAAATCACGAGCGTGAGGCCGCTACCTGGGAGACCGAGGACTCTATGCGGGAAAAGTACCCTCAACTCTTTCAGGTTAGTCGCGTTACGGGGACGTAACTCCTTTAAGGGGGGTAGAGGGCGATAAGAATTTCGCGCGCGTATGAATACACTTCTTTGACTTAAGTTTTATATATGTTGTGTTGTGTTCTGGTCGGTTTCAGGTAAGTTACGAGGGCGTAACTTCTTTTAAGGGGGGTAGTCTGTAACACCCCGTGAATTTGAATGAATTAATATTCGAGATTAAAATAAAATAATATTAATCAAGTATAAGAATTTGAGTGAGTCAATATGTGACAAACGATTTCGGCATTTGTCGCGTAACGAGTTATTGCTATTTATCTAATTTAATATTTTTATGAGTATTAAAATTTAAATTAAACAATTAAACCTTATTTAGAGTAATTAATTAATTAATTAAAAAAAAAAAAAAAATATGTTAATGGTGTTAAAAGTGGCCGGCCATGGGGAGGAAATTGGAGGGGTTTTTGTAACTCCTCACTTAATTGTGGGTTAATTGCTGAAAAGGGTTGTGTGTACTCTTAAAATGCTAGGTTGGGTGTAAGCTTTTCATTTTGGTGTTGCTCTTTCTATTGCATTTGCTCACAAAATAAAAAAAAAAAAAAAAAGGAATTTTGTGATCATTCAATCTATTATTCAAGGGTGAGTATAGTTCAATTGTTAAGATTAGATTTTCTCTTTTGAAGAAAATTATTTTATTTTCTTCTTTTAAAAATATGATGAAATCCCATGACTTTTAGGAGGATTGAATATTTTTTTTTTATGTAAATCTTGTTCGTATAAACCTTTAACAAAATTTAATTTGTTTGAAGGGTTGTGCTCATATATTTTGACTCAAGAGGTTGTTTTGTTTTTTTTTCAACCCTCTACAAAATTTTAATTTGTTAGGAAAATTAAGTATTTAATTTAATTATTACGATTTATGAATTTCAAGTTTTTCTTGAAAAATCATGTTTATGGGAATGATTTAATTTGATGATTTTTATGTTTTGATTGTGGATGAGTTAATGAGGAAGTTGTGTGTATTAGTAGTTGTGTATAATGATCATGTTGTTTATGTGTTGGAAGTTTTGGTTGGATCCCTATTAAAAAGGATTTACTTTTGTCATGAGATTAAAAAGATTTATTAATTGAAATATATATATAAAAATAATAAAAATAACAATAGTATATAAAAAATATATATATATATATATATTTTGGACAGTACCTGCTGTCTCGGCAGTGGTGCCTCGTTTCGAGGTCGGGTGTGTTTCGTTGTTGTTTCATTTATCCGTCGTGTGCAAAAACTCGTTAAATGCTAAAATTAAATAAAAATAGTAAATGGATGTTAAAAATTATGAAATTTGGTACTCAAGGTAATAGATGCGTTTCGGACGCAGTGGCGAAGTCGGATTTTTCATTTGGATTTTCTAAACTGTCCGAATTGACAGTTTAAGTTTCTGGTTAAAATGGAATTTTTGAGTTATTTGCAATTTGATGAAATCAATTAAAATTATTAAATTTTATTGATATATTAGTGGTATGGAATGAAATAGAGGTGAAAACACGTTCTAATACGTGTTGTTTTGACCTCGATTCATAAGAGGGTGAAATTCCTGTAGCGTTTGAATTATCGATATTTGCTGTTGCTTAAAAGGTACACGCTTAGACCATACTTTATATGTGGTTGTCCAAGTAATGTTTTTTCATTCTTGGTTATTGCATTGTGACTCACATAAGGATTAGACACCCCAAATAATTTGAAAGAAGTTAATTTGGAAATTGAGGATGGATGTGTTGGGTAGCCCAAAGGGGTTAAGTTTTGGAATGGATTATATAAATTTTGTTCCCATGGCGTTTTGGATCATTCCCGGTCACCATGGGGGTATGCATACTTTAACCTTTGACGACCCGAATAGGGGAAACGTTTCAAGTTGGGGATTTTTGAATAAATATATTAGAGCCTTTGCATGCTAGGATGAACGTGTTGCTCGTCTTCCACTTGTTGATATTTTGTATGATTGTCTCTGACGTGTATTGGATTGTTCTTTGGAACTTGCTTCTGTTGTCAACCGACGACTAGCAGGTTAATTGCAGGTGGGAATTGGAGTGAGGTTGAAGTTAGGATCACGTCACCCAAGACCGCATTTATGTAATAATAATTATAATAGAAAATAATTTACTCTTGTGTAATGGATTTTAGACTAGTTCGTTTTGTCGTTTTGTTGGTAGAGGCCGCTGGGTTCTCAAGTTGTATTATGAACTTTACAAACCTGTCACTATCATATGTTTTATTTTTCGCCTAGTTATGTTTCCTTATCGTTGGAACGTTAACGATCTTGGATGGGAATTTTCCCTCTAAGTGTCCAGTTGTGACCCGGGTTCTTATTTTCATATGATTATCCGGCTCACGCGAACCGGACCGTTACATGAGGCCTATCAAAAGGTACTTGAAGATGGTGCTTGTTCAAAATTTTGAGAAAATAGTTCTTCTCCTCCTTCTTGGTCCTACCTTAATGGGAAAGATCCACCTTTGAAAATTGTTAATTTTGTGTATGAGTCTCCAACTAAATTGACTTCAAGTCCTCCTGTTAAAAAAGAACAAAATTTTGTTGTTCCTGATACTCCAGAAGAAGTGCTTTCTGCTAGGGCTAAACAAAACCCTAAAAAACGTCGTCGATGATTGTAAGATGAATTTGTTTATGTTTATGTTTTTTTTTCATAGCTGAGAATACTGGAATTTTTGGGATTTAGGATGTCTTTTGATGCTTTGGGTGACTTTTGGTACATGTTTGCTTTTGGAAGAATTTGGGTTTTTTTTATGGTTTTGATTTATGAGATGATGATGTTCTTGATATTTTTATAATTTTCGTTGATGTTTCTATGATCTGTTGGGAGATTTGTTATTCTTGATATTGTTCATGTTCTGTTGGGTGATCTGTTGTTCATTGTGCATGTTTCTGTTCATATTCATTGTTGCTGATATGATTTTAAGAATTCCTATACATTAACGACTCTGAAAAAATGACTTTAGCATCTTAGTTGAGTAGCTTTTGTAAAACGTTTGAATTCATTGTGTTATATGCATGTTTAATGACAATCATTTTTTATGATGATCATTTAAAATCTGAGAAGTTAAACATCCTATATGATGAAACATAGGACTTTTTTTTTTACTCATAACACTAATAAAATGAGGAATCATTTGTGAATTACAGCCGCGAAGTTTATGCGTTTTGCAAATTACAGCCGCGAAGTTTTTTTTTGCGAATTACAGCCAAAGTTTTGAAAGTGACCACCATTTCGGCCAAATGACCGGTTATGACCGTTGACCAGCAAAATGACCTTTGACTTTCTTTTTTCCCGATTTAACTTTTTTTTTTGAGTTTTATTTTTTCTTTTTTCATTTAACTCTTCTTCCCCAATTATTTTTCTCTCTCCTTCTTCTTCTTCCCCAATTACCTCCATTATACTTCTCCTCCTCCATTATTACACATCAAAGCTTTGAATTTTATTTATTTTTTCCCATTTCTGAGTATTTTTCTTATCACCACCATTTCCATTCTCCATTTCCATAGCTTCATTTATTCCAGAACATTAATGGAGGTTGAAGCTTTCTTAAATCTCTTTGACTCTTATTGATTTTACTTTAATTTATTCCCGACAAAACCATTCAAACCCAAAAAATTCCCAGAAATTCGCAGATCAAACAATTGAAAGATGACTCAAAAAGAAAACTTGGTCTCCTCTTTCCTTCGTTCCTTCTGTTTGTCAAAGATCAAACAATTGAAAGATGACCCAAACAGAAAGGTTTCTTAAATCCCAGACAGAACATTAAGTTACAACATGTTAATATAAACAAGTTAATATAACAGTGAAGAAAAAAACAAGTAATTAATGAAGAAAAAAACAAGAAATTAATAAAGAAAAGCAAATATTGGATCTCTATATAAGTACAACCCAGAGCCCACAAACAGTGAAGAATAAAACAAGAAATTAATGAAGAAGAGCAAATAAAAAAATAACCTGATTTATCAAAAATTGCCTGAAAACGAAAAGGCAAAAATCAAATGAAAATGAAATGCAATCGCAAATGACAAAGAAAATCAAACCGATCATTTGGCCGAAATGGTGGTCACTTTCAAAACTTGGTGGCTGTAATTCGCAAAAAAAAAACTTCGCAGCTGTAATTTGCAAAACGCATAAACTTCGCGGCTGTAATTCACAAATGATTCTAAAATGAGCCATTAAAAGACATGTACATGAACATTTGATTTTAATTATGTTTTTTCAAAATGTTGCTCTTAAGATTGTTAATGACACATTTTTAATGATGATTTCCATAACATACACTGAGGGGTTTTGTTCAAAATAAAAAACATTTCAGCCTTGTGTCTCCTCAATTTCTTGATCATATGCTTCTTGCATTGCATTGGATGATTGTGCCACATCTTCATTCTCTTGTACTGTTTGTGATGCTTGGTGATTCATGTTTGGATTCACAAAAGCAACAGCTTCCCTAACAAGCTGTGTTGGAATTCGAACTTGAATTCTTAGCCGCCCATTATCCTCTTCAACTTTCTTCCCAAAATGAGGTTGGACATAGTCATTACTTCCCTTGACCTTCAAAATCTCGTTTAAGTGATGTTACAACGAAATCCAAACATTTGTTAATGTCTTTGCATGAAGTTTATCATATGCATCTTCAACGACACTAATCAACTCTGTCATATTCTTTGGCATTTTCTTGTGCATCAATGATTGAATGCTTCTAAAGAATCCCAAGTCCAAGATGTTACAATCTGGACTATTAGGTGGTTGTTGTGTAAGAATGAATGTTAGCCCTCTTTTCTTGTTGTGTTGTTGCCATACTGGATCGTCGTTTGTTATGTGGACTCTTGCATTGTCTTGTTGAATGAAAATGACTGAAGGCCCTTCACTTGGCCACTTTCTTAGTATTGCTGGTATGAGATTTTGGATGAGCATGTTTCTATAAACTTCTTGAGTGACTGATTCCGTTGGCTTAATTTCTATCGACCCCCTTGGCCTATTCTTCGAGTCCCTTTGGGCTGCTACCCTGTTAATAAAGGGAAAAATTCCGATTTTCCCATCAAATGTGCATTGACCATGTCGAGTCCATCTTGGCCTAGCAACTGCCCCTAGGAACATGGCCTTCTGTATGAATTTGGATGACTTTGCTGCCCTATACGGGATCTTTTCTTTGTGGCAAGGTAAACTCTTTTAGTAATTTTGGTTAGATAAAACCATTTCTCATCGATGTGAATGAAATCAAACATCCCCCTATATATTGGATGCCTTTGAATGCTATCTTCTTAGATGAGACTCAAAATCCACTCCACCCTTCTAAGTTTATTGGCATCGGTTAAACAAGGGTGAAGAGGATTTGAATATGCCTTAATTTCACCTCTTTTGATTAGCCTCCAAACGGTCGATGGTGCCAAGTCTAGACAACTTGCAACATCCTTTATACATGCTCATTCCCCCATCGGTCTTGACTCTAGAACATTTGGAGGCACAAATACTCGCTTCCTTTCACAATTCTTGAATTTTGACTCTACGATGTATGGTTTGTTTGCTTCTTTTGATTGCATTGCCCTATGCCATAACCTCCTTATGGTCCTATGATGATAACCATATTTTTCACCAATTAATTGGAATGTTCCATGAGGTAATGAGTCGATTGTTCTCATTGAAAGCATCTCTTGAAATATAATTTGCCACATCTCATTGCTGAGCCTTGGCTTATGATGATTGTGTTGTTGTTCTTCTTGTTGCTCAACCATTTATGCCTGTTCTTGCTCTGATTTTGAGCTTGATTAAGGATCATATTGTCTTGATCCAAAGTACCATGCCCCCTCGATTTCTTCTTCGCTTTCTGAAGCCATGATTAAGGCAATGATGCCGTCTTACTTGAAGCTATTGATTGTTTAAAGCTTCTGATTTTTGGTGAAGCTACTGATTTTTTTTTGAGGTATCTGATTGTTATGAAGCCACTAATTTTTTGAAGCCACTAATTTTTTATTGAGGTACTGTGATGATACTGATTTTTGTTGAGGTACATTGATGAAGCTACTGATTTTTGTTGCGTTACTGTGATGAAGCTACTGATTTTGGTTGATGTATTGTGATGAAGCTGCTGTGTTTGGTTGATGTACTGTGATGAAGCTGCTGTGTTTATATACATCATCAGCAAAATTTGTTTAGTCAATTGGTTTCTGTTTTGGTAATCAATCATTAGCTTCAATTAAATAAGTAATCCATGTTTATTGTAATTGCATAATAGGTTGTTTTGTTTTTTTTCTTCAGATTTTATGTAATTCCCTCCTTAATTTGGAATTACCATCCAAAATTTTCCAAAAATGAAAAGCCCTATTTGATACCAAAACATAAATTCTGTTTTGTTCTAATGTCCTTGTATGTTTCTCTCTCCAAACTAATGAGAATGATTATTGCCTTTTTTTTCTTAAATTAATCTTTAATTAAATTGTATTTTCTCTCTCATAATACTAATACAATCATTAATTCACACCACTATTTTAATAAAATAATACCTACTATCTACAAAGATTTCACATTTCTTAATTTGTGTGAAATCTTCAAATAGGACACACAAAAAAGAACGAAGGGAGTAAATCATAATCATAAATCATAAATCATCATAAATACTAATAAAAGAACTGGAAAATAGCACGTGGTGTTTTTAGAGTCTTGCCAAATATAAAAGTATTAATTTAATAGGATTATTAGTGATTTGTGTGCGTGACAATATTTATTTTTCTTAATGAATTTAAAGTTAAATTAAGTAAGTATTTAAAATACTTTTACATTAATTCTTCATTTTAAATAAGAAACTCAAAGACACTAATTGTTTCAAAAGGAAAAAATTTATTCGAAAGTCAGAAATTATTTTTGAAACATATATTGATTTAAATTATCTTCATAATAATTGATCATAAATTTTATCATCATATCATAAAATAAATACTAATAAAAAGCTGGAAGATTTCTTATTGTTTCGCCATATCTAAAATTATTTATTTAATAGCACTTTAATTGCTTGTGTGCATGACAATACTTTATTTTTTCATATGAATTTAAAGTTAAATTAAGTAAATATCTAAAATATATTTTTTCATTAATTCTTTATATCTAAATAGGAATTTTTAATAGATTAATTGTTTCAAAAAAAAAAAAATTTTTTTATACGTATGTAAGAAATTATTTTTGAAAAAAATATTGATTTACATTATCATCATAATCATGAATTAATATTAAGAGTTAGAAAATAGCAAATGACAACTTCTTAGAGCCTTCTTTGAAAATTTTATTTATATATGAAGAGCTGTTCAAATCCAACCCGACCCGAAAACCCAGCCCGTAACCGAAAATTATCCAACCCAAAAACATGTTATTTTTTTAGGTTTATTGAACTCGCATAACTCGAACCGAAGTTGCACTCGAACCGTTTGATAACCGAAAGTGCAAAATCGAACTGGAATTGCAACCGAATTTTATAATCGACATATAACCGTTAACCGAGGTTACTCGAACTCAATAGTGACCGAACAGAGTCAAATCCGACTCGACTTAAGCAAAAAACCGAATGCAACAACCCCACAAAAATCGATTCAGTTCGGACTGTTTTTAACCCGAACCGATTATTAATCGAAATGTTATAAGCCCGAATAAATTTTTAACCTAATTTCTGCAAATTTAGGTCCAATTTCAGTTTTCTAATTTTGATTCTATGAATATTTGATACTAATTTCTAGTAATGAAATCTAGTAAACAAGATTATCTATATATAAATAATATTTCCCATGAATATTTGATACTAATTTCTAGTAATGAAATTGTTTTGGATAGATAAAGTGGACATATTAAATCAATGTTCAAAATTAAAGCCTTCAGAAATATATGGTTAAAATGATGCTATATATGGTTGTATTTTATTGGCTAGGATGAATTGTAATGGATAGATGAGGTGGGCATATTAAATCAATGGTCAAAATTAAAGCCTTTAGAAATCTATGGTTAAAATGATGTTATATATGGTTGTATTTTATTGGCTAGGATGAATTGTAATGGATAGATGAGGTGGACATATTAACACCATCAATCCACATTTTAATTTTTATCTATGGGTAAAAGTTTAGTAAACATATGAAAAAAGCAACAAAATAAAAATAAGAGTTTACTTATTAAAATCATTATTCAATCATATAATAAAGTAGTAGTAGATTAAAAGTATAATAATATACTTAATATAAATAACATCATAATTCATACGTGATACTAATTACTATAACAAACATTAACTATAAATCTTAAGGGTAAAGGGAGTCTTAGATCATTTTCAAATGGTTTTTTGAACAACCGAAGATAAACAAACCCGGCATACTACCACATTGATGTTTATGTTGAATTTATTATTTATAAAAACCAACTCTATTATACGAGGTTTGATAATTCAACTTTCAAGTTTAATTGATTCATATTTTATTATATTATCTTTTTTTTTTGAATATTATTTTATTATATTATCTTATTGTTAGTCTATTAGAGTAAAATATATTTTCAGAAATAAATTTATATATAGTTTCATATATTCCAAAAGTATCAACTCGATGCTTTGTTATATCAAATAATGGTCATATACGTTGTAACACTAGTGGAAAAAAGCCTATTGGCTGCGGTTTTAAGGCCACCAAAGGCTGCGTTTTTGGACCCCAGCACTTGTGGTAGCAGCTGATATCTTGAAAGAAAGGCTGCGGTCAAAAAACGCAGCAAAAAAAAGAGTTACAGGCTGCATTTCTTGGGCAAAACCGCAGCCAATAGTGCATTTTTGAAAAATCAAAAATGCACTATTGGCTGCGGTTTTGCCCAAGAACCGCAGCCTTTAACTCTTTTTTTTTTTTATTTATTTTTTTTTTATTTTAATAATAATAAAATATAATAAACAATTAACAACAAGAGCAGCATAAATAATTTAAATGTGTTATATATATACAAAATATATATATATACATAAATAATTTAAATGATATGTATATATACATATATAATTTAAATGTGTTATATATATACAAAATATAATATATTATTAAAACAAAAAAAAAATGTCATATAAACCAGCAACAACAAGAGCAGCATCATGAAGCCTCTCAAGCACAACACTGATAGCTGCTCCTTGACACTGCACCCACATCAAAACGGGGACTGATGACGCCACATTTGTTTAGCCTGTTGTAGCTTTGTCCTTGAATTTTTGATGCAAATACACACAATCATTTCTCATGTCAATCTTCTCGCTTCACTTTCATGGAGGTTCATGCAACGATGGGGTACGATGCACAAGTAGCAACACCTGCACCATATCAAGTGCGTTCATGTTTTTGTTTAAGAGGAGGGATATAATACGGATATGCTCAAACTATCAAAGCATAGTAGCAACACCACACAAATTCATCAACAACATCAAAGCATGCAATGAATCAACACAGACCAGCAACACAACAAGGATCAATCAACAAATATCAATAGACAACAACAGTATGCTATGAACATCAAGAACAATATGCTATGAATATCAGTCCAGCAACAATTGAAGGCAACAAATAAGAAATAACAGATAGCAAGAAGCAAAGAAGATCTTCAAAGCATAAGAGAAGCAGCAACTAAGGTCCATATGCGCAACTGAACAAGACACTAGAAATCAAACAGCAAAAGAGCTATTGTGAAGCCTCAAACCAGGAGCACCCAACAGCGTAAACTCCATGAGTTTTTGATCAGCCAGTATGGAACTCCGTTTTCCACTCCATATCCAACAGCAAGAACAACATTGTTAAAAACAATTAAGATCCAGTATGATAAACAATTTTTATTTACTGTGTTGAGCAAATCAGCTATAAATCAATTAAGATCCAGCTACACAAATCAACACCACAGAACATTAACATAATCAACACCAGCCACCACAGAACATAACATAATGTGTTGAGCAAATCAGCTATAAAGCAACCAAGTTAAAAACAGCTACACGTCATTAGCCTTAAGACTATCAATTCAAATAAAAGCCCACCAACAGTTAATCCGTAAAAGACCCAGAAAAATTACAGCCTTCAAACAACTGATTACAATTGATCATCATCAAAAGTAGATAATTTTGAAAACCCAGCAAAAAAAAAAAAAGAGAGTAAATTCACGTACCAGGAGAAATATAAGGTCTTTGACTGATAACCAAATTAGAGACTCTAAGAATAAAACGAGCAAGTGGAGGCTGATCTTTTGATTGTCTTGATGGTTCTGGAAATAATCTTACATTCAAATACCGATTCTTTTCAATAGCTATATGCCTGTAATTGAAATTGTAATTGTAAGAATTATAATCAATATGAGGAAATTGTGGGTTAAACCCAGAATTAAAAACGAAAGTATGGATCAAAAAACAAACCAATTCCAAAGACCAAGTTTAAAGGAATCAGATTTCTTGTAAGAACAAGGACCAAAATTGTCAATTTTCCATTGAGCAAGTCTTGAGATTATCTCAACTTTGGTATCCCCCATTGTCTCTCTATTTGACTGTTGTAGTGCTGAAATAAGTTCTCGAATCACAGAGTCAGAGTCGGATCCATTCAAACTCTGCAGAAGAAAACGAATATGGGTGGAGATCGTCGATGAAAACTCCTTCATCGCAGAAGATTGATGAAGAAGAACGCAAAATTTTTATTAGGGTTTTTGAGAAGGAAGATAGAGATTAGAGAAATTTTGTGGTTTAGTTTTTGAGTGAAGGAGAAGGAAGATAGAGATTAGAGGAAGAAGAAGGAGAAGGGTCGTCTGAAGCATCAGCCTTTGTTGAGGTTTAGTTTTTGAGTGAAGAATAGATAGAACAGTAGGTTTATTTAGAAAATGCGGGTTTTTGAAATGCTTAAAGGCTGCGGTCAAGCTGAAAAACCGCAGTCATTGACATATATGTTTTTTTGGCCAATTTCTAAAAAGACTAAAGGCTGCGGTCAAGCTAAAAAACCGCAGCCATTGACATATATTTTTTTTGGCCAATTTCTAAAACGCATAAAGGCTGCGGTCAAGCTGAAAAACCGCAACCATTGTCTTATTTTTTTTTTTGCCAATTTTTTTTCCTATTAAATACTGCGTATAAATAAAACCGCAGCAAATGTATAGCAGCAGATACGTTTTTTTCCACTAGTGTAATCGTTTCCAAGACAACCCTATAATGATTTTTTTACAAGTAAATAAGCCTACTTCAATCAAAAAAACAAATTATTAATTTAATCCAATATTGACCCGATCGATTGCACTTTGTAACCGATACATATTCGAAAATAAAGCCCGAATCCGATTTGAGCTTGAAAAAACCGAACTAATTATAGATCGATGACAACCCTAACCGATTGACACTCGACTTGAATTTCAACTGGTAAAGAACCGGTGTGAACCCGATTACTCGAATAACTGTTGTTAAACTGACCCGTAACTAACCGATCTGGCCCGGTTCTGACCCGTCGCAACAACCGAAAGTTTATCGATCCGAAATTCGACCGAACTGATTGACACCCGTCCGAAACCGATCCGATAACCCGAATGAACACCTCTATATATATGTCTCTATATTAAACTTCGTGGCCATTGCACTGGTGTAAACTAGTATGGAATATTAGTCACCTTTTGCTTCATATTGATCATCGCTTAGACATTGAAATTTGGGATTACATAAACCAACTATTTGACAATGATTATAATTTTTTTAACAAATGATTGTGAGAGACGCTTCAGATATATGGGCTAAGTAGCCCAATTAATACAAATTAAATAGAAAAATAAGAATGTGAGCTGCTTATTTTGAAGTCGTCTCTTTGAAGACGGTCTCTTAATTTTCAAATTATTTTACTTTGAAGTATTAGTAATAAGTCAATCTATTGCAGAACAAGAATATAGTAAAAAAAAAAAAAAGATTAAAAATCTTTGATTTATTCCTCTTGAAATGGCTAATCTTGGTCATTGTTTCCTTCATGACCCATATACTGAACAAGTTAAAAATAAAATAATAGAGAAATCAGAGTTAATACATCACCTATATACCAAACAAGCGAAAATAGGGGCATTAGCGAGCGAATAGCGATAGGAAAGACGGTAGATCACCATTTCTTTCTAATTTAGTATTGTTCACGTGTGAAATATTGTACTTGTTTCCACCATTTTCTTTCATAGACTTTATCATAATTGATTGTAATTATGCTAAACAAACATGATTAATTATTGTAAGCCTTTTCCACTGCACCAACAAGCTAAGCTATTTGCAACTTGTTGCAATGATTGATCAATAGCACGGAAAACACCAAGATCATTAATTTACATTGAAAGGAATGATTCCAATTTTATTTACCAGAAAATTGTTAATTTCTAAGTAAGTCAAATCCGAGTCGACCAATTGTAGACATAAACACTTGTTTCTATTGGTTATGTACGTATCTTCTTCCTCGAGTAAGACATAATATCAAACGTACACATCGATGAAAAATGGTATGCAAATGAGGTCGTATGACATGCTTTTTTGATTCTTTCACACAACAATGAACGAGTACGAGCATTCTTTAGTCATTTGGCTGAAATTGATTTGGACCACACCTACCCTTATGTTGAAAAGACACTTCACAATTGAAAGATGCCCATGCTCTATTCTAAATCCTATGAATAGTCATTTGATCAACATCATATTCATATTCATAGACAATTATTTGCACATAACCCTTTGGAAACTGTCCAATACTATTATCCTTCAAAAGTCTTTGGAAAATCATCTATTTTTCATCATTAGTTAAATGTTTCTTTCCAATGATTGATGCATTTGCATTCGATGACGATATGAGAAATAATGGGGAATTTGGCTATGACATGATATGAAAATAAGATGCAAAAGCTAAAATTTGGTTGTTATATGGTCTTTGCAGATAACTTGTGTATTTATAGAGTGAAGTAAATTTAGCCGCATAAACAACTTTTTAGGTTGCGTTTGAAAACAAGCATTTCATTTCAAATTGTAAATTTAAATTATAAAATCATTAATGTGGAATTTGACAAGGTTAGGGAGGTCATTCTCAAATCTTCATCTTTAACCATGTTTATAACAATTGTGGATTTGACTCAAATCCAAATTTGAAATTTTTGTATTTATCAAACACTAAATTTAAGTCAAATCTATATTTCCCAATTAAATCCTTATTTTCAAACAAAGCGTTAATGAAAACATTTTTTTTTAGCTTGAACTATCATCATTTTAGAGTGATTATTTAGGGCATTTAGATGATCATTATTTTTAAAGTTGATACTTATTTTCGGAGCTTGGAAGAACTAACATTTAGCTTGTAGCTTGGAGCTTGGAGTGTAATTTGGAGCACTACTTGAAGGATCTTATTTTCTTATTTCTCAATTAGTATTTAGGGTATCTTCTCTTCGTCTAATCTGATTGGATCTGATCTAAATTTATTAAGGTCTGGTCTGATCTGATCTGATCTGATTGAACTAGAGAACTTTGGTTTGCAAGGCCATAGTAGTAACCACTTCACCACATCAACTTCATTATTCCACATTTAAACATTTTCAACTTATATCTATATTTGGTCAACTAAAGAAATAAAAAAAAAGATTTAGCACCGACCAACTTTTAGTCGGAAAATGGTCGAAAAAATTACCAACTAAAATTCAGTCGGTAGTAAGTCGGAAAATAATTATTGTAATTTTTTTTGCCAATTTTAAATTGCAACCAAAAACAAATTTAGTAGCAATTTATTCGGAATTTCCGACTAACGCCTGTCAGTCGGAAAATCAGTCGGAAATTTCCGACTGTTTCGGTTAGTCAAAAATTTTTAGTCGGTAAGTTGCATTTTTTTTGTAGTATTATGTGGAATCTTACATTTGATTTACTTGATAATATGCAAATAATGAAATATATTGAATATGCTTAATTAGAAAGTTAGTTTAACGAAATTATGATTAAGATTATATTAAGTAGGTTTATGCTAAAAAAAATTTTAGTATGTTTAAGGAATCTTCGAACAAGTTAAAATAATTGAGTGAACATTAATATTCTTGTAATATTAAGTATAATTTATGTTAGGATCAATTACCAACAACCATCTTGAAGTTTAGTCATTTTTAAATAAACAGCCGCAAAGTTTTGTTTAGTTTTTTTTTTTAAATTTTTTTTACGTACAACAACCTTCAAGTTACCAAACATGACAGCGATACAACCACTTCACCGGATGACATAATAAATGACCGTTTACCATGCTAAATTACGTTTGACTTTCAAGTAAATTCATTAATCTAACCTAATCACTCAATTACCTACAATTAAACCCTTCTTTCCCAACCTCTCTCTACCCCTCCCCAATCACCACCGTTCTCCCACCTCACCACCACCACCACCACCACCACCATTAAAGCCCCTCCTTTAGTAACCTCTTCAGCTCCACCATTAAAACGGCCCAATACAGCACGCACCATTCTCTCTCTTCTTGTACTGTCCCATGCGACGTTCATCTTTCTCATTTTCATGGGGTCCTAAATTGGGGTTTTTAATCTGCTGAAGAATTCAGCTCGGACTCACTCTATTTCCTACCAATTTTCTATCATCTCTTTCGACTAAAGGGTTTATTCACCTAAAAAACAAAGATTCAACCTTTCCACCATGAAAATCAGAGAATAAATGATGACATTGCATCCCAAAATAAACCCATAAAATTAATTAACAAATTTAATCAAATTCAATAACCCCTATATTAATTTCCCCCAAAGTTTCTGTATCAATTTCAAAGTTCCAAACAACCCACAAAGTTGCCTTTTTTCTTTAGTGTTTTATTAATCACTAATCTTCATGTCTGATTTGGTGGGGGAGAATGGTAGTGGTGGCAGTGGTGGTAGAGTGGAAGAATGGTGGGGATTGGAGAGGGGTAGAGAAAGGTTGAGGAGGGTTTTATTGGGGTTAATTGGGTAATTAGGTTAGATTAATGAATTTAATTGAAAGTCAAAGGTGATTTAGCATGGTCAACGGTCATTTAGCAGGTCTTCCGGTGAATTAGTTGTATCGCTGTCGTGTTTGATAACTTGAAGGCTTTTGTTCGTAAAAAAAAAACTTTGCGGCTGTTTATTTAAAAATGACTAAACTTCAAGACTGTTGTTTTAATTAATCTTTTATGTTATAAACTAATGTTAGTATGTTTATGTGTTATGTGTTACATTAGAAATGTTATTATATTTAAGAATTTTAATTTTAGAATTTTTGTTAATATGTTTATATTAGCCTTATGGGTATGAGACTCTTCTTGAGCCGAAGGACTCTTTTGACCGCCCTCTCCTTATAGGTATGAGACGCCGTCGATCTTCCTTCCGCAGACCCTGACCATAGATTTATCTATGTGCGAGAACACTGGGTATGATGATGATAATGATGATGATGTTTATATTAGCCTTGAAACTAGTTTATAACGTAGTAAGTTGTTTTATGAACGTATTTTTATTACGTAAGGTTATATTTAGAATGTTGTTATTACACTTATTTGGATATTAAGATTTATCATTAATGTTATAGTAAATTTCTAAGTTACTGTGTAAAGTTTCTATTTTTTTAAGTGGTTGTGTTAATTATTCAAATCAAGGATTTACCATGATAAGTTAAATTAAGTTGTTTTTAAGTGAAAGAAGCCCCAAAATACTCAAGGCCATTCAGGCACTATCATATAACTAGAGGTGTTCATTCGGGTGATCGGGTCGATTTCGGACGGGTGTCATTCGATTCGGTTGTTTTTCGGATCAGTTATTTTTTGGATTCACGTTCTGACGGGTAACGCTCGGGTCGGGTCGGTTAGTCACGACTCGGTTGAAGATCGGTTATTCGAGATGTCGGGTTAGCATCAGTTCGATATCGCTTGAAGTTCGTGTCGAGATTCATCGGTCTCGAGTTGTCATCGGTTAATAATTGGTTCGGTTTTATCGCGTACAGATCGAGTTCGGGTATTTTTTCAAGTAGAATTCGGCTATGAATTACTAATTACTATCGATCGAGTCAGTATCAGATTAAATTGTTAGTCATTCTTTTATTGATGAAAAGGTTTTCTTTACTTAAAGCAAAATAAAAATAGTTCAAATACAAATCAATTAGTGATCATTATTACATTGTTACTTTTACTTGTTTGATCGAAAATTAAATATATGAAACCATGTATTTATAAAAATTATTTTATTAAAACATTTATCAAATATTTTAAATTTTATTAGAATAATAATAAGATGATTGAATATGAGTCGATCATACTTCTATGTTTAAAACTGGTTCAGGTTTACACAAGTTCGATCTAAACTCCTTCGGATTAAGTCGGTTTTAGCCGGATCGAGTTCGGTTTCGAGCATGATTCAGGTCGGATATGACTCGGGTCGGTCATTATTAGATTCAGGTAATCTCGGTTAACGATTATGTGTCGGTTAAAAAAATCGATTACAACCCGGGTTCAGTTTTCCCATTTTCGGTTGTCAACCGGTTCAAATATAACTTCGGGTCGGGTAATGTCGGTTCGATAAACCTAAAAAAGGAGCACATTTTAGGGTCGGTTTGCTTTCGGTTTCGGTTCGGGTTTTCCGGTCGGGTCACTTTTGAACAGCTCTACATGTAACAAAGTTTGATTTACTATTTTAAATTATTAATCAGCTTTTGTGGTGATAATAAAATAACAATTTAAAAAGATACTTTGAGAAGTTTTGTAAGTTATTAAATAGGAAAAAATTACCTAGAACAATCCATCATTTTCATGATTTTCCTACAATAATGTCGCCTATTGAGTAATTATGAATAATCCCAACTTTATGGGTTGCTGAGGTCAAAACCCGGTACCCGGATAACTTGCTATTACAAGTTTTATTTAATAAGATAAATTAAAATAAAATATCAAAAAATGTTAAAAAATTTATGATTTTTTTTGTTATTTTGAATTTTTATGTTTTCAAAATTTTTCTCTAATTTTAAATAAAATTTTGGTTTACTGTTTTAGTAAATTACCTATTATAGTAGGTCTTCGGGTGACCCAAATTTAATCTAGGCCAATACCCCTTAACGTTGGGATTATTCATGGTTAATCAATAGTTGGGATTATTGTAGGAAACTTATGAAAAAATTGGATTATTCTAGGTAATTTTTCCTATTAAATATTTAAGTGTTGTTTTGAATGCATGATATTTTATAATAAAAATAACTTTTGTGATATTAAATCACTAGTTTGTAAAAAATATTTCTATAGGTTACGATTTGACCAAAATTTAGCAAAAATATGTAAAAGTATTTTTTTAAATAAACTTGCCTTTGTAAAGTATATGTGAAATTTGATTTTTATGAAAATATTAAAAAAAATCTATGTTTTACTTGTATTATAACAAGAAATAATTATGTTTTTTAAAATACTACTCCCTCCATTCTTTTTTTATCTTCCCATTTGGAATATAGGAAGAAATCAAGATAAACTATAATTACATAATAGATACTATGAGAGTTGACAAAAATAATATAAAAAATAAAGATTCTATTGATTAAAGTGTAAGTGTAATAATGTCATTAAATTTCATTGAGTGTATGTAAAGTAAATACATTGAGAATTAAAATGTAAATTAATTCCCATAGATTAGAGTGTAAGTGTAATAATTTACTTGAATTCTATTGGTTACTAAAATAGAATGATTCTAAATAGGAAGTACTTTTGAAAAATTTTCAAATGGAGAAAGTGAGACATGAAAACGGAGGGAGTAGTTTTTACTTATTTTGTAACTAGAAGTATTGATTTTGGTGAAATTATAAGTTGTTATTTGTTTTATTACTAGAAATATTGGTTTATGTAAAATTATAAGTTTTACTTGTTTTGTAATTAGAATGTTGATTTTTCTGAACTTAATGTTTGACTTTTTTTATTTTATTTTATTTTTATTTTTTAAATATTGATTTGGTGAATTTCCTTAAACCTCTTCAAGTTATTATGTTCTTAAACTTCTTCAAGTATTTGATGATCCTTGAATTTCCTTAAAATATTAATAATAGAGGTATTTTTAGTAATTGGGAAGAAGTTTTTGGATCTACTTTGAGTTTAAAGAAATTGTATAACCATTGGTAATTAAGGTGCTCCTTTGTGATATTGCTCATAATTTTATATTGAGTCATTTGTTTGTAATATGAGTATATATCTATTACTATATACTACAGCTGTTCATGGGCGGGCTACCCGTCAGGCCCGACCCATCCGGCTCGAAAAACGGGTGGGCATGGACAACGTTTTTTAAAAAAAATTTAAAGTTTGGACGGGTAATACCCGCCCACCAAGATAAACGGGCGGGTAGCGACACCAAAAAAATATCTGCGGGTATACCCGCCCACCCGCGTAGTTTAATATATTATTTACTAAATAATTTATTCTATTAGTTATTAAACTATACTACTACATGACCCATACCAACTTTAGTTTATCACTCTTCTACTAGCCTTGAGGTTTACTTCTTTTAGACTTTAATAAAGTTTCTAATTCTACTATCTACATTTGATATTTTTAACCCTCAACGCACTCAAGCAGTCGACTATCAAAGTTCGAACAAGTAGTCGACTCCACCGTCTATATTCAATATTCATGTAATTTGAGTATTTTGAGACTTTATATATATTTAGAGTATTTTAGATAATGTATTATATTTTGTTTGGTCTTATAAAAACTTAACTTTATAATACGATTTATGTTTTTAATTTTTATATAAAAATACCCGCCTACCCGCGGGTCCCGCCCGCTTTAAAAATGGGCGGGTAGCGACAAAAAAATATGCCCGCAAATGTGGGCGGACTTTTTAATATTTGAGCCTGCGGGTAGAATTTTTAGGTGCTATCCGGTTCGCTACCCGCCCAAGCCCGCCCATGAACAGCTCTACTATATACTAAATGCATTATTCAGAAGGACAGGTGTCACTCTCATAATCATTATTTTCCCTCCGAAATGACAAAAGGTATATTTTTAGAAAATTTTATCATTCAACTAAATTGGATAATTATTATCATTCTTTATGTTATAATATATACGTTTCATATCAATCAAATATCATTCAATAATAAAATGTTCAATAAAAACGACATTATCATTCTATAATAAAAAATTGTCATTATTTCCTAATATCATTCTATACTGTAATAAATTATACTATAGTCTAATATGGGTGTTCTAAATAAACCAAAGAAGAAGGAAATTGATAAATTACAATTTTCAATAAATAGAAAGATTTTTTACTATAGTGATTATACATACAGTATTTATTATAAAATATTTTATAATAAAATTTATATTATATATTATAATAATATTCTAGTTTTTTCATAGAAAGACTGATTGATTTTAATATGATATATATGATATTTGAGTTGTATACCTCATAGAAACCAGATTCGCTTTGGGTAAAGTGGATTCATGAAGTGTATATGAAGGGTGGTAGGTGGAAACTGTTCAATCCTCCAATTACTTCCACTTGGGCGTTTAAAAAGATCTGCAAGGTAAAAGATAAATTGTGGGATTCAATAGAGCAAAACAGGTACTCCATCAGCAAGGTATACCGAGTTGTAACCCCGAGACAGATGAACTGGGCAAGGCTAGTATGGTCTAGGCAAGTCATCTCCAAAACAAGATTCATAATGTGGCTCGCCTTCCTCAACAGGCTGAAGACCAAGGACCGCCTATTTCAAATGGGTGTAACTCCTAATGATACTTGCCCTCTTTGTGGTAATGATAGTGAGTCTATTGATCATCTGTTTTTTGCGTGTAGATTTAGTCACTCCTATTTAGAAACAGTTATGGCATGGCTTGGATCTAATGATCGTATCTCGTCGTTAAGCAACTTAGCCACAAAAAAATGGAGAATGACTACAACAAAAAAGAAGGGTTTTTGCATCGCCCTGTGTTGTCTGGTGTACCAAATATGGTGAACCCGAAATGAAGCAATATGGCAAGCCAAAGTCAAAGCCATTGAAATTGTGTTGAAGACAATCAAGCACGAAGTGAAGTCCCAATCCACTCTTATTTGTATCAAGGATAATGATAGAGATAGAAACTGGATGTATAGGACCATATATGATGTATAGTTTTCTCTTATATGGCGTCCTAGCTTTTTTTTGAGACCCTATCCCTGAATTCTATGCACATGAAGAATGCGGGTGGGAAACCCTTCCTAGAAGGTGTGCCCTCTTAGCAATCTGATGCGAATAGCTGAATCCAAGTGGTTAGGTCTGGGATGTTTTTGTACATGTATGTAGGTATTCTAGTATTAATAGAAAGTTCATTCATCGTCCAAAAAAAATAAATAAATTATATTTAGTTATCTTATTAATATCATTATTCTTCACAAGATCTTTTATTTCCCTGTAATGCTCCATAAGTAATCACAAACACGTAAATAGTATCAATTATTTTGAAAGAGAATTCATAAAATAAACTTATAATCTATAAATTATTTCGATAAGTGATTCAAATAAAAAAATTGTATGGGTTTTTCAATATTGAAAAAGAAATATTAAATGTTATCACGCTATATATATATATATATATATATATATATATATATATATATATATATATATATATATATATATATATATATATATATATATATATATATATATATATATATATATATATATATATATATATATATATATATATATATATATATATAATTAATACTCCCTCCGTTCTTAAAAGATTTTTCACTATAGGTTTTTCATACAAATGAAGAAAATTATCATTGTCGTTAGAGAGTATATTTGGGAAAAATAGGAGGAATTATGAGGGTATATTTGGGAAAGAAGATTTCTAAAAGTGGAAAGTATTCTAAAATGGACAAAACATTTGAAACCACCCGTTCTAGTAAGGTGGACAAACATAAAAGAACGAAGGAAGTATCTTCATAAGGTGTTAGAATTTCAAATCGTCATACATAACTGTTGGGGATTATAAATCCCACTTATTAGAAATACCCAGAATATCCTTGGTCAACAAGTCAACGGGTCAACGATTAAATGCATAAGTGAATGTTTGCATTATCAAACTGCCTATGTGACTATGCAACCATTTAGCAGTTTATCAGTTCTCTTCAAACTGAAGACACTTCCATTAATAACCGTCCACTCTCTCGAAAAACCGCCTCTGCTATGTCACTTCCATCTTTTCAGTTTCCAAGGATGGATGGTATAGAAGTAACCACTCTGCAGTTACAACTTCCCAAGGCACATCTCTTATAAATACTATATTCTTCCACCGAGATCAGGTTACGCAATTCTACTCTGAAAACACATATATTTATTCCGTTTCTGATCTGACTTAAACATCGGAGGCCTTTTCTGGGACATCAGCCCCCGATTTAGTCTTTCTTTGTGGTTGCAGGTACACCACTTGCGGCGGTCGGATCATCTCACTTCCTTTAATCCAAAGGTACTTCCTTCTTAAAGTCCCCTTTACAAATTCGACCGTTTCTTAGCAGAAATAGTTTGGCGCCGTTTATGGGGATGAGAAGTACTAACCTTCAAAAAACACCCGAGATTCAACCCTGAACATTGCGATGGCACCGCGCAAAACTAACACTAAAGAAGCATCCATGGCTAGAAGCACCGATACTTCCATTTTCCATCGCGAAAATCAAGCTGTGACAAGGCAGGATCTTGAAACTCTTGCCAACAACCTCTCAAAAACCTTTGCTGACTAGTTACGTAATGTTACAACCCAAAACAACATGCCACAGAAAAATCCTGATCTGAATGCAACTTTAGCAGCCATGAGACAACAAATCCAGGATCTCCGAACTATGTTCACAGAGCAGAATAGAGTCCCTTCCGAACAAGGATGTCGCGATGCGAAGGAGAGTCATCCAGCCCATTCCAGAGCAAGAGCTTCACACAGGAGTCAGAGAACACCTTCAAGAAGGGTGGTGTCCCATATAAACATCTCCCGAAGGACAGATGGTAGGGACATGAGGTCTCATCTCAACCGTCTCCGGCGAGAGAAAAGCAACAATGTCCAAAGTTTTATGGACAATAGAAGGAACTTGAGGTCCCAGGAAACTCGAGATCAAAACAATGCTGACCAAGTAGCGGATTCTCGTGCAATACAAGGCCCATCCCAAGGAAATGAGGCGCCTATGCTGCTGAATTCCCCCTTGTCCGTGGAAAAACTCGTTACTCTGAATCCCGCCAAAATCAAGATCCCGGCTATCCCTCCATTTTTGCGTACCCAGTGCCCTAAAGTACACATGATAGCTTATAAGAACCTTATGGTCCAGTACACTACGGATCTCGCACTCCTATGTAAGTTCTTCCCCATAACTCTAACTGGCCTAGCCCTGACATGGTATACTTCACTTCCTAATGGAAGTATCAACAGTTTAGCCGAACTCGAGGCCAAGTTCCTCAGTCACTTCATCACATCCAAAAGACAAGAAAAATCCAACTTTCATCTCTTGAGCATTACTCAACAGTTGCAGAATCTCTTTCCGCCTACCTCCAGCGATTCCATGACGGAGTGCTAGCAGTTACAGACTTGGAAGAATCCATTGATGTCTAAGCCTTGATCAATGGCATGAAAACTCACAAATTGAAGTTCCACCTTCTTGAGAATAAGGTCAAAACCTATTTCGAAGCAATGAAACAAGCCAGAAGCTTTGTCACCGCTTCCGATATATGCCATCAATTAGATCCCACTTCCAAAAAGCGGAAGAATGAAAAGATGGCTGAGACTAGGGAGAAACCTCCAAACCAGAACTCTACCCCACGAAAAGGACCCATCCGATCCGAAGGAGAAATGAAATACCCTCCACGAGAACTCAAAGGTGATGGATTTGAGGCAACGTTCAACCGTAACAGAAGAGACATCTTTAATGCTATCAGGGATGAGTTACCTCTCCTTACTGCGATTCCTACCCCACAATACCGCAGAATCATGGATTTATGGTGTGAATATCACAAAGAGCACGACCATACTCTCCCAAATTGTCGCGAACATAAAAGAATTCTCGACCAATATGCTGATGAAGGGAAGTTCAATCGCTTCCTTTATCGCGATTCAACAAGAAGGAGGCATAACTCAGACCACAGAGACTATAAGAAGGCTGAACCTGAGAAGAAATCTGAGACAAAGGAACACTGCAGCGCCACTAATGGAGTGATAAACATGATAGTAGGGGGTTACTCAGAAGAATTCCCTACGCTTAGATCCGCAAGGGACAGCATACACACCCTGGTTAAGGGCCCTCTGAAAGGACAACCATCTTGTCCTGAGATGAAGTTTGATGAGAAATAGAGCATTCCTCTAAAGCAACCACATTCTGATCCGGTGGTGGTCACTTTAAAGATTGGTCAGATGAAAGTCCGCCGTGTCTTGGTAGCCACCGGAAGCACAACTGACTTGATCACCATGGATTGCCTTCGTCAAATGAAATATGAAGATAAACACCTTCAACCCATAGACAGACCTTTGATTGGGTTTGGAGGCAGAAGAGTCATACCTCTGGGGACGATAGTCCTTCCAGTTAGAATCGGAGAGAAAAACCAAGGCCGCAGCTTGGCGGTCCGCTTTACAGTGGGAGACATCAAGTTCTCCTATAGTGCTATAATGGGACTTCCACTGATCAACAAGATCAAGGCAGTCATTTCTACCCACGAATTGCTTCTACAATACGAACGAGACAATGCTTCCGTTGGGGTACTGAGAGGCGGTCAAAAATCCGCAAGAGAATGCCTCATCAGTGCCCTGAAGAATGGCGAGCCATTTCAAGAATGCGGGCAGAAAAGAAAGTTAGAAGATGCCTTCATCTTGAATATCCAGATCCCATCCCAAAGGCCGGAGCCTTCCGACAAACACGAAGAAGTTGATGTATGGGGGAAGGGAGAAATGATCAAGATTGGAGTCAATCTGGATGCAGAAATAAGAAAAGTGCTGCTAAATGTCGTTGTAGACTTCCGAGACATATTTGCCTTCAATATCTCAGAGATGCCAGGAATCCCAAGAGATCTCATGTGTCATAAACTAGATATCTGACCCGGACACAAGCCCGTGAAACAAAAGCTGAGACATCAAGGCAAAGAAATGATAGAAGCAGCCAAAGCTGAAGTTCAGAAACTCCTCAAGGCTAATTTCATCCGTGAGTGCCAATACTCTGATTGGCTCTCAAACGTGGTCCTGGTGAAGAAATCCAAAGGCAAATGGAGAATGTGCGTAGATTTTATTGATTTGAACAAGGCATGTCCTAAGGATGACTGCCCACTGCCAAAAATTGATCGCTTAGTGGATTCTACGGCGGGACATGCCCTTCTGAGTTTTATGGATGCCAATGCGGGATATCATCATATCCCCTTAGCAGAGGAAGATCATCCACACACAACCTTCATCACGAACTCCGACGTTTACTGTTGCAGAGTCATGCCCTTTGGATTCAAAAATGCCGGAGCCACATACTAGCGAATGGTTAACAAAGTGTTCAATGCACAAATCAGAACAAACTTGGAGATGTATGTTGATGATATGATTACAAAGAGAAAAGAAGCAAAGGACCATGCTGTGGATCTACAGGAGACATTCCTAACCCTCAGAAATCATGTCATGCGCCTAAACCCTAAAAAATGTGTTTTTGAGGTAATTGGAGGAAAATGTCTAGGATTACTTGTAGATGAAAGAGGAATAGAGGCTAATCCGGACAAAATTCAAGTCGTCCTTAATATGCAGTCACCAAAGTCCGTCAAAGAAGTCCAGAAACTCACCGGATGTATAGCAGCACTTGGAAGGTTCATGTCCAAGTCCGCGGATAAATGTTCCCCCTTTTTTAAAACTCTCAAGAAACAAACATTTGAGTGGAGCCCAGAAGCAAAAGAGGCCTTCCAAGAACTCAAGAAATACCTGGCCACTCTCCCCAAACTTGTTTCACCCCTAGCAGGTGAAGTGCTATTTCTCTATGTGGCGATCTCTGACTATTCTCTTAGTTTCGTACTTGTTGCTGAAAGGGAAGGAAAGCAATTCCCTATATATTACATAAGTCACGCATATTGTGGATCACAGGCCAATTACAGTGAGATTGAAAAAGTAATCTACGCAGGGGTCATGGCAAGCCGGAAGTTGAAACCCTATTTCCAGTCACACCGAATCCGGATCCGAACAAGTCAGCCTCTAAAGAAGATCTTAGAAGGGAAGAAGCAGTCTTCTAGAGTCGCTGATTGGTCCAACTAATTAGTAGATTTTGGCATTGAAGTGGAGCCCCGCACAACAATCAAGGCCCAAGCCCTTGCTGATTTCATCGCAGAGACAACAGGATCTACACCAAATAATCCTAACCAACAGTGGAAGTTATATGTTGATGGCTCTTCCACAAGAACCTCCAGCGGAGCCAGATAATCATTATATCATCAGCAGTAGTAAAGATGGAACATGCAGTACGCTTCGAATTTGCAGCTTCGAACAATGAAGCAGAATACGAAGCGCTTATCTTAGGGATCAACATATGCTTCAACTCAGGGGCTAAAGTTCTTTCTGCCTGCTCGGATTCTCAATTGATCGTGGGTCAAATGAATGGAGAATTCAAAGTAAAGGATGACAATATGAGGATGTACTTGCAACGAGTATAATCCTTGATCAAGAATTTGCAATTCAGCATCACCCACATGCCCAAATTTGCAAATGCACAAGCAGACTCATTGGCCAATCTGGCCAGTTCATGAGATGGACTCAAAGCCCGCAACATCATATAGGAAGTCCTGCCTACCCCCAGCATCAATTAAGCAATCACAATAATTGATAGATCTGACACTTGGATGAATCCTTTCATCCAATACATCAAACATGATGTCCTGCCCAAAGATCCGGTACAAGTCCCTCTGTTTCTGAAAAAACTGAAGTGGTTCGAGTTTAATGAACATACCCTATACAAAAAAAGTTACACACACCCACTGCTCAAGTGTGTGACTCCATAAGATGACAACTACATTCTTCGAGAAATTCATGAAGGAGGGTGTGGTATCCACCAAGGGGCCAGAACAATCATCAACAAAGCCATAAGAAGTGGATATTATTGGCCAACACTGCGGGAGGATGCGGAGAAGCTAGTCAAGTCATGCGAAAAATGCCAATACTTTCCTGAGGTTCCAAGAAAACCTTCCAATTATCTCACCACAATTCAAGCTGTCATGCCGTTCGATAAGTGGGGCCTAGATCTTCTAGGGCCCTTCCCTCTTGCTAAAGGCCAAAGAAGATTCATTATTGTGGCTGTGGATTATTTTTCGAAGTATGTGGAAGCTGAGCCATTGAGCACCATCACTGATAAACAAGTATGTCAATTTATTTGGCGTAATATAATTACAAGATACAGCATCCCTAGAGTGATTATTACTAATAATGGTCGACAACTCATAAGCAAAAACACAATAGAATATTGTGACACATTCAAAACCCAAATTAGATTCAGTTCAGTGTCAAGGCCTCAAAAAAATGGCAAAGTAGAATCCACAAACAAAAAAATCCTGGCTGGTATTAAGAAAAAGATAGAAGGGGCCAAGGGTACTTGGGATGAAGAATTACCCAGTATTTTATGGGCCATGCAAATTACAGTTAAAGAAGCAATAGAGCATACACCCTTCTCTCTTGTGTATGGTTTTGAAGCAGTGCTGCCAGTGGAAATAGGCATTTCTTCTACAAGGATTGCCTATTATTCATATGAAGAAAATGATGCAGAAAAGAGGGTCAACTTGGACCTGCTTCCAGAAACACGAGGAAACTCATTCTTGCGTTCCCTAGCACGGAAACAAAGAATGATAAGATAGTTCAACAGGATGGTCAAACCCAAACAATTGCAGCTCCATGATTATGTCCTCCGCAAAGTAGAAGCAACCGACAAAGTCACAAAAAAAGGGAAGCTAGGAGTCAACTGGGATAGGCCATTCAAAATTGTCCGAATCATCAAACCCGACACTTATGAATTGCAAAATGCTAATGGGAAAATCCTTAAAAGACCCTGGAATGGTGATCACTTAAAGAAATACTTCATCTGAACAATCCTTTCTGCAAGGTGCCAATATGTCTAAATACGTTGTTTTATTAGTACTGAATTTGTTTTTCATTTTGTTGTTTCCATTATTGAACCTACGTACGCTTTGTGTTGTTTTCATAATTGAACCTATGTTTAAACTTTGATCTATATTTAAGTCCTAATTAGTGTAGACCGACAATGACTGCAAGGAATTGTTCCATCCTTGCTTAAACAAATATGGGCACCCCTAAGAACCTACGTCTCTGAAGATTAGGGATTATAAAAGGTTTTGAGGGACAGAACACTAGTGGAAAAAAACGTATCTGCTGCTAAGCATTTGCTGCAGTTTAATAGATTAACCAGCCTTTAATAAAAAAAATTACGCGCAAAAAAATAATTGGACAAAGTCTGCGGATTTGGTT
>CM033456.1:10244375-10306238 GCA_019425755.1 Amaranthus cruentus
TAGTTCTAAAAAACTTATTACTATCAGGTAATTCTCCTACAAGCTTGAAAGACCTATGGTGTGACAGAGTCACCCAACCTGCCCCATTTGTGTTGGAGCTGCACAACCTAGCACAGTAAATATGACGAAAAGCCGTCATGCTAGGGTTTATGCCCAACCCTAAAACGGCGTTGGGATAAAACTCGGCTATAGTGATATTTAATAACTCTAAAATGGCACGAGCAAAGGGATGTAACAGAAACCTTAGCCCTGATTCAAAAGATTTGTCATACACCGCTATACATCCAGCAGGAGGGTAGCGAGCCGTATCAAACAACACGGGCTTAATTACATCGTACCTGTCTATTAAACCCCATCTCCTGTCAATGAAATAATTTAGTGGCCCTTCTTGCGGAATGTAAAACGGATGGGGGACTTTTTCTGCACTGTTCGTGCTAGGCGAACATTCTCTTTCCGCCTTCTTCTCCATATCTACATGAACCATCTCCAAAAGTTTAGGTTGAATTCTTAAATATCTAGGAGCGAATGCTAAAGACACCTCCTAAGGGTAAGGCAATATGGTCTCCGGTGGGTAGAAGGGAGAGGTATCAGACTCATCATCTGTGATACCCCGTTATTTTACGATTAAATTTCTTAATGTTTATTTAATGTGTATTATATTTATAAAATAATATTTTATATGTTTAACAACCACTTGTATTTATAGGCGTAGACTAAAGTACACGTCGAATATAATTATGAATATATAACAAGTGATAACGTGAAGGATCATATATAATTAAATTTACAACATTAGTAATTATTTATTATTATTAGTTTTTATTAGGATGAAATTAATATACTATAATGAGAATAATAATAATGACTTAAATAAATAAATAAAAATAATTAATAAATAAATAAATAAAGAAACCAAATGTCATTAAAGTAATGCATTAAAGGATTTGGATAATGATAGAGTCATTAGAAAAGTATAATGTTGGAAAACGAATGGTTAGTGCAAGTAAATGCAATTAAACGTCGGAAAGTTTATTACGACAGATAGTTAAAATTAGTCGCGAGCATACAAATATAGGAGCTCCGATTCCCTCGCTATTTTACGGTTAATTATTCTTTACGATTTTTTGTGTATATTATAGTATAACATTTTATGCCTTGTGATCAATTGATTTTTAATAATCGTAGACCAAAATTACATATCAATTATAGTTAATTACATATAACTAGTATTAATAACGTGAAGGGTTATATTATAATTAACATTTATAGCATTGATAATGGTCCACTAAAAATAGTTTTTGTTAGGATAAAGTTTCACTTTAATAATAATAATAATAATAATAATAATAATAATAATAATATGATTAGTAGAAGAAGACAGTAACTTAGTAATAAATAGTTGAAGTTGTCATCTTCACGTAATGGTTGAGTTAATAAGCATGAAACGTAACAATACGGCTGGTACATGAATAGCTCAGCCTTTTCAGCTTCATCTTCTCCTCATCAATGGCTAAACTTATCATCTTCCCCTTCTCCCCTATAAATACTCATCTCATGGCAACCTTATAATCATCACATACCACTCTAACCTCCTTAATTCTAAAAAAAATTAGTAATAATAATCAGTAGATTATACGGTAGCGGTGAGCCGGTGATCGGTCTCGACGTAGAGTCAACGTTGATCCGGAAGCTTACTACATTCTACTTTTTTCCGTCCGATCTCGTTCTTATACAATGTGAGTAGTTATGTCTAACCTCTTTCCAAATAAAAACTCCATAACTAATATACGTGTTAAGCTTTATTTAAGGTTTGATTTAGTTTTAATGGCCTTCGTTCACATTGGTTTCATTTATAATTTGCACTAACCTTGTTTTTATGTTGATCTGTTTTAATTTATTGATGAAAATGTGATCTTTAACTATGTTAATGGTGATTTTACGATTACTACCTACATTGTGTGTTCTAGTTGATTTATTGATAAATAAGTTTAGTAGTTTTACTCTTTTGTTTTCTTATTCTTTTTATTTTCTTAGTGCAACATTTTTCTGTGGTTTTGACAAATATTTATTAAGTGATTTGGAAAGTATGGTATATATCAATATTCCATCAGAACCGTATGTAATCGTATTTTTCGTGACTGATGTATGATATTCTTTTTAAGTATATAAAAAAAATGGTTTTGCCCCGGACTGTGTAGGGTAGGTCAACCCTTGGTGCACCTAAATGTGACATGTGTTTATATTGCCAAGAGCAAATTACCTCCCCAAGGTGTCTGGTGGATCGACCTTTGGGAGAAGTCCATGAAAGGGGATGTGTAATTTTTGTGACATACATATATATATATATATTGTGAATAAATTTTCAAAGTGTGATTATTCAAGTGTTTTATATTATTATTATTTACAAAGTGTGATTATTCAAGTGTTTTACACTATATGAGTATTTTTTTGATATTTAAATACTTTACGATTTTGTGGATTTCGAAAATGATAAAAATATATATTTTAAAGTCAAATATTTTCAAGAATAACAAGCTTGACACGTTAGAGTAACTATTCACTGAGTTGTGGCTCATGTTTTGTATTTTTGTTTTCCACAGGTAACGATAAGTTCTTTGACGTGTTTATTGCATGAAGGTTGAGTGACGTAGATCATACGTCATAAGTGTATTTAGATAAATTAGTGTTAGAACATATATTTTATTCAAGACTTCTCTCACTTGAATTTGAGTTGAATTTGCTTTAAAAATTCTCTCTCTAGATAATTTTTTGAATAGTGCTCAAATGAATGGGTAGATGAATATTTATTACCCCCATTAATGCGTTTTGAAAATTACTGTTCACACAAGTGAAAACACAACAGTTCCAAGTGACGCCAGAAGGTCCGAGACTTATATAAGTCGGACCCCATATTGGCCCTATAGAGCGTTGAGGCCAAAATTAGACTAAGTACACCTAAATATACTCTATAAGGTCCGGGACTTCTATAAGTCGGACTCCATATTGGCCCTACAGAGTGTTGGGGCCAAAATTAGACTAACTATACCTAAGTATACTCTATAAGGTCCGAGACTTCTATAAGTCGGATCCCCTATTGCCCATGCAGAGTATTGAGGCCAAGATATAACTAAATATACCTAAGTATACCCTAAAAAGTCCGGAACTTCTATAAGTTAGACCCGCCCCCCCTATTGGCCCTGCAGAGTGTTGGGGCCTAGGATTGATTAAGGTTCTAAACATCAGAAAGGTCCAAAACATCAAGATGTCCGAGACATCAAAAATCTGAGATATAAAGCTGATTAATTAATATTCCAGTATCTTTAGTTTCGTTCTTCCGCATATAGACCAAGATCAACTTCTCGATGAGATATCCTCTCTTGCCCTATATGTGTGGGGCCAATGTTGGGGACTATAAATCCCACTTTTTAGAAATACCCAGAATATCCTTGGTCAACAAGTCAATGGGTCAACGGTTAAATGCATAAGTCAATGTGAGCATTATCAAACTGCCTATGTGACTATGTAACCATTCGGCAGTTTATCAGTTCTCTTCAAAATGAAGACACTTCCATTATTAACCGTCCACTCTCTCGGAAAACCGCCTCCGCTATGTCACTTCCATCTTTTCAGTTTCCAAGGATGGATGGTACAGAAGTAACCACCTTGCAGTTACAACTTCCTAAGGCACATCTCTTATAAATACTACATTCTTCCATAGAGATCAGGTTACGCAATTCTACTCTGAAAACACATATATTTATACCACTTTCGTTTCTGATCTGACTTAAGCATCGGAGGGCTTTTCCGGGACATCAGCCAACGGTTTAGTCTTTCTTTGTGGTTGCAGGTAGACCACTTGCGGCGGTCGGATCATCTCACTTCCTTTAATCCAAAGGTACTTCCTTCTTAAAGTCCCCTTTACAAATTCGACCGTTTCTTAGCAAAAACAATAACTTTCATTTAATTAATCAATTAAAAAAATTTTCCTAGAATACTACATACATTGATAATAATCATAATACTTGCATCATTTATGAAATATCTTGCCTTATATCATCAAGAAAATACAAAAGCACTCATAAGTTTAAAAAAATTTAGATACTTTATTACTTTCTCTGTTCATACTTGCTACATTTGACTTTTTTCACAATTCAATATGTTATTTTGATAATTTATATATTGAACTATACATATTTAAAAATTACAAAAAATTTATATTATCAGTGCTTTGGATTAGACGATTCAAGTCAATAACCATAATGTAGCAAGTATTTCAAAATAGAGGAAGTATATACAAAAACACACATAGAAGTATGTATTCAAAAGACTAAATTGTAATTACTATAATACTTTATATTACATGCACAAGATAATATAAAGTGATACGTTTTTTTTCTCACACGTTAAATATTATTTTGTCTATATTTACCAAGGTTAACAAAATATCATGATAATTTAAACTAATTTTGTTATATTAAAAGATATTTTGAAAATATTTTTTAATTATCCGTGCTTAGCACGGGATTCAAGCTAGTTTGTTACTATGTTTTAAGAGTTGCAAGGTATTTATAAAAGGTTATGTGACTCATGTTGTTGAATAGAAAAAATATGAAAAATAAACTAATATGGTTATTTAAATCATGCGTATAACTTGAAGGTGGATGCCTAATTCAATATTTAGGATTTATGTGTTCAAGTAATTCTATAACCATGAAGAGTTTATAATACATATGTGTTTCTTATTATTTTAAGTAGCATACTTGAATTGAGCATCAAACTATATGTTACATGGATTAATTGTACGAATGTGTTTGATGATGTTTCTTTTGAGATAAGTATGATATTTTAATATAAATCCCAGAATGAGGGAAAATTCCTTAACGAGAAAGTAAGAATACCATTCATTTTCAAGGTATGTGCATAGGCCATAAAAAAGTACTATATAACTTAAGAGGAGATTGTACCTCTTCAAGAATTGTGGTTTGAGGGTTTCAATGCAAATCTTAAAAGTTCAAAATTTAGTTCACTTATTTGATCAAGTTTTCTTGAAGTTCAAGACTAAGTTCATTCACAAGGACTTGTGGATTATTACCGCATTTAACTAAACAACAAGTTCAAGTCGACTTAGTTGCTATGTGCCAAAGCTTTGATTATAATTAATGAGATTGAAATAGAGCCATTAGAAAGTGCCTATGCTTTGGTGTTGTTGCATTCGTTTGGAGACACACAAGTCTAATTCAACTCTCATATTCTTTTATTCACTTGTGCAAAAGTGATATTTGCTCCACACCTTATGTAGTGAACATATATTGGCTTTTGGTGGGTGTGTTAACCTTGAAAAAGTCCTGTTTATTTACACTTAAGAAAGTTGAAAAATAACTTTATTAATGCAAATGCAAGTTCATATCACACTCACGGCCAACCTTGAGTTTTTGGGGGCCTAGGAAAATTCTTGATAAGGGGTCCAATTTTCAAAAAAGCAAATAATAGTCATATAAATATGATCAGAATGACACCTACAAAAATCCTTAAAATCGTAAGAGCAATATAGCAATGCAAGTTATACAGTCATTGAAGTATGTTCCAAAAGTTTGTTCTCAAAAGCTTCTAAAAAAACAAGTAATCGATTTAGAGGTTCATTGTAAAAAAAATCATGCTAAATGTTTCAAGTAGTCATGAGAGTTGAACTCTCAAAATATGAAAGTTGTAGCAAAATAATGGTCAAAGTAGTCAAGTCGAATTCTCGATGATAAAGAAGCACCGTCAACTTTGTTCTCATCAACAATGTCTTTGATTTTATTATCTCATAAAGTATGAAGTATGAACTTGCAATAAAAAAAATACAAAGTCAAACCACAACTTACAGAACAAACATAGAAACAAGTTTTAAATAATTGAAAAGCCATGAGGAAACCATCTTTTATGTCAAAGTATATAAGACTGGTATGAATATGTGACTTGAGTGCACATTGTTGTGTGCATTAATGAGTTAGAATCATATGGAGATGTTTTTATGGGTGTTTAAGTTGATAAACTTAATGTGGTAATGGATGATGGAGTATAATTATGGATTTAATTGTACTAAGTTACTTGTGTGTTAAATGAGTACTTAAACATAGTATAATTATGGATTTAATTGTACTAAGTTACTTGTGTGTTAAATGAGTACTTAAACATATGATTTATGATTGGTGTTGAATGAAATTTATGAGGGAGTGGAAGAGTTCTTGGACTCTGACATTCATGCCTTAAACGAGGCACTAAGAAGTTCATGGGTTGCCTTGAATAAGCAAGTAGATTAGAACAAAACAGAAGCTTGGACGTGGTGCATGCTCGAACGAGCACTATTCAGCTCGAACGAGCACTCCTCAAAATGCAAGGCAACAACTGCAGTCAGATATCAGTAGCCTCTGACCATTGTGCTCGAACGAGTGTAGCTCAAGCTCAAACAAGCAATACTCTGGCCAGCCTTGGATTCTTCTCTGATGGTTCTTATTCCTTAGTGCAGTTTGGAGTTCTTCTCAAATCAGTTACTTTGCTGATTATTCTCAGCTTTAAGAGTGTATTAAAGTGTGTAATTATCATTAATGTATTAAGCACTAGAAATAGAGAGCTTGAGTAAACACCAAAACACATCAAACAAAACCCTTAAGCCTAACACATAGCCTATTGTTTTATCTCTTACATCATTGTAATTCTCTATTGTAAGAATGTTTTACTCACATAATATAATACAAGCAAGCAACTACATACCACGGAGGACGTAGCCATAATTGGCTGAACCTCCTTAAATCTTTGTGTCTCTTTTGCAATTTATTTTCGTTCAATCATTTGTAAAGTCATTGAAATTTGTTGTTGTTCATCAAACTAAATCGCATCGTATCAATTCTAGTATTTATTACAATTGGTATCAGAGCCAAGGTTGATTATACGGTGTTTACGGAGTTGTTGTTGGTGAAAAATGTCCTCAATAAAGCTTGACATAGAGAATTTTGATTGAAGTGTGATCTTTGGTTTATGGCAAGTCAAAATGGCGTGCAAAAGGCCATTGATGGTGTAAAAAAAATACCGAAAGGTATGACCACGGCGAGATGGGAAGAGATCGATACAAAGGCACTATCGGCAATTCAATTATGTCTTTCCAACGAAGTGCTAAGAGAGGTTGTTAAGCAAACTACAACCAAGGGGATATGGGAGAAACTAGAGTCACTCCATCTGGCCAAGAGTGTTACCAATTGGCTACTTTGAAGAGTAGACTCTACGATCTACGCTTGGAGGAAGGTAAACCTTTACCACCTCTGCTAGATGAGTTTTATTCTATTGTTTAGGATTTGCAAAGCATTGATGTCAAACTTGATGATGAAGAATTGACAATTTACCTATTATGTTCTCCTCCTCCATCTTCCAAAAATTTCAGAGAAACTGTACTTTATGGTAGGAAAAACTTGAGTAGTGACGATGTGAAAAATTCCATAACTCAAAGGGATCTCATTGATACACAATTGTCACAAAAATCACAGGGTGGCTCAGGTGATGGATTGTTTGTGAGAAGGAAGGACACAAGAGAAAGGTTCCACTAGTGGGGGTGGAAACAAGCATAAAGAGAGGTCGAAGACACGGGGGCCTAACAAAATAAGACTTGCAACTATTGCAAGCTTAAAGGCTAAATCAAGAAGGATTGTTGGAAATGGAAGAAGAAAAATGCTAGTGAAACTGGGGCAAAGGACGGAACTAGTAACATCGATGCTAGTTACGTCAATGATAGTGATGATGGTGGTATTTTGGTAGCTACACCTGGGTACAAAGAGGATGATGCATGGATTCTAGACACGGGGTGCAGATTTCCCAACAAAACTTTTTTCAAATCATTGGAAAGTGTTGATGGGGGAAATGTGACTATGGGAAACAACTCAACATGCAAAGTAGTTGGGGTTGGGAGCGTAAAAATGAAAATGTTCGATGGAATGGAGCTCACCTTGACCGATGTAAGGTATGTTCTGGGTTTGAAAAAGGATCTTATATATTTTGGTACTCTTGATAAAATCGAGTGTAAGATCACTTATAAAGGTGGAGTCATGAAGGCTGCAAAAGGGTCACTTGTAGTAATGAAGGGGAATATGAATGGGAGTTTGTATACTCTTGATGGTGAAAGAGGTATGTATCAACTTTCCAAACAAGGCTTATTTGATGGTAAAAAGTTTGACAAGCTTGGTTTTTGCGAACATTGTGTTTATGGGAAACATAAGAGGGTTAGTTTCAAACCCGCCATACACAACACTAAGGGAATTCTAGACTATATCCGTTCCGATTTGTGAGGGCCTTCAAGGAAGCCCTCCCTTAGTGGTTGTAATTACTTGTTGACCTTTATTGATGATTTCTCAAGAAAAGTTTAGTGTTACTTCATAAAACATAAAAATGAAGTATTTGATGTTTTCTTAGAATGGATGAAAATGATAGAGAAACTGACCAGTAGGAGCATCAAGACCTTGTGAACCGATAATGGTCTTGAATTTGTTGATAATAAATTTCTTCAATATTGTGCTAGTGAAGGTATTTTGATACATAGAACTTGTGTAGGGCATCTTCAACAAAATGGTGTTGCGGAGAGGATGAATAAGACATTGTTGGAGAGGGAACGGTGTATGCTAAATGAAGCTAACTTAGGGAAGAAATTTTGGGCCGAAGCGGTGGCTACGACATGTTACTTGATCAACCACTCACCTCATACGACCTTGAAATTCAAATCACCACTAGAAGTGTAGTACAACACTCTGGCAAATTATTCTTGTCTTAGAGTCTTTGGTTGTCCGGCATAATTCATGTAAATGATGGCAAGTTAGAACCTAAGGCTAGAAAATGCAATTTTGCAGGTTATGGAGTAGGTCTAAAAGGGTATAGGGTGTGGTATAATGAGTCTAAACGAATAATCACCTTTAAAGATGATGTATTTGATGAAAAACGTATGCTACTCTCTAGTGTATAAAAGCCCATTGAAAAAGTTGTAAATGATGTTATAATTTATCCTATTGATGCACAAGAGGAGGTACAACCTCCCAATATTGAAGAAGGTGAAAATGATGATAATGTTCAACAAAGGTCTCCTCCCTGGTCCCCATCCAGGCAAAGGAGGAAGATCGTGGCTCCAAGGAGGTATATTGAAGAGTGTGATTATATTGCATATGCTCTCAACATTGGTAGCGAAGTCAAAGGGCTGCATGAACCAAGTACGTACAAGAAGGCTATGGCCTCAAAAGACTCCAGCAATTGGTTGATAGCCATGAAGCAAGAGATGGAATTACTTGCCAAGAGCGGAAAATGAGATATCGTTGAAGCACCAAAGAAAAAGAATATCGTTGGGTGCAAGTGGATATTTAAGAAGAATGAGGGTCCTTCTAGTGATGTTCCTCCCATCTACAAAGCTAGAATCGTCGCAAAGGGATACTCTCAAATTGAGGGTGTCGATTTTCATGAGGTATTTTCTCCCGTTATTAAACACTCTTCCATTAGAAATCTTCAAGCTTTGGTTGTGATGGAGGATATGGAGTGGCATCAATTGGATGTGAAAATGGCGTTTCTTCAAGGTTGAAGAAGAAATTTTTATGAAGCAACCGGAAGGTTTTGAGGTCGCCGGTAAGGAAGGTCATGTGTGTAGGTTAAAGAGATCGTTGTATGGGTTGAAGCAATCGCCTAAGTAATGGTACAAGAGTTTCTATTCTTTCATGATCTCACATGATTTTGTTAGAAGTTCTTATGATAGTTTTGTGTATCTTAAGAAACTTCAAGATGATTCTTTGTTGTATTTGTTCTTATATCTTGATGAAATGCTAGTAGCTTGTAGTTCTTTGTTTGAGGTGGACACTTGAAAGTGTTGCTTTCAAGCGAGTTTGATATGAAGGATCTTGGTGAAGCCAAGAAAATACTTGGGATCGAGACTTTGAGGGACCGGGCTAAGGGTGTCTTTTACCTTAGCCAAAGGAAGTACATAGAGAAGGTTGTGCAACACTTCTCCATGGAAGATGCTAAAGGTGTGTCTACTCCTCTTGCCTCTCATTTCAAATTGTCCAAAATGTTGTGTCCAGAAACAAAGGCGGAAAAAGAGCAAATGATGGGAATTCCGTAAACTAGTGTCGTTCGTAGTGTGATGTATGCCATGGTATGTTCTAGACCCGACATTGCTCATGCGGTGAGTATAGTAAGAAGATATATGTCTAATCCGAGGAAAGGACATTGGGAGGCACTTAAGTGGTTATTGAGGTATTTGAAATGTGCTTTTAATGTTTGTCTTATGTATTGAAAGGATTCAAGCGAGCTAATCGGATTTTGTGACTCGGATTATGGTGGTGATCTTAATAATAGAAAGTCTACAAGTGGGCTCGTGTTCACATTGGGTGGTTCGACGATTAGTTGGCAATCATCATTACAAGATGCGGTTGCTCTTTCAACAGCCGAAGCGGAGTACATAGCCGCTGCCGAGTCATTCAAAGAAGCGAAGTGGCTTTAAGGTCTTGTTGATGAGATGTCCAACAAGGTGTGTTCGGTAAGTGTGCATTGTGATAGTCGAAGTGTCATTCAATTGGCTAAAAATCAAAATACTTTTCATAGAAGGTCTAAATACATCGACATTAAATATCATTTCATTCGGGGTGAGTTGAGCACAAAAAGGGTGATTTTGGACAAAATTTATACAAATAAAAACTCGGCCGACATGATGACTAAACCATTGCCTACAACCAAGTTTGAACTGTGTGTTGACTTGGTTGAACTAGCTCCTTGCTTGAAGTGATGCCTTTGGGACATATGAGGTGTGTATATTTTTTTATAGCTTGTTTTGTATTCTTGTAAGATGGAGTGATTGATTAATGCTTTGACTTGGGTAAACTCAAGTCAAGGTGAAGATTGTTATGAATATGTGACTTGAGTGCACATTGTTGTGTGCATTCATGAGTTGGAATCCTATAAGGATGTTTTGATGGGTGTTTAAGTTGATAAACTTAATGTGGTGATTGATGATGGAATTTAAGTATGGATTTAATGTTATTAAGTTACTTGTGTGTTAAAAGAGTACTTAAACATATGATTTATGAATGGTGTTGAATGAGATTTATGAGGGAGTTGAAAAGTTCTTGGACTTTGACATTTATGCCTTAAACGAGGCACTACAAGGTTCATGGGCTGCCTTGAACGAGCAAGTAGATCAGAACAAAATAGAAGCTTGGACTTGGTGCATGCTCGAACGAGCACTCCTCAAAATGCAAGGCAGCAACTGCAGTCAGATATCAGTAGCCTCTGACCATGGTGTTCGAACGAGCGTAGTTGAAGCTCGATTGAGCCATACCCTGGCCATCCTTGGATACTTCTCTGACGGTTCTTATTCCTTGGTGCAGTTTGGAGTTCTTCTCAAATTAGTTACTTTGCTCATTATTTTCATCTTTAAAAGTGTATTGAAGTGTGTAATTATCATTAATGTATTAAGCACTATAAATAGAGAGCTTGAGTAAACACCAAAACACATCAAACACAACCCCTAAGCCAAACCCATAGCCTATTGTTTTATCTGTTACATCATTGTAATTCTCTATTGTAAGAGTGTTTTACTCACACAATATTATACATGTAAGCAACTACATACCACGGAGGACATAGCCATAATTGGGTGAACCTCCTTAAATCTTTGTGTCACTTTTGTAATTTATTTTCGTTCAATCATTTGTTAAGTCATTGAAATTTGTTTATTGTTCATCAAATTATATCGCATGTTTTAAAAGCCATTTTCCGTAGCCAAGCTTGGAAAAATTTTTAGCTCATAAATTTTAAAGTTCCATAAAGGAAAAATTCAAAATCAAAATGACAACCATGTTTTTAAGTAATATTCAAATGCATAGCAAAATTTTGGAGAATGAATAGAAAGTCTAATGCATTTTTTTGTAATTAAAATTAAAAAATAACTTTCATTTGATATAGTGGAGAAATCAAAGACATTAATAGAAAATAAGAAAGACCATTAAGCCATCTTTGTCTTTGTCAAAACAATGTGTAACCTAAAACTGAGAGATGAAATTGGAAATGACGGTTATTTTCCTTTCTACAAGATTCAATAATTTTCTTTTTGTATTTTTCATTCTAACCATTGAATTTTCTTTTCCTCAGGCATTTGCAAATTTTTAGGTCATTTTACTTTTTGGTATTTATTTGCTTTTACTTTCTCTAATTAAACCCTGGACGGTGGTCCTTTAGCCTATTCCAAGGCCAGATCTGGTCCCACCAAAACTTTTTATTAAACACATGTTAAATACATGACTCTAAATGCATTTTATTTATAAAAACAGGGCCGTCTCTAATGATTTAGAGGCCCCGAGCGAAGATTAAGACATGGGCCCTTTAAAAACAAATATCCGATAACTAATAAAGTTAACTTTGAATAAAATTAAATATTTAGAGGCAATGGTGGAGTGCTCCTACCTTCATGTTCAATGAAAAGCTTCTTTTAATCTCTACATCAATCATAGCCATCTCTTATATTCATTAATGGATAATTAAGTCTTTGTTAATTGAATTTTTCACGATCCTTATTCATTATTATAAAAAAGAAGAAAAAATGCAACTTGATCAAGTTGAAGAGAAATACAAGATGTCGTTTGCTACCTGCATTGTATGGTGAAAAAAACAGAAATTCTATAGTAATTTGGGTTAAGATCTTAACCCATTGAAGGTTTAGGGAAGAAGAGACAAAGTTTCATTTTAGAAAATGGAAATTGAATGGGTTAAGATCTAAAGGGAAGAATAAATGAAATGGAAGGGTAGAATACATAGTAATTTCTATAGGGTAATTAATTAATCTGACCATATGGTATTGGAAACTGAAAAAGAAAATGAAATGTCAGTGAAAAGATGAAGAATAGCCATCTCTCGACTTTTACATGATATGCACAGTTAATGTATATGTATTTTCGAGTATATAAGTTTTTTTTATTTGGGCCCCTTTGAAGTTGAGGCCCTGAGCAACTGCTCATGTAGCTCCTGCTACTGGGCCGGCTCTGTATACAAATAAGAGTTATTATTATTACTAATTTATGTTGATGATGTAATAAAAAAGACATTAAAAATATCATGAAAGGCCTATATTTTCGATATATATCAAAATTGAAAAGAATTAGCATGACATGACTGTTTTAAAAAACTGATTTTATCAGTTAGTCCAATAAGTTGATTTTGAACTAGTTGGTAGGAGTGCCATATTTAAAAATAGGTGATTCATTACATTATTTTATCAACTACTCTTGTGAGAGACCGTCTTTCAAAGACACGACCTTAAAAAAAGAAGCTCACAATATTATTTCTCTTTAACTTGTATTAATTGAGATATTTAACACATATATTTAATGTGCATCTCTGAGAAACCGTCTCTTACAACAATTTGTGTTTTTCAACTAACTAATATACTCGTATTAGTAGTTTGACCACTTACAACTATTTGGGTCAATTATAACCTAAAATAGTCTGATAAACTAATGAAAAAATTTACATTATTAATCCAATCTTTCACCCATTTTTCGTGAATAATCCCACATTTTGATTATTTACCAATAATCTAACCTTTGTTATATATTTGCCCACCACATACCAAAATTGGATATTCATAATGTAAAATAAGAAAATATAACTCCCAAATTAATGAAAAGGATTGCGTATTTCTACTTGCTAGTACTACAACGTTATATAATCCTTCTTAATCTTAGCAAACCAAGGGCGGTAAGAATAGATCTCAATCTTGAAATTAATTATTTTAACATTTTTCTAAAAACTATCACATCATTAATTAAGATCATTTATACACACTTAACATGTGCAAAGTGGTCCACATTACAAGGGCACGCTATCACAAGGGCCACAAAAATCTAATTTAATATTTATTTGAATTATTGCTTGAGTTACCACTAGAGCTGTTCAAAAGTGATCCGACCCGAAAATAAATCCGACCTGAAACCGAAAGTAAACCGACCCAAAAATGTGTTCCTTTTTAAGGTTTATCGAACCGACAATACCCGAATCGAAGTTGTACCCGAACCGATTGACAACCGAAAATGAGAAAGCTGAACCCGAACTGTAACCGATTTTTGTAACCGACACATAACCGTTAACCGAGATTACCCGAACCAAAAATGACCGACCCGAGTCATATCCGGCCCGAATCATGCTCGAAACCAAACTCGATCCGGCAAAAACCAACTAAACCCGAATAAATTTTAGATCGAATTGCTTTAAACCTGAACCAATTTTTAACATAGAAGTATGATAGACTCATATTCAATCATCTTATTATTTAATCTAATCAAGTGATAGATATTTTAATAAATTAAATTTTATAAATACATGTACTCATATATTTAGAGTTAATAATCAATGGTCAATGTATATAACTGTATTAGATGAAAATTGATAGAACTTTATAATTCTAATTTCCGGTTAAACAAGTAAAAGTAACAAAGTAATAATGATAACTAGTTGATTTACATTTTAACTATTTTTGGTTTAAGTAAAGGAAATCTTGTCATCAATTAAAAAATGACTAACAACTTAATTTAATATTGACTCGATCGATAGTAATAAGTAGTACGTAGCCGATAGTAATTAAAACCCGAACCCGATCTGTACTCGACAAAACCGAACCAATTATTAACCGATGACAACCCGACACCGATTAACACTCGACACGAACTTCAACAGACACCGAACCGATGCTAACCCGATAGCTCGAATAACCGATCTTCAATCGAACCGCGACTAACCGACCCGACCCGAGTGCGACCCGTCGTAACACGCAACCGAAAAATAGCTGATCCGGAATACAACCGAACCGAAAGACACTCGTTCGAAACCGACCCGATCACCCGAATGAACACCTCTAGTTACCACGAATGGTAAAGGTAAAGGTAAAGAAACTTCCCGGTATCCCGCACAAGGCAGGGTCCGAGTGGAGGTTTTCTTTTTCTTGAAAGATACGGACAAATCATATTCGTACCTCCAAGGTGGGAGTAAAGAGAAATGCGCGCAGTTAAGAAACCCCCAATTGATACCTGCGCCTAGTAGGGGTAATTAGCTTGAACTCTGTGCGAAGCACGGATAAACAAAAAATATTTAAATGGTCTCTTAAATATAAATAAAATTAGTTTATATTATTCTGATATTTGGTAAACATAATAAATATAGAGAAAATAATATTTGATGTGTGAGAGAAAATTAGTCTTTGCATTACATTAATTCTTTCAAATTTTAAAACTCTAAAATTAAACTTTGGGCTTGAATTATTTTTAATGAACTTATAGAATGATCAATATTTGCCCCTATAAATTAAGAATGATAAAAATATTTAAGCGATAAACTTAACAATTTAAAATAAAAAATATGGGACACGCATTCGCTTTTATAGTACGCCCATGTTTTAACTTATAGGGCTCGTGATTTTTATAAGGAAAAACCCATATTTTTTATTTGAATCACTTATTAAAATAATTTATAGATTACAAGTTTATTTTATGGATTATCTTTCAAAATAATATATATTGTTTATATGTTTCTGATTTCTTATGAAGCACTAATAGAGAAATAAGAGATCTTATGAAGAATTATAATATTATATTGTTTTCTTTTTACTTTATTCGTAGAAGTATAATATAACAATTTTTTTCTTCTTTGTGTTTTTAAAAGACCCCATATAACATTTATATAATTTTGATATTAGACAATTGTACCATTTATTACAGTATTAATTGTTAACATCTTGTCTGTTCAAAAAAATGTTAAATCTTATGATCATAATTGATAATATTTCAATTTTTATGGAATAAACTTACTTGACACTAGATAAACTACCTACTTTTAATAGACAAATAAAATATATTTTTATTGATGAGTTGAATTCTACTATTCTTAATATCTATAAATAGTGGATAAGTTACCGGTAAATAGATGTAACTAAACTCGTATTTCATATAGGATGCTTAAAATATTGCAAACATCTATGAAATTTCCAACCAAAACTTTATATTTTCAGTGAACAATTATAATCATACTTTTATTTTTCAAGACAAAATTGTTAAATTAATGATCACTAAATTTTTATAATTAGTGTGACTATTCTAATATAGTATAATATAAAAATTAAAATGGTTAATAAGATGTAACCAATATTTCAATATATACATGTCAAACTTTCATATTCTTTCATATAATGTCCTTATCTAATTAGTTGATATGTTTCATTTTATATTCTTATGTACTTATGAGTATTGTATATATAATAATTTATTTCTTTAACTTATTTAATTGATTGATATTATTGTATGGTATATTTTTAAATGTGAAGTTTATTTTGTTATCTGAATTTAATGATGTAATTGACTATTAAAACGAGATCATTCAGGCGGGAAATTATCAACCATAGCTTGATGCGTATCCATAAGATGCTTTATTGGTTTCTCTTTAAGTATATTAGTGTAGATAAATAGATGTTACAGAAGAAAGAAACTTTCTATTTAATGATATTTTATTGCTATAATTAAGAATGATAGTTTAAGTGATCATTTTTTATTGAAATTTGATTATAGAATCTAAGATGAAGTAGATATTTTATTCTATCTATTGAATGAATTTAGGAAAAAAATACGAACAATCATTATAAACGGAACGAATATTTAAAAGAATTTGACCATATATTGTCCAATTTTTTATTGTCATTTTTATAGAATGATATAAACTAATATGATACTTATATAACATAAATAACATAAATAAAGAATAAAGAAGATATTTAGAAGAATTTGACCATAAATTGTCCAAATTTTTACTCCCATATACAATGATATTTTGACCATACGTATATTGATTTCATATTGACCATTTTTTTTATTGGCATTTGAAACATTAATTGATTTAAATAATAGCGCATTCAAGTTTAATTATTCTTCTTACCCAATTTAACTAAATGAAGAATTTTGGAGGGAAAACAATAAATGCGAAGGCAACACGTGTTCTACTGAAGAACGTATAGTATATAGTATAGATATTTTACATGAGAGTAACCAAGTAATAAATAGTTAAATATTCGTATTTTAATAAATAAAGAAATTTTATAAGGTTTTAAAAATAAAATTAGCATAGGGGCCCCAAAATTTATAAGACGGCTCAGTTGAAATGGATAGGTCTTGTGCTAGCTAGTGTACGTTCGAGGGGTGGGTGGTGTGTGTCGTCACTCGTCCAGTCATGGGTGGCCGTGGATAATTGGGTTTTACGGTATTTGTTTGTGGGTGGGTAATCACGAATTTGAGAAGAGATCAAGAGGGAGAGAACGTACACATTTAAGTTTTTTTATATAGTTTTTCTTTTTTAATAATGCCTAGAGGCACGTGCCCCCTCTTGCCCCCATTTAAATCCGCTACATTTTTACTGTGATGGAATACATATGGAGGCTTCAAATGAGTAGATCGAAATCTCTCTCTTATATTACGATTACTATATATGTTCATGCAATGCACAGTTGCGTAAGTATATAAATGTATAAAAAAAACTTAATAATAAACAAATTTATAATAATGTGTGATTTTGATAAATTCTAATTAATAGAAATATTAAAATAATCATTATCTAATGAAATCGATTTATATGGGAATCAATTAGTTTTAGTGAGATTTACTTTATGCAAGATACGTATACTACTATCTAATTCAAAATATTTTATGTTAAGCTTGCAATTAAGTGAAGCTTTTAATTGATGTTTTAATCACAAACATGAATGATTATAAATTTTTAAGAAAATAAATTATAGTAAGATTAGAAGAAATTTGGGTTGAATATGAAGTTTTTAATTATACATTTTATAAGGTTAAATATTATGCTACACAGAAAAATTGATTAAAAAAATAAAATGATGTATTTGAATTAATTATATATTCAATCTCCAATTGAAAAATTATAAATAATGAGAACAGATTAAAAAAAAAGGCTAGAAAATTAATTCATTATCAACATTGTTATTGGGTCAACCAGCCCCAAATTTGTGGGCTAAGTCAAAGGGCTCAATCAACCCAGTCAACAACTTGACTGAATCCACCTACAAGTGAAATAACCAAAATACCCTTGAAACCACTAACCAGATTAGTTCTTGCCTATAAATACCCGCATTTATTACCATTTATGGTACGCTTTTTCTCCCTCTACAATTACTCTCTCTCTCGAACACTTATTACTCGCTTCATTAACCGACCACTGACTTGAGCGTTAGAGGGGCTTTTATGGAAACAGCCCCCGGACAAGTAATTGTTCGTTTCGTAGGTATTCTGTCACTTTTCCCTTATTCGGACATTGGCAACAGTCGCGGTCACATCTCAAAGCGACACCTTCCGGTCAGGTTGATTTGACTCGATTTCTTAGCAGAAACATTTGGCGCTGTTTGTGGGGAAAGAAATAAGCATCTTTCTTTTCACAACCTACAAACACACCATGAATTCCAAAAGAAACACAAGAGCTAACATCAGGCAGTCTGAACACCATTTTGCTAATTCTGTCCACAATTAGGAGCCAAATGCTAATGTTCAGCCACCAAACTTCATTAACAGGCAAGACTTTGACACCTTTGACGCAACTATCATGACCCGTTTTCAAGAATCAATTCAGCAAGCAGTTAGGACTCTTGCAACAATCCTACAACCTCAACAGCATAGCATTCTCCACTCTGCCCGTCGTCAGACAGAGCAGATCCACACACTTCAAAGGGAGGCCCCAGACTTTTGGGTAGAGGAAATTGTTGAGAGTCAAGAGTTACCTCTACAATAAGAACATGAGAGTCAAGAGGAAATCAACAAACTCTAGGGGTGTTGAATTCTGCCTCACGCCTTAACCAGATATCACAAGGCCAAGCTCGCCAGGCTCCTAGCCGGATGCGTGAGCAATGTGGAAGGTCAAGATTTGATGCCCCATAGATCAATGATCGGAGAAAGAAGGAGCAGGACGCTAGAACTTACCTCAATTGCATGATGGAAGGGAAGGGGCCAATAGATGAATCTTACCACAACCCTCAATATCAGGAAAATTATGGGAGGAATGACTATGCAAGGGATGACTACGCTAGTGATGATCCTCATTCTGCCCCTACCATCTTCAAGACACCCCTGTCAGCCAAAATACTATCCGTTCCTAATCGAAACAAGGTGAAGGGACCAGCTGTGAAACCGTTCGATGGATCTGATGACCCAGCCAAACACATTGCATCTTACCGTGCCCATATGGATGCAAGTACTACTTGTGAAGCCATGTTATGCAAGTTTTTTCCAACTACCCTATCCGGGTTGGCACTAAACTAGTACACGTCCCTACCACCTCGGAGCGTGAATAGTTTTGCCGCCCTGGAAGCTTTATTCCTAGATTACTTTGTTGCCTCAAAGAGGCAAAAGAAATCAAATTTACACTTGATGTTCGTCATAGAAAAGGAGGGGGATTCCGTCACCTCCTATATTCAAAGGTTCCATGAAGAAGTTTTATCGATTCCGGTGGCCATTGATACGACAACGGTCCCTACCCTTATCAATGGTTTGAGAACACCTAAACTGAAGTGGAAGTTGGTAGAGCCCGATATCATCACGTATTCGGAGGCCATGGACATTGTCCAACGATTCATTCGGGCATCCAACATCTGCACGCCCCTAGATTCTAAAAGAAAGAAAGATAAGGCTGGAAGGTCACAAGATAGGATGCCTAATCGGTGTAATTTAGACACTTATGGGAGGGAGAGGTTTCGCTCACCTATGGAGCCTCCCAAAGAAAAAGGCCGAAGACAGACCCAAGCCTACCCATCCCTTGAAGTAAAAGATGTCACAGAATCTCATTTCAATCGGAGTCACAAGATATTTTTTATTCCGTCTGAGATGAGTTGCCAGTTCCTCCCAGGATATCGACATCTCAAAATAGGAGAAACATGGATTACTAGTGTAAGTATCACAAGGAGCATAGCCATACCCTGTCACAATGCCGTGAATTGAAGAAAGTTTTGGAAAAGCTAGTCGATGAAGGCCAGTTAGACAGATTTTTGAAACGTGATAACAGCCGACCCAGGGGCAGAAGGAATAACAACCGTCAAAGAGATGAAAAGCGCTCGGACACGAACAAACAATCCGAGGCCACTTAAGGTGTCATCCATATGATTTCAGGAGGGTATTCAGAGTTTTACCCAAGTACTCGGTCCATTAATGATAGCGTTCATACCCTGAACACTATCACCGTGGAAGCCAAGAGAGTGGTAGACGGACAAAGGATGATCTTTAGGGAAGGAGGTCAGGCGATTCAGCATCCGCATTTTGACCTAGTAGTGCTCACCCTCAAAATTGGACTGATGAATGTAAGAAGAGTTTTAGTTGATACCGGCAGCACCGCCGATCTTATAACGATGGATTGTTTAAACAATTAAAGTATGGCCCCGAACACTTGGAGAAGCTCGACAGACCCCTTATAGGTTTTAGGGGGAGCCGAGTCTGTCCATTAGGCACGATTATTCTACCGGTTCATTTAGAGAAAAGGGCAATGGTCAAAACTTGCCGGTTCGTTTTACCGTTGTCGATATTCAGTTCCCGTACAACATCATTATGGGGTTACCCTTGATTAACAAGATTAAAGACGTCATTTCGACCCATCAGCTACTCATTCAGTACGAGAATGTCAAGTCAATACGCTCAAGATGGGAGCAGGAAGTAGTAAGGAGCAGGATAGTCTGAAAAGAATAACGAAAGAGGTAGAGTCGGTCTTGCATGTAGCCGATGATGACACCCATAAAACAATGCAGCCATAATGCTTGGAGCGATATGAAGAAGTTGCCACGTGGGGTGAAGAGAAAATTCGTTTAGGAAGTGTAGAAACACTTAGAGATGGTGAATGCAACAAGAGGGGGGGCGAATTGTTGTTTGGTACTTTTAAGTATTTTGGCCCTATTTTGCGGAATATAAAATAAACAATAAATGCTTAAACAAAAACTAGAAAGATAAATGGAGACAAGGATTTTACGTGGAAACCTTCTAGGCCTAACAGAAGGAAAAACCACGACCGCTCGGGATTTTAAGCTTCTCCTAATAAGTTTTAGGCAATTATTACAATTACATAAAACACTTCTCTTCTCTTCTCAACTAGGCCACTTCTATTCTCTTTCTCCTTCTCTTTCTCTTCTCTTTCTCACGTTTCCCCTAGACTTCCCTTAAGTCTAGTTAGAATAAACTCTCAAAAACCCTTACAAAAGAATTTCTCTAGAAATGATAAAAACTAAGATATTGCATAAGAAAAATATTATAAATTAATTGGCAAATGAAAGAATGAATATTTTTCTTACTTGGGTGATCTCTCTTGATTTTTTCGGTTAGGGCACACCACCACAATAATCGGTTGAAAAAATTGATTTTATATAGGAGTAACTGTGGGTTTTACAAAACCCTAACTACCCATATTTCCCTTATTCTCAAATGTGGGAAAGTGGGGAATAATCTTAGGAGTTATAAGATAAAAAGCTACGGTTAGTTTTTAGATTTTAAAGGCCAAAAATAGTTAATTAAGATTAATTATAATAAAACCAAATCAACTCCCTATTTTCATGGAGAGAAATAAGGAGACTTATTCTCATCCTTTTAATTAGCTCTAGATTATTCTAAGGTGGTTATTTAATTTTTTGCCAATTAATAATTTATGCAATATCCTAATTCTTAACCATACATATCAACTAAAAATAGAAAAAAATAATTTCCTACGTTATTTTAGCTGACGCACTTCTCCAGACTTGTATTGTTGGGAACATTGCACTGTCTCTATCAGCAACTTTTATCAGATTACCAATTCTGGAACAGTAGACACTAAATCCACTTTTGACTTCCTAAATGAGTTTCTATGCTGACTCTTTTGACTTTGACTTTGACTTTGACTTTGACTTTGACACGTACAATATCCTTTAACCAAGTCTTTTAGGTACCATCGACGACTTTAACAAAATCGGATATACGACCTACACAACAATCTCTAAAACATGTTTGTTTATATCAAAAGTGAAGTCATCATCAAAACTTAAGAGTGCCAACAAATTTTCCCTTTTGATGATGGCAAACTTTATAAACAAATATAATGGAGCATGCTAGAGATTAGAACAATTCTAAGTAATACTTAGCAAACCAATTCATTACAAAGCAATTCACCAAGCATCCAATATAAACGGCTTACTCTAAGATTAATATTTAAAAACATATCATCAGCGTATATGGAATTTAACTAGTGTCTTTAAATAATTTTCCAAAATAGTTGACATAAAAAATTAAGAAGATTATCAGAGCGTAAATTTTAAACTAAATATAGTAATATCAAATTAAAACATTAAAACACAATATAGTTTAATCAGAACAACACAATATCGAAACAATATTAAAGCAAATATTTTTAAACTTATTAAAGCATGATCATGATCCAATGTATCAACGAATAAGAGTATATGAAAACTATGGCATCACAAGTATTCCTCTAAGTTTGTTGCTTTTCTTCCCCCTTTTGACATCAATCATAAAGGATTGGCGTAACCAAACCACAGCTAGGGGTGAACACGGTCTGGTTTGGTCTGGTCTGACACTAAAATCAGACCAAACCAGAAATTTCGGTCTGGAAATTTTCCAGACCGGACCGGACCGTTTAAATCACCATACCGAACTGGACCAAACCGTTTTATAATGGTCCGGTCCTGTCTGGTCTACGGTTTTTTATTTTTAGATTTTTATTCAAATTAATACATGTATTTATACATATATTTAACACCTACAATTAATAAATAAAATAATTTGTAATTAGTTGTTAACATCAACATCATTCAAGTATATATTGCTATATAAAAATAATTACATCTTAAATTATCTAGGTAGCAACTTAATTTTTTAGATACAAAATTATGATTGTTGATCATAATATGGTTTGCGGTCCGGTCTGGTCTGAAAAATAAAACAACCGAGACCAGACCGTAAACCGTAATTTAATTTGAAAAAAAACAGACCAGACCATTTAAACCGTGGACCAGACCAAATACTAAAATTCTGGTTTGGTCCGGTTTGGTTTACGGTTTCGACCAAACTTTATTCAACCCTAACCACAGCACTAACACAAGCATTAGTCAAAGAAGGATAATCAAGAAGCAATACATCAAAGCAAGCACCATAGTAAGCATCAAGAGATGCATAAAATAACCAAGCATAGACCAATAAGAGAAAAGAGATAGCAAAAGATAGTAATGATATCAGCAAGTTTAACAAAAGATAAATTGTTTTGTACCCCAGCATGGTACTTAAGGAAAAGAAAAGAAAAGATTGTTGAATTGTTACAACGACAAATGATGTGGCCAACAAACATAAACATCATGATGGAGCAGTAGGAGGGATCAACCAGCAGTCTCTTCATCAATGTATTATGTCTGCACTTCAACAGAATCGAGTTGGCACCAAGACGAGACTCCATCTGGGTTAGCTGATCAGTGATAGAAGCAAGTGAGACACGGACTTCATCTTGGAAAGCAAAGAAGCGAGACTGAAAATCATTAAGCTGTGTGAGGAGAGAATCAAATGTAGTTGGAGGAACAGGTAAGGGGTTAGCAGACTCATCAACACCATGTGAAGTATGTGGGGGTGAAACCTGTGTATCAAGTGGTGGTGGAGTAGAATGTATGAGTGATGGTGGTGGTGATGGAATCAATTGTGGTGGAGGTGTGACGATTTTTGGTGAAGGAGGTGCACATGTAGGTTCTTTGGTGAAGGGTGAGGTAGTCTCTTCATCCAATTCCACTGGACGCTTAGAAGCAAACCTACTGCTCTTCCTCGGAGTGAGCATCGGTTCCTTCTTCACTTTGGAAATGCTTGGAAAATGAGAATTCTGGAGAATCTTAGGAAAAGATCTAAGTATTAAAAAGAAGAGATGAGCCAAATGAATCCACAAGTCCCATATTTATAGGAAATGGGGTGAAACAGTACACTTAGCACAATTACCAATGCAACGTTTGGGTTCTCGAGGAAGTTGTAACGCGTGATGCATTATTCGGCCCCTTTCATGGATGGACTACATAGGTCCGAACTCTGTTTCATGCTTGGGACTCATTAGTCCAAGTGTCCTTGGGGCTTATTAGCCCCTCATCCAAGAGTCGGACACCTCAGGAGGAGGGTGGTTCCCTCTATTCGGCACTTGCCTTACTCAGCAGGTACATGCCTATTCGACCCCTTCCATGGATGGACTCCATAAGGGGTCTGAACTATGTTTCAAAATTGGATCTCATTAGTCTAAGTGTCCTTGAGGCTCATTAGCCTCTCATCTAGGAGCCGGACACCTCAGGAGGAGGGTGGCTCCCTCCCTCTATTCGGCACCTGCCTTACTCAGCAGGTACATGCCCTATTCGGCTCCTTCCATGGATGGACTCCAAAGGGGTCCGAACTATGCTTCAAACTTGGGGCTCATTAGCCCAAGTGTCCTTGGGGCTCATTAGCCCCTCATCCAGGAGTCGGGCACCTCAGAAGAAGGGTGGCTCCCTCTATTCGGCACCTGCCTTACTCGCCAGGTATATACCCTAATCGGCTCCTGCCATGGATGGACTCCATAGGGGTCCGAACTATGTTTCATACTTAGGGGCTTTTAACCTAAGTATCATTGATTTAACTTGGGCTCATTAGCCCATCAAACGAGGTCTCTATTCGGCCACCATATGCATGTATTCGGACACCTCTTGATGAAGGAAGGGTGTCCCTATTCGGCCACCATATACATGTATTCGGACACCCCTTGATGAAAGAAGGGTGTCCCTATTCACCCACCATATGTATGTATTCAGACACCCCTTGATGATGGAAGGATTACCCTATTCGGCCCCCATATGTATGTATTCGGACAACCCAAGGAGATGGGGTGCCTCTATTCGGCCAGTATGATATTCGGACAGAGAATGCTCATTATTCACCTATCCGCTTAGTTACATGTTCAGACACTTAGAAAGGCGAGGGAAGCTTTTATTCGGCCATCAGGAATTCGAACTCCCCGTGAGAAGGGGGTGTCCCTATTCGGCCAATCACGTTTTCAACCACTTGGTCACTCAAGTACAGAGGGAGACCACTATTCGACCATGTATATTCGATCCTCTTAGGTTTGTACTCGGACACCCAAGGGTCTAGGGGGAAGGTCCTTTTCGGCCATATGTATTCGGACACTTAAAGATCACGGTGGGAATGCCCTATTCGGCCATCACCAGATATTATTCGGACCCTGTGATAGAAGGGGAGAACACAATCACTAGTTGCAAAATAATTCATGTCAATAGAACTTCATTTTTACTTAATCTTCGATTTCTTCCGCACAAAGCCCGTCAACGCTCATGCTAAGACGCCCTCTGTGCGTGGGGCTAATGTTACTGAGTCAACCAACCCCAAATTTATGGGCAAAGTCAAAGGGCCCAATCACCCTAGTCAACATCTTGACTGAGCCCACCTACAGGTGAAATTACCGAAATACCCTTGAAACCGCTAACTAGATTAGTTCTCGCCTATAAATACCCGCATTTATTACCATTTATGGTATGCTTTTTCTCCCTCTAAAATTACTCTCTCTCTCTCTCTCTCCAGCACTTATTACTCACTTCATTAACCGACCACTGACTTGAGCGTTAGAGGGGCTTTCCGGGAAACAGCCCCCGGACAAGTAACTCTATTTGTTTTGTAGGTATTCTGTCACTTTTCCCTTATTCGGACACTGTTAACAGCCGCGGTCACATTTGGAAACGACACCTTTCGATCAAAGAGACTTGACTCGATTTCTTAGCAGAAACAAACATAAACTTCATTATTCAATCTTATATTTATCATTATCAAGTTTTTATTCAATTCTTCAAAAAGCATTTTATATTTATCAACTTGCTCTAATATAGATTTTTCACACAATAAAATTTGAAAACGAATAATATTTTAACGCGAATTAAGAAAATGGTTAGCTGAAAGGGCCGAAGCTCTAGATTTTTGTAACAATAATATTTGTAAACGAATTAAAAAATATATTTTATGATAATTAAGAGGACAAAAATTTGTAAAATGTGGAATATATTATGTTATTGAATAATAAAGGTAATTCAAAAAAACTAAGACCGTAAGCGTTAAAAAATATTAGAAAAAAAATTATGTGGACAACAATTATTTATAAAATATCAAAGTAAAGTTGGTGCAAAAATGTAAAAACCATAAACCATATAAAAATCTAAAAATAAATTTAATAAAAAATATATGAAGCATAAAAGAATCATTTTAATATATAACAAATAAAGCGGGCTAAATATTGATTACGTTAACAAAGGGAGTATTAGAAGGTGTTCTCTTCAACTTATTTTTTTGACTTATTACTTATTCTTATTGGAATCAGATCAGATGAGACCAGATCAGATCAGATCAGATCGATCGATCGTATATTCGCACTGATCGACTGCACTGATCGCACGATCGATCGATCGATCGCATCGCATTATTATTATTATTATTATTATTATTATAATATATATATTATTATTTATATATTATTATTATTATTATTATTATTATTATTATTATTAATTATTATTACTAATATTAATTAATTAATTATTTAATTCATAAAATAATTAATAAATAAACTTATAAGCAATAATTTTAATAATGCATATATTATTATTATATTAATTTATTTATTAATAATAATAATAATAATAATAATAATAATAATAATAATAATAATAATAATAATAAATAATAATAATAATAATAATAATAATAATAATAATAGTAATTAATAATAATAATAATAATAACTTTATTAAACCAAATCGATCGGATCGATCGACGTGATCGATCGATCGATCGATTAGACCAGATCGACTGATCGCCCAGATCGAAACATTCAAATCGATCGATCGAATCGATCGACGATCGATCGACGATCGATCGATCGACCTTAGTAAATTCAGATCAGATCCAATTAGATCAGACGAAGAGAACAGGCCCTTAGACATTAGAATCGACAAATATGATTATAGACTCGTTTTTCTTTTCTAATTTAGTTGATCAATGCTTTGCTGATCCCTTTCATTTTAAAATGACATGTTTTTAAAAAAAATTTAGCACAATTCAAGTCTTATAATTATGCTTCCAAAAATCACAAATTCTTGTTATAGACCGTCTATAGCATAGACGGGTAAATATAGGACAACCCATTTTGCAAAATAAGTAACTGATTAGTCATCAGACTTATTTTTAAATTTAAAATCATTGGGTTGGGCTGTTAGGAGAGCCGTTTTTCCCATAGACGGTCTCTCAGGAGACTTTCTGTCCAAAAATATAATGAGTATATGTAGTTCTTTGCATGTCGTTGATCGCCATTCATGATTAGATGTATAGCGACCCGACGTGGGCGGTCGCCGGTAGCGATCAACGGAGAATTAGAGGAAGACCATGATTTGACGCTATTGATTAGGGATGGCAATGGGTTAGACTTGGCTCGAATTATACATACTCCGACTTTGCTTCGGATAATAGTCGGGGTTTCATACATACTCCAAGTTTGCCCCGACTCGGACTCTCGGATCTCCAACGGAATCGGATGCGGAGTCAGATTATTATTAAACAGTATCGTTGTGATTTTGTACTAATGATTTAAAAACATACAAAATTAACAAAATATATTTTTCAAATACAATTTAAAAATATGTACTTAGAATTTAAGTTTAACAAGATAAATAGTCCTAATATAATACAATTTAACAAAATATTCTCGCATTTTGATTCGGCGTATTTTATTTCTCTTGATCTGATTTGTCGTATTCTGATTGATTAATCTAAATAAAAATACCATGTAGTTTTTCAAAATCGAAATTTACAATCAGTATGAGAGAGCTTGAATCTGACATTTTCACACAAGGCTTTTATCACCAATCACCAATCACTAACAAATTCTCTAACCTCCAACGACGTGATTTTAAGCCCCTGCTTGGACCACGCTTACAATAACCTAAAAGGTTTAAGACATGTATGAAATAAAATGCCAAAAAAAAGATGTAAGGAGTTTTATTTAGAGATATAGCAAGCATTGAAGTTAGGTTGTTATGGGCACTATATCCCTCCAATTGGATATAGTGTCTTACCTGTTATTGTTTCGGCTCTTTTTGCTTGTTGTATTCTTCGCTTTTGTCGATAAGACAATTGGGCATCCTCATTATTTTCTGCACTTGTGTTACATTGTGCCAAAGAAGCTTGGTTTTCTTGAACCACGATCATTTTTCTGCATTTCATTAGAGCATTTAGTAAAATAGATATTAGAAAGCTTATGATGGGAATATAAAAGTCAATATTAAGGAACAAATTTCTTACAATAAAGAATTATAATTATATTGAAACTTCCTCTTAAAGCTCACCAATAGAAGAGTCACTATCACTATCTATGTCATTGTCTTCAAGTAATCTATTTATTGAACCTATGCTTGATTCACGATCTGAGAACTCTTCTTCATCATAACCATTTGATTCATCGTCGGTTTCCTCATCAAAATCAACATCACACTACAAAAAAACATGGAGTTTTTCGACGGAAAAACATAGGTTTTTTCGACGGTTTAAAGCGTCGAAAAATATTTTTTCGACGCTTTGACAAGCGTCGAAGAAAAAGGCGTAACAAATCTTCGACGCTTGTTTTTCGACGCTTATTTTCGTCTAAAGCATTATGTATTTTCGACGCTTTTAGCCGTCGAAAATAAGATTTGGCGCCATAAAAATAAAATACTATTTTAACATTTTCGACGCTTTAAAGCGTCGAAATATTTTTTAGCGCCTTAATTCTATAATACATTGTTTGGGATTTTAGACGCTTTAAAGCGTCGAAAACACTCAGGAATTTAGACGCTTTAGAGCGTCGAAAAAACTCTGGAATTTAGACGCTTTAAAGCGTCGAAAAAACTCCGGACCTTAGACGCTTAAAGCGTCGAAAATGCTTCATATTTTAGACGCTTTTATACGTCTAAATGAAAATAAAGCCATAATTGTCTAAATGAAAATGAAGCCATAATTACTAACAAAAATCATACGAAATCAAGCATTTCTACAAAAGTATTAGATTTCAATATTCATACACGCATATACATTCGTCGATGTAGCAAAAGGCATAATATATATTCATATATACATTCATTGAAGTTAAATAGAGCAAAATATATAGTGTTAAATGTTTGTCAAAAGTTAAAGGCCTCCAAATATGTTGTCATTATGTAACATCATCCACTTGAGTGTTGAGACCTTCGCAAAAATGATTTGTTAGTCATAGTATAAATATCAGCAGCAAAAATCTGCAAGAAATCCAACAAACGCACAAATTTTAGCCAAAATACATACACTTTGTGATTCAAGACCAACAAATATTTTAATGTATAAGATAACCTTACCAAACTCCCCATGAATATACAAAAGTTTATATTAGTCATCATCATATCTATCATCCAACTGCAAACAAAATTATACATTTACATTACATGAAAATATTAGTAACTACGCTTCTACCATAAGCACTAATAAGTAATATGAAAAGATTCAATTGATGATAAAATTGATAATGATTCTTACTTGTCTTTTGATTTTGTTGTAGTTGATCTAAGATGAATGCAAGTTGAGTGAGAATTTTTTGATTTTGAGCTCTTAGTTCTTCAACTTCTTCATCTTTTTTTCTCATAACCTCATCATTTCTTCTCATAAGCTCATCATTTTGTCTCATAACCTCATCATTTCTTCTCATAAGCTCATCATTTTTTCTCTCAATAGACAATAGGTAAGATTTAAGCCCCATAACATCACTTGAAGAACCACCACAATCACCTATCTTGTCTTTTCGTAATTGAGCTTCAATACCAAACACGTGAGATCTAGTAACCCCAAGACCATAACCAACCACACGTTTATTAGGTTTGTCTTCTTGATGCATTATCTCATTAAAAACTTATGTCTCAATCACTTCACGAGGTTGTTTCGAATCACGTAAACGTTCATTAACCCTACTTTCGGCAATGTCCTATTACAATACAAAAGTATAAATGAAATATGCAATAACAATTGTTTTAATGATAAGTGTTTCCAATTCAATACTTTTATATACCATGAGTTCTTGAGTGCATGTACCCTCAACATAACCACCACTTTTTGTAGTGTGTGTGCGTTTCCACATTTCTAGCCCGCTAGGTTCTCTTTGATTCAACTTAGCCTATATAAAAGCAACGTAATACCACAAAGAAATAAACTTAATACAATACCACAAATATACGCAATACCACATTTCTAATTTGGGAAATTCAAATGCAATTGTATTTATACTTACAAATTCAATTTTCCATTGAGCATAACTCTTTGACCCTGTGGTATGTACTTGAGTATGCATTTCTCGAGCTCTTTTTTCCAGTGTTGATAGTTTCTGTCAATGTTAAATTATTAGTTTCTAATTTGGTAAAAATAAAATTTAAATTTATGATAAATTTATTATAATACACTATTTACAAATACCTTGAACTTTTCGGAAGCCCAGTAAGAAACCAAGCTAACCCACTGCTCTTTTATCACATTTTTAGGCATATTCTCAATAATCTTCTCTTTTGACACATTAGGCTGATAATAGTGGTTTTGAAGCTCCCACTTGTATTGCTTCCACTTCATATTTATATGTGACAATACCATCCGATGAATCTCTTTCGTATCCAGTAACACAAATTTATCCTATATATATATGATGAGAATCTCCTTTATCAAATAAGCATATAGTAAGAGTATTCGTACCAAATTATAATAATAAAGAAAGTTAAATGTATACCCAAACCGTTTTAATAATCCTTTGTTTATAATGATCATCAACACGCTTCCAATTTTGTCCTCCAAGTCGACAAAAGGTTCCATCCTTTGACAATTCAGATAGAAAATGAACAAGTACAAGTCCCCCCTTTCTAATCGGTTGACCATATTCATTAAAATGAACAATGATCCTTCTTCCTGATGGTAAGCACCAAACATGCTTAGCAACTATTGTCCCCTCCATTATTCCTAATTTTGGAGGCTCATTCTCTGTTATCTCTGCTCAATCAAAAAAGCAATTAATAATAAATACACAATTCATATGAAATATGCATATTATGATCATTCAAGTATGTATACCTTCTACTTGGACAACCTCGTCTGGATCCACATCTATATTCTCTTTTCAATGAACATTACCCCCTGGCTTCCACACTTGTTTTCTTCTCCCGGGAAGTTTTATCTCCATTTCTTTTGAAGGCTCATCTTGCTCTTTTGGATCTTCATTTCCCTTACATGTCTCTTCAACAACATCTTTGCTCTTTGAAGGCTCATCTTGCTCTTTGCTCTTTGAAGGCTCATCTTGGGCGGGAGTATTAAATGAAGTCTTGATGGTTCGAGACATAATCCTCTTATTAAGAGGTAAAGCTTTGGGATCATGTTTCTTGGTAGCTGTAGGTACCAATCTAGTAGCGGGATCTTGTGCTAGAGTATTAATTGAAGTCTTGATGGTTCGAGACATGAACCTCTTATCAAGAGGTAAACCCTTGGGACCATGCTTCTTGGTAACTGTAGTGGGATCTTGTGCTGGAGTATCAATGGACTTTTTGGGTTGAAAAGATCCAAAATTAGTATTATGAGCTTGGTTTGCATAAGCCTCTTGTTTGACTTGAGCATAATTTTCAGCATTGATCGATGTAGCTTTACTTTGAAAAGCCTTCATTTCAGGATGATGAAACCTGTAATGACAACAAAAAGATGAGAATATATCATGATCATAAACTTAAACCAAGGCATTCAAATAAAACATGGTAAATATGTTATAATCATAAATTAAAATTAAGATATGAGAGCAACCACTAAGAAAGATCAAATAGATTATCACATCTCAAAATACACATAAATAGTCGATTACATCAAACTTCAAACAAGTCCCTAGGCTTTGTTTCAACTACATAATTCCAACCATTTTTTGATTTATCCTTAACATAAAATACTTGTGTTGCTTGACTAGAAATAATAAACGGCTCATCCGTTAGATATCGCCCAGTGTGAATCAACTTTGAAAAGCTCACTCGAGTTCTAGAACCACTATATTCTATCCCAGTTACTATGTCTACCCAATCACAATGATAAACCACAACTTTATAGGATCCATGATAGTCAACTTCAAGTATATCTGTTAATCGTCCATAGTACTTATTTCCATCGGCTTTCACCATGACACCACTATTTTGAGTTCTACGACTTCTTTCACTAGCAAATGTTTTAAACTTAAAACCATTCATCATATGGCCCTTCATTCTTTGTGCATATGGACTTGGACCACAAGCCAATGCGATCAACAATCTTCCTTCGGGATCGGCCTCATCGATATTTGTTACCTACGTAAAATATGATGTTAAAGTGAATGAATCAATAAAAAATATAATCTCGAAATTGAAAGTTGATAAATTTTGTTAATCAATAACCTGCAACTTTAACCAATCTGGGAATTCCTCCAACTTCCATTTTATCAACAAATCATTAGTAACAACAATACTATGATTTTCCCTTTGCTTTTGAGATAAGAATTCTCTGCGATTAAATAAAAATAATATAAGTGTTACCATAATTCTAAATAGTTGAAATGGGTCCAACAACATGATACCTAAGCTAAGCACTTACCTTTCAAATGGTTGAAGCAACTCTTGAAATTGTGTTAGCACATAACGATGTATTTGCATCTTGCTCTTATGGTTCAAATTAATCACTTTCACCTCCCCAACTGGCCGACCACAAGAACTGAACAAATAACTAGGTGCATTTTCATTATCATCATCGTTGCGACGTGGTCTATTGAAGAGTGTTTCTACACCTTCTAAATATCTTGAGCAAAAGGTAATTGTTTCCTCAAGAATATAACCCTCGGCAATAGAACCTTCTGGTTGAGCTCTATTTCTCACAAATGTTTTGAGATGGGCTAAATACCTTTAAAAAAGAGAACATTGTTATTAATAAAAGTAATTAGTTTTAAAAAGAGTAAGGAGTGCAATGTCAAAATTATGTATACCTTTCAATTGGATACATCCATCTATAGTGAACAGGTCCTCCGAGCTTTACCTCCTTGACAAGGTGAATTAACAAATGAACCATGATAGTGAAAAAAGGAGGAAGGAATTCAATCTCCATTCGACACAAGACGTCGATTATCTTGGATTGTAAAGCATCAAGATAATTAGGATCAATTTCCTTGGCACAAAGAGACTTAAAAAATAATGATAGATCATCAACAAGATCAATAACTGTGGAGGCTTGAGATGATTTCAATGCTATTGGAAGGATATCTTGCATTAATATGTGGTTGTCATGACTCTTAAGATTCATTAGCTTCTTGTTTTTCAAGTTCACACATCTTGAAAGGTTTGAGCCATATCCATCAGGAAACTTAATACTTGCCAAAACATGTAGAAATGACTCTTTACCTACCCCAGTCATACAATATGGTGCGAGTGGCATGATGATATCATTGTCACTATGACGTTGTAGCCAAAAATGTGGCTTCACATTTCTATTTTCAAAAAAGATGCGAGCAAATTCATCATCTTTACTTTTTCCATCCATGTTCATCAAAGTTCCAAGTAGATTATCACACACATTTTTCTCTATATGCATGACATCTAAGTTGTGACGAAGAATATTGTGATCCCAATAAGGAAGGTCAAAAAATATACTCCTCTTAGTCCAAAGAATCTTAGGATCATTGACATCGATATCACCTACGGATTGTCGTTTTTTTCTTTTACATGACTTTTGAATTTTTCCATACTCATGCTCTAAAGTTTGTTGCTCTCTTAAAACATCAGAGCCAGTCATAGGTGCAGGAGCACTACCATGTTCTTTAGTCCCATCAAACAAACTAGTTTGAAATCTAAAAGGATGATCCCTAGGTAACCATTTACGATGACCTACGAAACATATCTTATTTCCGACTCGGGTAGAGGGTGTTGCGTAATTACACTCTGGACAAGCATTATAATCCTTAGTACTCCATGCTGATAACATGGCGTAAGCTGGAAAGTCGCTAATTGTCCACATTAAAGCTGCTTGAAGTTTGAAATTCACATTAGTGTACGAATCAAAAGCATTGACACCTTTCCACAACAAATTCAACTCATGTATCAATGGACGCATATAAATGTCAATATTATTCCCTGGCCCTTCCTTGCCAGGAATGAGCATCGACAAAATAAATGAAGATGGTTTCATACACGACCATGGAGGTAAGTTATAAGGAATTAAAATTATTGGCCATGTACTATAGGTTGTGTTCATTAGACGATAAGGATTGAACCCATCACTAGCAAGACCAAGTCTAACACTACGAGCATCATTGGAAAACCCTGGATATCGAACATCAAATTCCTTCCATGCTTGTCCATCAGCCGGGTGTCTAAGAACTCCATCGTCATTTCTATATTCATCATGCCATCTCATGTCCTTAGATATCTTAGATGACATATACATCCTTCGTAATCTAGGTATCAAAGGAAAATATCTCATCACCTTTGCTGGAACCTTACCCTTATCTGTTTCACTCTTCCATCTTGAACAAGAACATTTAGGGCAAGAATCCATCCCCGCCATCTCACTCCAATATAATGTGCAATCATTAGGGCACGCATGGATCTTTTCATATCCCAAACCTAAATCCATGATCAATTTCTTGGCTTGGTAGTATGAAGAAGGAAAATTTTGTATTTGTGGAAATGCATCAAGTAAAAGATCAATCAACATTGAGAATGATTTATCCGGCCACTTGAACAAGCACTTAAGGTGAAAAAGGTGCAAGATAAATGATAGCTTTGAAAAGGAAGTACAACCTTCATAAAGAGGTTCATTGGAAGCTTCATAAAGCTTGCTAAATTTTACTTCTTCAAAAGAAGAGTTCACATCAGGTTGTTGTGTAGGAAATTCATTAGATTCATATTGAAATTTAGGTTCCTCTATGGTCTCATTAGCTAACCCCTTATCATTATGTTCACCACCAAACTCAGAACCACCTAAAATATTTGACCCAAAAGCATCTCGAAGTAATCCTGATATATCGTCTTGACCTAAGTTTTCTGATCCATTGGAAGCTATAAATGGAATGCCTAGTTGATTACACACATTCTCTGCAACAGTCTTAGGTCCATGAAATATCCAATCCTTGTATTCTTTATAAAACCCTTTAAACAAAATGTGTCTTTCAACCTCCTCTAGTGGTAAGATTTTTTTTCTATCAATTTGACACTTGCAACAAGGGCATCTTATGAAACCATTTTGTGTCCCTTTCTTTGCAAATTCCATAATGTCACTAACCCCCTTCATATAAGCTTCTGAATTTCTTGGTTTATTTATCCAACTCTTATCAATATATTGAGACATCCTATACATAATATATAATAGTAAGATTAAAAAATTCCATATGCATACAATTAACAAATAGATGATAAATCACTCTAGCCAATTTTCAAATTGTTTAATATCTTCAAATCTATTATGAATAAATATTTATTGTCCTTTGTTGGATTCTTATTAGAAAAAATCCAAAATTAATTCCAACTAAATGGTTTTGGATTAAGCTAGGACGTGCATCCGACGTGTAAACTTCTTCAAGCGTCAAAGTAAAACACACATTCATTTTCCACCATAACATCACCACCCTCCAACAACTCAATCTCAATTAAATCATTACATATTGAGTACAACCCATAAAGATAGACTTTGAAGCACAAAAACATCAAAAACCCTATATAAAGATTTTGTCAAAGTGTTGTAGGTATTATTTGGTAATAATAATACTATGTCTTTATACAACCAAAAGTATACATCAAACAAACAAATGGATAATGTGATTAAACAAAAAAATCAATTAGCTAGAGAATATACTTAGCTCTCTTAATGTGATTTGGGTAATCTTTTTTAACCATGAAAACTCCACAATTTAATTCATCACAATATCAAAACAAACTCCAATTAAAATTAAAAGCCCTAACACAAATAAATAAATAATTTACAATAAATTTACGAGGAAAAAAAAAGAAATTAAAGACCAAAAAATTATAAGCCCAAACACAATTTAATGGAGGCAAATACAACAACTTACAAGATAAAAACTAAAGAAACATGTCGGTTGAATCAACTTGGAAGATAAAGACTTAAAGAATATACTAAAAAACAAGCCCAAACACAATTTCATGGAGGCAAGTACAAAACTTAAATTACAAGACAAAAACGAAAAAAAAAATGGGTATCATACCTGCAGATGGGATTTCTGTTTTGATTGCAAGATAAAGACTTAAAAAACAAGCCCAAACTTAAATTGCAAGATAAAGACTTAAAGAAGAAGATGTCTCTTTTAATTGAAGAAGGGACGTCTGTTTACAAAAATTTACAAAAATTAACAAATATTGAAGAAGAAGATGTACTAGCGAACTGCCGGTAAAAAATGGAATGGGTTTTAATGGAGGGCAGAGGAATGAAGCGTGAGAGACTGAGAGCCGTCGAGAAGGAGAGTAACTGTTAGGGTTAGCGTGAGAGGGAAGAGGAATGGCTAAATGGGTTTTGCAATTGAAGCGCATTTTTGAAATTTTCAAGAGGCGGTTTTTTTTTTTTTTTTTTTAATTTTTTCGACGCTTGTACTATTTTATTCCCACGTATTTAAATGTCGAAAATAAAGCGTCTAAAAGCTCCGCTTTTTTTTTAGACGGTTACTCAAGCGTCTAGAATTAATCGTCTAAAATCTCCATGTTTTTTAGTAGTGTCAACATCAACATCATTGAGTTTAAGAGTTTCAATGTCCACAAAATTTGGCGCCACATCAATTCTAACAGGATATGTGTCATCATCAATTTGATTACCCTCATTTACTACATTGACTTTCTCAACTTCTACTTGTTCCCACAACAATTCATCATCATTATCATCTTCATCATTGGGAAAATCAAAGTAGTTTCGAGGCTTAGTTTTAATGACAATCCTCCACTGGTCATCATTGTGAGTAGGCACATAAAATATTTGTTTAATTTGAGACACTAGTGCAAATAGTTCATTTGTTTTCAACGTACGAGTAATATTAACAAGAGTAGCTCCAAACTTATCCTTATGAATCGCTCTTCGATCATCAAAGACATCAAACCACTTACACTTAAACATAACAACTCTGGGGCTTGTTCTATCTTTTAAGGAGTCATATTCCAACACTACCACCTTCTCTAATATTCCATAAAAGTCTCTTTGGCCACTCTCTGCATCTTCTTTGACCATAACACCACTATTTTGTGTTTTTCTCCTTCTTTGTCTCTTTTTAGTATGAAATCTAAATCCATTAGCGACATATCCTTCGTATGTGATCACACACTTCATTGACCCTCTGGCCAAGCACAACAATTCCTCATTCACCCTTTCATCTCCTTCATTCAAAAGTTTGGTTATTTACAAATGAATATAGATTGAATAAAACATAAGAAAGATATAACTTATAATCATTGTTTTAATAAATGTAGTATTATATAAATTGTGTTTCCTTACTTTATCTTTGAACCAATCGCACAAGTCTATACTTGAATCACCATTCTCATTCTCATATTCACTAAAATGTTTAAACATATAGTATATATAGGTTAATCGCTCATACTTTCAATCTAATCAAATGTAAAAAAACAATTTTGGTTAAAATACTTACTCAATAAAAGATTTTGCCTCGTCACAATTTTTTAAAACATAAAGATGCGCCATTTTCCATTCATCAAAACTTAAATCTTCCACATTTGGCTTTCCTAATGGCTTTCTGTTATTGTTGAACACAGACAAGCTGTGGCTTTGGTTGAGACCATCACCATCATTCCTCGATGTACGATTAAACTGAGTCTCAACCATATTCATATATCTTGAACAAAAAGTAAGACAATCTCGTGCAATAACGGAATTTGCAATTGATCCCTCAGGGCAAGACGTATTTCGAACATAAGACTTAAATATACGCATCAACCTATGAAACATCAAGTCATTGTTTACGTGTATGTTATTGAAAAGATAAAAAGCAATCATCATTAAAATAAGAATATTTATACTTAGCAAAGTCCCACCTTTCAAATGCATACATCCAACGATAGTGTACAGGCCCTCCCAACTTTGCCTCGGTAGCCAAGTGCACACACAGATGTAGCATAACATCAAAGAAAGCTGGAACGAATATTCGTTCTAGTTTACAAAAGGTCACTGCTATATTTTTCTCCATTTGCTCTAAAACATCAATCTTTAAAGTCTTAGAACATAAGTATTTGAAGAATGCACTTAGCTCACTAAAAGGCTCCAACACCTTTTCATCCAAGACACCACGAAATATAGGGACAAGCAAATCTTGCATTAAAACATGGCAATCATGACTTTTCATACCTATAATTTTACCATCCTCTGGAGTGGCACACCTAGCGATGTTAGATGAATATCCATCCGGAACAGCTAGCTTTGAAAACAAAGTAACAATTTTCCTCCTTTCTACTATTGTCAAATTGAATGGTGCTCGAGGGATTTCATATTTATTTCCCACCAACCTCGCTTGTAGTTTTGAGTGCATTTTCATTGCAACAAGATCCAAACGAGCATTAAGTGAATCTTTATTCTTTCCATTTATTTCAAGCAAAGTCCCAATAATATTATCACAAACATTCTTCTCCACATGCATAACATCCAAATTATGTCTAACCAAAAGATCTTTCCAATATGGTAGCTCAAACAAACAACTTTTTTTCTTCCATTGATGAACTAGATATCGCGTCCCTCCCTTGCGTTTGTGATTGTTACTTTTTCCATATATGACCTTGTCTACACCTTTTAACTGGTCTAAAACATCTGAGCCACTAAGAGTTTCAGGTGGAGGACCTCTTTCTGCTTTCCCATTAAAAGAGTTTAGATTGAGTCTCCACTTATGATCAATATCCAAAAATCTACGATGTCCCATATAACACCACTTGTGACCATGACGCAATTTGTAAGAGCATGTATCTTTATGGCAATTAGGACATGCAAGATTCCCTTTAGTACTCCAACCAGACAAGTTAGCATACGCAGGAAAGTCGTTGATTGTCCAAATTAATGTCGCAACCATATCAAATGATTTCTTACAATATGCATCATATGTTTTGATACCATCCCCCCACAACTGTTTAAGCTCATCTACTAAAGGTTGAAGAAAAACATCAATATCATTTCCTGGAGATTTTGGACCAGGAATCAATAAAGGCATTATTATGTTATAGCTTTTCATGCACATCCATGGAGGCAAATTATATACAACAATAAAGACCGGCCAAATGCTATACCTACTGCTCAAATGACCTCCAGGATTGAATCCATCAGTGGCTAAACCTAACCTCAAACTACGTGCATCATAATCAAACTCTGGATACAAGTCACTAAAAGATTTCCATGCCTTTGCATCAGATGGATGCCTTAAAATCCCATCATCTTCAGCGTGTCGGTCCTTATGCCATCGTAAATGATGAGCTAACTTCGAACAAGAAAACATCCTTGGTAACCTTGGTATAAGCGGAAAATGACGTAAAACTAATTGAGGTTCTCGTGTCACCATAGTTTCTCTCTCACTATCATTATCAGAATCACCACCTTGAACATTAAATCTTTCTTTCCACCTAGGAGCACCACATTTTGAGCATTCATCCTTCCCCTCATTCTCTTTCCAAAACAAAGCACAGTGGTTTACACATGCATCAATCTTAACATAGTCTAACCCTAACATTTTTGTATACTTTTTAATTTCATAGAAATTTTTGGGAAATAAGGCTTCATAATTAAAGGCCTTATGCAATGTTTCGAGTAACATCGAAAAAGAATGGTCAGTCCAATTCCCACTTACTTTAATCTGGAGCAAGGTTATTATAAACTCAAGCCTCTTAAATGTCATATTTCTTGACAACAATGACAAGTTTGGTAATCGGTACTAATCAGTTTGGTTTCAGTTTCAGTTCAGGTCGAATCGAGTTCGGTTTGTATCAGGTTCGGTTAATATAGTTCGGATCCAAATCGATTATACTCCAGGTCAAATTGAGTTCGGTTAGACTACGGGTCGGGTCATTTTTCATTTAAAGTTAACGTCAAGTCGAGTAATATTGGGTTCGGGTTGACTTCAAATCAAGATATAATTTTTGAGTATTCTATTCGGTTATTTTTCGTATTTGGGCCGGTTAAAGTCCAATTCAGTTGAGTTTTATGTCGAATGAACTTTATGTCGTTTATTATAAAATTTATTGAAGTTGAAATTGTTGATTGGAGCACCAGGAGTTGTAGTCGGTTAATTAAGTTGTCGGTTACCAATCGAAAATGGTTCAGTTTAAGATAAAGTCGATAAGATTTGATTGTATAAAAACTAGATTTGATTTAGTAATTTTTAGCTAACTAATTCTATTTAACTGAATCAAACATTTTGTATGTTAAACCAAACTTGATTCAGCTGAATCACACTTAATTTTAGCTAAACAAATTTGATTTAGCTGAATCAAACTTATTTTTAGCTAAACTATACTTGATGTAATTGAATCAAATTATTTTTAGATGAAAAGTTGATTCAGATGAATCAAACTTAATTTTAGCTGAACAAATTTGATTTAGCTGAATCAAACATTTATTATCTCCTAAATAAACATGATTGAACTAAATAATATTTTTACCTTAACTAAACTTAATTTATCTTAATTTAACATTTTTTTGTTAAACTAACTTCGATTAAGTTGGATCGAAGTTTTTGCTTAACTAAAAGTCTAAACTTGATTCAGTCGAATTATTTTTAGTTAACTATTATTGATGGAGCTGAATCAAACTATTTTTAGCTAACTAATATGATTTAGCTCAATAAAATATTTATTTTTGTTAAACTGAACTTGATTCAGCTAAATCAAACTGTTTTTTCTCTAAACTAAACTTGATTCAGCAATCTAACTTATTTTAAACTAAACTATATTTTAGATTATGAAAATTTGATTCAGCTGAATCAAACTCACTTTAACTCAATAAATTTGATAAGTTGATTCAGCTGAATCAAATTCCCCTCTAGTTGAACAAATTTGATTCAGCTAAATCAAACAATTACTTTTTTCTTACTAAAAATGATTTAGCTAAATAATTTTTTATTAGTTCTTGAATCTAATTTCATTTCAATCTGAATTATAAATTGGAGCAAATAATGGGTGCTTCAACCATTAACAATTTTATAGTCCACCATTTCTCTTTGGACGACAAACAAAAAATGTAGCCCAAATGTTATTTTTTGGACTTCAATGAAGAATGTTGTCGCCCTATCGCTGAATGTGGACGTCACGTTTGCATTGTCGTCCCAAACTTTATCTTTGTGCCACACTTTATTTATTTATAGCCCAAGAAATATCATTGCGCCACACTTTATTTATTTGTCACATAAGCAATACCATTTTGCCACACATTTTAAATTTGTCACCCAAGTAAACCATTGTGCCACAAATTTTAAATTTGTCGCCCAAGTGATACTATTGTGCTACATAATTTATTTTTATCGCCCAAAATTATAAATGTGCTACAACTTTATATTTGTCGTCCAAAAAAAGTCTTTTTTTGTCGCCCAATATCAAATTTCTTGTAGTGTTATCATCCCAACTCCTACAGGAAGCCCCTGAAATCGGCAGATGTAATAGTAGAAGGAGGCAAGTCCATTCCCAGCAGCTCTTTCACCCATGTGCTCACCCTGATCTTCAAAGTATAGAACAAGAGCTCTACATCAGGGGATCCATTCTCAAATTTAATCTTGTTGCGTTCGAACCAGATGGACCATAACACACAACCCAACACCAGGTTCCACACTTTCCCTTTACTTCTCCGTGGTGGTAATTGTTTCCATGCCAATACAAAGGGGCCCCCCTATCTAAGGCTACCTTGGTATACTGTGATAATATTAGTGCTATATATTTATCTGGCAATCCGATCCAACATCAGCGCACGAAACACATTGAAATGGACATACAATTTGTTCGTGAAAAAGTAGCACGTGGTCAAGCTCGTATTCTTCATGTTCCTTCTAGATACCAGATTGCCGACACTATACACAAGGGTTGCCTCTCATCCTATTTCAAGATTTTCGAACCAGTCTTAATGTTCGTGAACCTCTCGTTTCCACTGCGGGGTTGTGATAGAATATAATAATATTTCCCAAATATTATTATATTCTATATATATTTCATTTGTAATTATATTCCAATTATAATGATTTAGAATATTGTTTATATAGGCAATATGTTAGTTAGGCAACAATCAAGTCCTTTCCATTTATAAACATTGTATACTTTTATATTGATGATTGAATGGCATAAAGAAGCATGGCAAATATTCTTAGTTTTCTTTCATATTCTTAACTATCTTTCAATTAATATAGTTTTAGTCATATTTATTTAGTTTTAGTAGCATTAGTATAGTATTTATTATATTAGAGTAATTGTAGGTGTATTAGTATAATATTTTTCTTATATGTATATTATAAGCCTTATTTCTTTTGTATTATCCGTATTGGTATAGTATTTGTTTCTCGTGTGAAATATTTTAATTTAGTGTAGTATAAGTCCTATAAGTATACTATTAGTTATATTAATGTTGTGTTAGTCGTATTAGAGTAAAACTGTCATTAATGGCGTTTTAGAAGAAAAGATGGTGGATGGAATAAAAATAGCTTGGGATAATGAATGTTTGCATGGAAGAGAAATTAGTATGATTAATTACCTTTAAGGATCCTCTCTCTTCGAAGACCCTTTAAAGCCGGGGGACTCTATGACTGCACTCTCTTGTATGGATATGAGTTGTCGTCTATCTTCCCTCCCCAGATCCTGACCATAGTTTGTCTATGAACGGGATACATTGGGTATGATGATGATGAATTACCTTTAAATTGTTGAGAGCTTGAAGAAAATTAAATGACAATTTTAGGAAGAAGCTTAAAAAAATTGAACAGGTAGAATCTTGAAATGGAAGTTTGAATGGAAGAAGCTCAAAGTTGAAGAGCTTGAATGAAGAAGAGTGACTACGTACTCATTTCATCAACAATATACTGTAATAAGAAAGACGAGTTTTACAATTATAAAGTTTTTTTTATATATTTATATTGAAAAAAATTCCAAAAGTATTATTTCCCTAATCAGCGGCGGAGCAACAATTTTGGAGACCTTATTTATTTTTGCGATAAATCTATTAAAATGGCGCCCTCCAAAAATAATTCAAGATTTCGGTCAAATTACCACTTTTATTGTTTAGCTAAACTAAAACATAAAAATCAAATAACAAATATGTTCATGACTTAAAGAATTTCTAACAGTAATTTACAAAAACAAAAACACATTATACCAATTTGTAAATTTCCCTTAAAACAAGAAATAAAAATGAGTAACATACATACAGGACACGTATGACAGAGGTTTTTCACAATAGCATACCACAAAGCATTGTTTGGAATAGCCTAAAGAATAACAGAGGTTTTTCACGAAGGTATACTGAGTTAATATAGGACATGTATGACAGATTAGCGACTACCATACATACACCGGTGGGTATGACAGAGTCTTTGCCAATTAAATTGGGACTACATCGAGAATCAACACTAAGTCCTTTTATTTTTACGGTCATTATGGAGGAAATCTCTAAATCCCTTTGGGAAATCGTACCATGGAGCATGCTTTTCGCCAATGATATAGTTTTGGTCGCGAAAACCAAAGAGGAAACTAATAGTAAATTGGAAGAGTGGAGAAAAGCCTTGGAGGTTAAGGGGTTACGAATTAGTCGTACAAAGACAGAATACTTGCGATGCAATTTCAGCGGGACAAAATCAATAGGGGAGCCTGAGGTGACCTTAGGGAGGGAAGTGATTACATGTACGTCCAGGTTCAAATATTTAGGGTTGGTGATTCAAAGTAATGCAGAGATTGATGGAGACGTTACTAATCGTATACAAGCGGGTTAGCTTAAGTGGCGAGCAGCAACCGGGGTATTTTGTGATAAAAATTTCCCGAGAAGATTAAAAGGTAAATTTTACCGCGTTGCGATTAGGCCGGCATGGTGATATGGGTGTAACACCCGAATTTCCTCCCTTTCTTTACGGTTGGAATTTCGGGTGTTACAATGGGACAAAATGTTAGCCCGAAAAGAAGGTTTTTGAATAGAGGATGGAAGTAACAGAGATGCATATGCTAAGATGGATGTGTGGTAATACTATGATGGATAGGATAAGAAACCAGGAGTTCAGGGAGAAGTTAGGGGTTGCACCTGTCTCCGGAAAGATGCAGGAGAATAGACTGAGATGGTTTGGGCATGTGTAGAGAAAGACACATGATGCCCCAGTAAGAGAAGCCGAGGAAGACCAAGGAGAACATGGGAGGAACAGATTAAAAGTAACATGCATGAACTTCACCTCTCCAAGGACCTGACCAGGGATATGGTTAGGTGGTGGCGCCTTATCCAAGTCCTAAATAACTAAACTTGACCCTTTTACCTTGCGCTTGTTTATGTTCATTGCCTTTATTTATAGGTTTTTTCATCTTCTTGACTTTTATCTTCATTTTTTATTATTTGTACGTATTCTACTAATGCTATTTGCAAGTTGCAGGTTTCGCTCTCATTGAAGACCTTTCTCAAGTAGGGGGACTCTATGATCGCACTCTCCTCCATGGGTATGAGTTGTCGTCGCTGTTCCCTCCCTAGACCCTGATCATAGTTTTCTATGAGTGAGATACACTAGGTATGTTGATGATGATGAATGACAAAAAATAATCAAATAATAAACTCTACTTTCCTATAACCAATAGTAACTTAAGCTAAAAACTCAAACTTTTGACTTCCTACAGTAATAATTGCGTTAATTAAGCCATTAACCAAAGAACACAAACCAAATAAGAAAGACTATACAAAGAAAAAGGATCCGTATGGTTAATTCTAACAATCAACAAGAAATTAAAATTAATTAAATAAATAAATATCTAGAGACTAGAGTTGAAGATCTTAAGTAATTTTCTCTTTGCTAAATCAACATAAAGATACAAAAAATCGTAAATCTTAAAAATAATTCTAACACTTTAAAAATTGATTTCGTAAAGAAAAAAACTTTCCATCATCTTAATTGAAAGTTGATTTAAAAAAACTACTTTAATGGAAAAATTTTAGAGTTAGAGAAGAAGAAAGGTTGAAGGAGTAAAGAAGAAATAGGCGGGCATTGGGAATCAATTACGGGAGAAAATCTGAATGAAATCAAATGCGCAGGCCCCGCCTTTCATTATTTCCAAAAACAAAATATGCATTATTTCCAAAAACCAAAATGTTATCTTTGTTAAGATTCGAACCCTGGTCTGGGTATTAGCAGGTAGAACTCTTACCAATTGCTACAATAATATTTTTTTTACTAATTGCACAATTTAATATTTGAGGCCCCTTTTTTCTGAGGCCCTAGGCGGTTGGCTACTTGTAATGGGTTCAAAATCGGACCTGTCACTAATACACTTTTATGGTTTGATACAAGCAGAATTGAAGCAGATATCATGTGGTAGCTGACTTTTTTTCACTAGTAGACTAATAATATGTTAAGACAACTAATGTTATGCTAATTACGAATTAATGATAAAATTATACTAACATGACTAATATTAAACTAATAATATGCTAATACGACTAAAGTTGAGGTATAAGCCATTAACCTATATGTATATATTGTTCACAAGGACAATCGTTATTTAATTTGTTGCCTATCAAATGGAGTGTTGTGTGTTGAATTTGTTGCATGAGGTATGGGCGGGGTTCGATTCCCAACTCTTGGATTGGGAAAAGTTATTCCTTAAGGATATTTGATACCGAAGATGAGATTTGATAATGGATAGATTCATTTAAAAATCATTTTTTTTTTTGAAATGACGACCGAAAGGCTACTTGCGTGGCCATTCGTGACCAGACAACTAATAGCCATCCGGTTGTTATTTGCATTGGTTACCACATGTCTGGTAGCCAATGGCAACCATATGTCTATGAGTTGGATGGTGTGGCAATCGACTAACTACCATTTTATTGTTGCGACATTCTGTATTGTTATCAGATACATTTGATAGCCATTTCGTCGCTATGCGTCTATATCGACAAGATGGCTACCCTTCATTTTGGATACCATGTTAAGTTTTTTTTTTATAGTGAAGATCCTAAACGTATAAGTGGTCGGCTCTAAAGTTAACCATTACAATAAGATTAACTAAATAAGAATTTATAAAACGTGAATATTTGTTTGAAATTATTCTGAATAATTTTAAAATATATAAATTTATGTCAAAAAATAAATTTTTTCAAAATTATTTGGTATCATAAATATTTTATTTATTTTCTGTCTATTTTATAATCAAAAACTAAATAGCTTATATTTTATAATATAAAAATTATTTTTGAGATTTCAACATTGTGGTGGTTGGTTTTAAAAGTCAACCACTATGAAAATAACAATATATAAATGGTTTAGATTTTATACTATAAAAACTTACAATTATAATGAATTCACAAAATAAAATATTAATTTTAAAACATTAATTTTAAAGGTGAGATCATTATATTGAGGATATATAACTTAAAAATATTAATTAATACACCCTACATTTCTTAGAGAATTTTTCATAAAAATATTTACAAAAATAAAAAATAAAAAAAAGAATCTTTTAGAAGGTGAAATTTAATGTTCACATATTATGAATTTAGATTTATCTAAATTTGTTATTGTCGTATATAAACCAATGATATAACATAAATAAAAAAAACAAAACGTCCAAATCCAATATATTAATATAGGTGAGCGAATTGAAAACTAAAGATCATTAGAATTTTTGATTTTTGTCAAAGAAAGCAAGGAGGAGTTTCATTTAGGACATACTCCCTCCGTCCCAATATTATTGTCCACTTTGTTGTGGGCACGCAAAATAAGGAAAAATAGTAGTGGGGTATTTTTAGTGATTATAATAATTGAAAAGTGGACAATTAGAGTGGGATGACCCAAAATGGCAAAGTGGACAACTAAATTGGGACGAAGGGAGTATTTCTTTAGTTTACGTCATGAGTTAGATATACAAATGTTGAATAGTATTGGGTATTATTATTGGCCAATTTAGTCATTAACTTTTGTCTATAAATAGGCCATTACGCATCCACAATTGTAATCACAATTACAACTAATTTTATCACATTTTATATTACTCCATTATTAGAATTTTATTTACAATATTTATGACGCATTTTATTAAAAATCTACCTGAAATGAAGAGTCTCGTAGCTTTGTGCATGGCCTTTGTATTTTACGTGGCTAATGCATCTGACCCTTCTCCTCTTCAAGATTTCTGCGTTGGTGTGGATCACCCTATCTCCGGAGGTTTTTTTTTTTTGTTTCTTTTTTGTCTTTTTAACTTATTATCGTTGCGATTTCATTTTTCCTATTGACTTTTCTACTTGTTTACTCACTGGAATATTTAATATGTTTTAAGCGTTTTGATTATTAATTTAACTTTTTTATTGAAATGATTTCTTATCAATGTAAATTGGATACCAACATTACATAAAGTTATGAGAACTTAGTTATATATGCTTGAGGAATGGTTATCATGATCTACGATTCTACGATCTTCTGATCCAAAATAGGCGACTGATCCGAATCGTAGGTAGGTCTTAATTTGGTAGAATCGTGCATTCCTATTTAGCTAAAAAATTTAGGAGGTAGGATCAAAACAATTCGATCCAACATGGGTAGTTTTACCTTTATAAAATTCAATTTTTTCTTGATTTGCAGTTTAAAAATGATTATAAAAAGTAGCTTTTTCAAAACTTAACAGATGACATCAAATAAGTTTTTTACTTACATCTTAAAACATAAAAAGAGTAAAAATATAAATAATAATCAGTAATCCAAAGCACATTAATGCATATCTGAAAGATCACACTATCCTACAATCCGTTTCTATCGATTTCGATCCCACCCTTCAACGATCCTAGGTAGAATTTCGATCCTAATAATCTTAGCTCGAGGTCTAGTTGGATTCTAGTCACTTATATAAACGAGCAATTTTAACTTTTTCATTTTCTTGTAATTTTAGTAAATTTATTTATTGATGAGCTAAGTATATATTTTAAAGTGTTTAATTGTAAAATTAATCTTTTTATTGAGTTCACTTCAGGGCATATTATTAGATGCAACGTGACAGAACTTAAAATGAAAACTTAAAGTTTTTCGTTTAATTACATTTTAATTACAATTGTTTGTTTATATCATCTTTTTAGTATCAAAGTATTTAATTGGCTACCTTTTTTATAATAAAATTATTGTGCCAAATCTCAAATTATTGGACAAAAAGAACTCCACCGAATATGGTAAGATTAAAGTGTTGGTGTCTCAAAAGTAGAAAGTTGACATATATAAGAAGCTTTAGGCAGATGTGAATTAGCTCAATTTGGAGTTATAGTTACGATTAACAAAATAGTTTACCAAATTAACATAATTAGAACTTTACTACTATAGAAACTCGTACAATGCACAAATTTGTTGATGCGAAATATATATAAAAACAATTTCAAATAATAATGTAAATATTGTATACTATCGTTATTAAATTTACAAAATTCATAATTTTTTAAATCAAAATATAATTACTGATATTTATTTTAATTATTTACCTGATACATAACTTTTTTTTCATTCAATTGAACATATTAAATTCTAAGTTAACAAAATACAATTGCTATAGTATATCATACAAAATAATTTACCTAATTTAGTTTCAAACTTAAACAAAAATATTAGATTCTAAATTTGATAAATATTTTCATGCCTCTTTAAATGATGACACTTAGAATTTTCCAAGATTTTTATAGTATTGTATAATTGTATGATTATTTATTCTCCTAACCTAAGTTGAACTGTTTACTTTCCCATTTTAACCATACTTTTTTTTGTTTTCATTTTGCAGTGTTTGTGAATGGAAAATTCTGCAAGAATCCAAAAGATGTAACAATCAATGATTTCCTCTACAAAGGATTCAACATTCGCGGGGACACAAACAATACACAACGAGCAGAAGCCACACTTATCGACGTCAACAAATTTCCCGGACTCAACACACTAGGCGTCGCCATGGCTCGAGTCGATTTCGGCCCATTTGGTCTAAACACGCCTCATTTACACCCTCGTGGGTCCGAGATATTCGCGGTCCAAGAGGGAACTCTGTATGCTGGTATTGTCTCAACCGATTACAAACTATACGACACAATATTAACAAAAGGTGACATGATTGTTTTCCCTCAAGGGTTAATACATTTTCAACTAAATATTGGTAAGACAGATGCTCTAGCATTTGTGTCTTTTGGTAGCCAAAACCCTGGTCGTGTTAATGTGGCTGATGGTGTTTTTGGAACAACACCACCAATTTTAGATGATGTTCTTACCAAAGCTTTTCAAGTGGATAATTATGTGATTCAGAAACTTCGATCTCAGTTTTCCGATCAAGATGTATCGATTAGTACTGGAAGATCAATCCTCACCTTGTTATCTCAAAGTTTATAGGCGTGTTGTGCGTTGTTTCATTTAATTTGCTATATTATATTATGTTCTTATTCTACTATATTTGATTTATGTCATCTAGGTCTAATAATCGCATAATATGTTAGGGTGAAGAATAATCTTTGTGTGAAATTTGTTTTTCTTAATTAGTTAAATTGTTTCTTTTAATAATTGTTTTTTCAGATGTTTTGTAAAATAAATGGTTTAATAAAGTTATAATAAAATGTATTTTTTTATTTTCGTTTTAGTGCTATAAATCTACCACTTTTTTCTTTTCTTTTGCTTGAATTTAAATTACCTTTTGTATTTTACATGTTGTGGCAATCGAAAGAGAAGAAAATATAGTCATGTGAAATCTTGATTTAATCATCTTATCACATATTTTCATGATATAAAATTTTTATAATTTTTAATTGTAGACATAAAACTATAGATATATATTATTGGACAAATACAATATATTATGTTAAAAGGTGTCAACTGAAAGTAATAAAAGGAGGAAGTATAATTAAGCCAATGCCCAAAAAAAATAATTCTACTACTTTTATATAATTCAGTTTTTCCACAACTCGCTTCAAATGGCTACCAAATTTGATAAAATGTTAACCAAAAAACATGAAAAATGGTATGTTTCTATACTTCTATGGTTTAAAAAGATATATTTCACACTAAATTGAAACATATAAGTTATTCAACTCTTAAAAATGGTTTGTGATTTGTTACTTGATTACTTTTAAGATTAATTCATAACAAAATTTATTTTTCGAGACTTAGAATTTAGTCTCATCAAAAAAATGTTACTAATTTATATTTTTAGAGTAATAATTATTGGTTTTTATTTGGAGTTCCACTATATATAATGTGATTTGATATATAACACTTTATTTTACCCTTAGTGACATGTAGCTTGTTACTATAAACTATAGTGACATTTATGAAAAAAGTCACTAGATTCTACAATGCGAAAAACTTTAATATAATTTCTTATTATGATTTTAAAGAGTCTTATAATCAATATCACTAAATTCACGATAAATACCATTAGAAATTTAAAGTAGAAAAAATTATAATATTAAACTAAATGTCATTAAATACATTCAAGTAAAATTATATTTTGTTATAGTGATTAGCCATTTGATATATCATATATGGTATCGTCATTTATGATTTATGAGGGCAATAAATGGCGGTATGGCCATTATCTTTTGATAAATAGGCATTTTAATACTAAATTATATATAACCAGTTTAGAAATTCTTGTAATACATGACATTTAGTATGAACAATAAATGTGATGTGATTACTCTCATCCATAATATTGCTTGAATTATTCTTTTATTTTTATGGACTTACTAAAAAGAATATTAAGTTTAGCTTCATCCCTCGATCATTCACTCTTTCAATAAATGCTCAACTTATACATATATATATATATATATATATATATATATAGAGGGGGGGTTCCATTGAGAAAGGGTTTAAAAATGAGAAGGAAGAGAAAGCTTTATAGCCATTGATCTTATGAAAATCTAACGGGTGAAAATAGAGTGCTGAACCGGTCATTATTGCTATGTCAATAAGGAAACCGGACCAAAAAAATTGGTTTCTCTCTCTTGTTCTCTCCCCTGTTTAAAGTCTTTCTCTTCGTGAGAACACAATCGTTGCTTCATCTTTCTCTTTGATTCATGCTCCTTTTGTTCAATAATAACAAATTATGTAAGTTTTATTTACAGATTTCAATGTTTTTAATTCATTTTCAACTCATTAGTAATTAATCTAGGGTTTTGGGAAAAAATTACATCTCTAATATCACTTCAATCTGCAGAAATTAATTGTTATTATTGTGTTATATTGTGTTACATTTGTCTGGAATTAGATTTCTCATATTTTTCTCTAATAATAGACATCAATTTTACTTTGTTTTCTTCCATTAATATCGTGTTCAGACAAAGCTTCAAGGTTCTATCTAGTATAAGGTTTTCTGAGTTGTTTTCTCATTATGTTGATTTGTTGCGATTAAAGGTTACTATGTTCAATTTTAAAGTTACTATATTCTGTACAAGATTATAATTTTTTGCACTTACCATGCTCTTGTAATATGATACTATGTTTTGATTAAAGGTTACTATGTTCTTAGAAAATGATACTATGATTAAAGGTTACTATGTTCATTTTAAAAGTTACTATGTTCTGTATAAGATTAAGAGAAGACAGTAACTATACATAATCACAGTAACCTTTATTCATAACATGATATCTTTTTCTATGAACATAGTATTGCATTAACATTTCCAGAACATAGTAATTTTTAAAATGAACATAGTATCTTGTACTCACTAGTGAACTTCAACAAATCTTTATTATAATCATATGAGGAGACAGTAACTCTACATAATCATAGTAACCTTTAATAATAACATATTATACATGGTGTTAATTTTTGACACAATAATATATCAGAGTGATTTTGTTACTACTTACAGTAAATTTTATATGTCACATTTAAAGCCTATTAGCTCAATCGGCAGAACACTCTATTCTTCATTGTATGGAGGGTGTAGGCTCTAATCTTACATAGGCTATTATTTGCATTTAAAAAAAATAATCATTTAATATTATGACCATATCTTCGATAAACATAAGCAAATTATAGTTTTGAATTTGTTTTTTTACAATTACATATGAAAAGACAGTAACTCAATATGATCATAGTATTAAGAAATTTGAATTAATTAGGCTATGTGGGACTCGAACCCACATCATATTCAACAATGTATATTGCTCAACCAATTTGAGCTAATAGCCTTGTGAGCACTTATACAATTTTGCAGAAATATTACTTTATAGAGGAATTGATCTTGATCAAAATCAGGAATTTTGAAAAAAAAGTTATATTAATAACCACTGAATAAACTATTTTATGATAATTAAAGTAATTATTCCAAGATTGGGTGATCCTAAACTTCTAAACTGGTTGATACAAATTATTAATCATAAATACTAATTATAGTAAATGAAGATCACAAATTCTTGTGAGAGACGGTCTCTTTGAGAGACCATCTCTGATTGGGTCGGCCCATAAAAGAAAAAATAATATAAATGTATTAATCATACAATACTATAATTTTGCTGCTCAATGACAAATGGCAGTCTCACAGCCATTTGCCAAATGCAGCAAAATTACCGGTCACTTAATTATGGTAACTTGCATAGAATTTCAATATTTTCATTTTATATAAAATACTTTTACTATTTTAAATTAATAAAATTAATGCAATAATGATATCTTATTCTTCCTAAAATATTATGAAGTACTAAAAAAAATAAAATCTAAAATTTTCCATTAATATAAAAATACAATGATGTTTTTGATTATTTTTTATTAATCTTTTATTTAATTATTTATTGAGCCATTATATTTTATAAACAATTTGTATATATTCTTAAATTTTATTTATAGTACTATAATTTCATAATGATAATATGCAATTGCACAATTATTTAAAATTTATGTTTACAAAAATCCACACTACAAACTCCGTGCAATGCACGGGGTTTATACTAGTTAAGCTATAATGGGCTGGGTTTGAGAGGTGTCTCTCAAAAAGACGGTCTCTCAAGAGACTATCTGAATAAAGATTGTTAAATACTTTCCAAAATAAATTTAAAACTAAATTAGGTGAGTTTTTAAATGATTTTATTACACCGATCCACTATACCAAGATAAGAATCTTGAAGAAATTAATTTTTTCTTTTAAATTTATGTATAAGGAATTAGTTTTTAAAATGTATTGTTTTAAGGTAAAATTAGATTAAAAACTCCCAACTATGCGCGGTTAAATATAAAACTCCCAATAATTGATTAATATTTAAAACTTTCAACTTTAGGCCCATTTTAAATTCAAAGTCCAAGATGACTTATAACCGGATAAATTGGTTTTAGTAGAGAAGTAGTAGAACCCAATTGTACTTATTAATCACCTTGCCTCCTTGGACCTTACACGATCCTTCATGTACCCTTTATGTTTACAAAATGGTAACCGGTTAAACAGGTTATGAACTTGTATAAGTGCTTTAAAATTAAAATGGGCTTAAAGTTGGGAGTTTTGAATAATAATCAATAGTTGAGAGTTTTATATTAAAATCGCAAATAGTTGGGAGTTTTAAAAATAATTTTTCCTTGTTTTAAATCATTAAAAACTTTTTAAATTAGGTTAAAATTAAAACCAAGTAAAAAAGTTTAAATTTGATCAAAATAAGCTCAATCTATTCATTATTGTTAATTTTTATATATCTACTTGATTTCTAGAAGACCATGACAAGTATGTTTTAATACGATTGACTCAAAACAGCACAAATCATTTATACAATTAGACTCCTAAACAAGGAAATTCAACTATTAGTATGGATTTAATTGGATCAAAACAGGACAAATCATTTATACAATTAGACTCCTAAACAAGGAAATTCAACTATTAGTATGGATTTAATTAGCTCAAAACAGCACAAATCATTTATACAATTAGACTCCTAAACAAGGAAATTCAACTACTAGTATGGATTTAATGTTAACAATCAGTAACATTCGTTCCACACAAATGCTTTGGGTAGGATTTGAACCCAAGACCTACAGGCTGGTATACCAATATTCCATCCACTAAGTCATCAGTTATTTAGTGATAATCTAAATAATATTAGTATACTTATAACGTAACATTCCTACCATTTAGTGTATTATTATTATTATTATTATTATTATTATTATTATTATTATTATTATATTATTATTATTATTATTATTATTTATTTATTTATTTATTTATTTATTTATTTATTTATATATATATATTTTTTTTTTTTTTGAAAATTTGGAAATATATTAATAAAATCCGAAAGGAAACAACACCAACACTGAGACTTGGGGACCCCAAAACCTCCGGCATAAAAAAACCTCAAGAGGAAAAAAGCCATCGGAAGAGGGGGCCAAGGATCAGGCCACTCAGAAACAGCATAGGAGTGGACTATGCATTACCAAACAAATTCCGAAAATACATCCGTTTGCACCTAATACACCAAAAGCTAGAGACGAAAAAGCTAGCAACAACAACACCATAAAACGTAACCCCTTAAACACACCATAAGCACCGCAGAATTCTACGCCTCCATCTCAACCAACCACCTTGCAGCTAAACACAAAGCATTCAAACCACCACGTCAAGAGTGACTCCATCCCCAGACACCTCATCAATTCGTATCACAACACCATCAGGGAGGATAAACATCAACCCCCATCACGCGAATACTTTACCAGCACCACCATCGTCCTTACACACCAGAGTTAGGGGTAGTCAAACACCCAGACACCATGACCCACAAATCGGAAAACCAACGTCACACAAGCAAAACCCCATCATCTTTAATCACCATCACCTTCTCACGACAGCCCCAAAACAAAAGCGCCTGCAACGGATGTCAAGAAGCACAAAACCCAACAACAACTCCATACGGTACAGTGCAAAACCCACTAGCAAAACTAATCACCACCCCACCTTCGAGAAACCATGACAAGGAACAACACCATTTTTGCACACCAGAAATTGAAGTAGACCCATCGCCATCCTCCCGACATTGAAAAGGAGTCCCCACCATTGAGACAGCCACCACGACCACCATTACACCAATAGCCCCAAAACCACAGCCCTGCTTTAAGGAAAACTCTAACAAACCCATTACACCATTACACCATTACCCAAGACATCAATACACCATCAGAAACCACTATACCATTACACCAAGTCACATCATAAACGCCAAAAAACACCCAAGACCCCAGGAAAGTCGTGTCCCAAAATCTCAACACGAAAAGACAGGCAGGGAGACAGACCAACAATCGACCCCAAACACCACAAAAACTTTAAAATGAGTGACGCCAACACCAGGAAGCCCCTTATTCCACATCTTACAGCAAAATGTGAAACAAGCTCGCCGGACGACGAAGCACCGCCAAAAAACCACGAAACCCCAGGCCTCTGTTTCAACAACCCGCAGCCGCCTTCAAGAATAACCCAGAACCCACAAAGAATCGCCCAAAACACAGAAGAGAACCAAAAACACCAGAATAGTTGACAAGGCACCCACCATCGAGAGCTTTTAAAGGGAAACACCAGAAATTAAAGCCCCAACAGATTCGAATAGCAAACAAGAAGCAGAAACAGAGTTTGCTGAAAACCGAATACTGAAACACCAAAGGAAAAACAGATCTTGATCTAACAAAGATGAAGCAAATACAAACCCAGAAAAAAGACTCTAAAAGACGCCACCCTACCACCGGAAAGATCCCACCATCAAAACTAACCCCCAAAAAATCAGAAACCAGCATAGACGGCCATAGACATCCCCGTCAACAAGGGAACCCAAACATCCCAAGGAACACCGGCAACACCAATCCTCTAGAAAAAACACCATACAGTGGAACAAAAACATACCTGACAACCGGCTGAGATCTCACCCCAAAAGTCGAAAGAAAACACCAATCCTCCAGAAAACACACCAAAAACGACCAAAAAGAGAACACCCAAGGCTTTGAAACAGGAACCGGAATAATCACCATCACCGTCGTCGTTGAACGGAATAGACCACAGAAAAAAACTCTCACTCTAAAACGCCAGAGAAAGAAAAAAATTTCTTAAAACCGCCGTTAGAGAACTTCCCAAAAAACAGACGTGAAGACAAAAAAACCAAACGAAACAAGGACAAAAAAGAAAACCCAGCACCGGACAAACAAAAGAACCAGATCTGACCACTTGAGCGCCGCCTAAGCCCGTGAGGCCCTCAAAGGGGGAGGAAAACCTGAAACCCTAGGAGAGCCCCTCTCTCTAACTTCTCTCACTACATTTTTATATTATTTATTTATTTATATATTTATTTTTATATATAACCATATTTCATTTCATAGAAAAGAGACTTTACAAGAAGTTGGTGGAGAGTCGAACAAGAAGCTGAGCACCCACACGCTTTTGAATACAAAAAGCTAATCTATGAAAAATGAATATCGTAGACTTGGTGCTGCCCGAGTTTCTCACGGAGAAAGAACCAATCCTTGCTAGCAGGTCAAGAGCGTATTACTTTGGAAAAATGTAGCAGCGTATACCCGCGGGTAATCATGCTCGAAAAACGGGTGGGCATGGACAACGTTTTTCAAAAAAGTTTAAAGTTTGGACGGGTAATACCCGCCCGCCAAGATAAATGGGCGGGTAGCGACACCAAAAAATTACCCGCGGGTATACAGGCCCGCCCACTTAGTATAATATAATATTTATTAAAAAATTAATTCTATTAATTATTAAACTATACTACTACATGACCCATACACAACTTTAGTTTATTACTCTTCTACTAACCTTAAGGTTTACTTCTTTTAAACTTTAATAAAGTTTCTAATTCTACTGTCTACTTCGATATTTTTAACCCTTAAAGCACTCAAGCAGTTGACTATCAAAGTTCGAACAAGTAGCCGACTCCACCGTCTATATTCAATATTCATGTAATTTGAGTATTTTGAGACTTTATATATATTTAGAGTATTTTAGATAATGTATCATATTTTGTTTGTTCTTATAAAAACTTAACTTTATAATATGATTTATGTTTTAAATTTTTATATAAAAACACTTGCCTACCCGCGGGTCCCGCCCACTTTAAAAATGGGCGGGTAGCGACAAAAAAATATGCCCGCGAATGCGGGCGGGGTTTTGAATATTTGAGCCCTCGGGTAGAATTTTTAGGTGCTATCCGGTCCGCTACCCGCCCAAACCCCCCCAACAACAGCTCTACTGTAGCATTAGCTAAAGACCAGGTACCCATGAGGTGACTCCTGTGCCGGCAAAGGGCGATCCTCCAGTGACATTATTAGTACATAATTAGTCATATTGGTATTGAAATTATACATCTCAATTATAATTATAAACCAATAATAGTGTAAGATACTAAGCTAATTGTTTAAATTTATTCAAATTGTAATTAATCGTAGTGTAATATTACTCGTATTAGTGCATTATTAGTTTATTATTAGTTATGTTAGTATATTACTCGTTTTTGTTTGCTACAAACAAATTTCCCATGGCATGATTTGTGGCGCAGATGCTTGTTTGTCACGATATTAATTTACCCGTGCCACAAATATTTATTGCCCATGATATATATTTACCCGGTTTAGTCTTTCTTGTGATTGCAGGTACACCACTCGCGGCGGTCAGATCATCTCAATTTCCTTAATTTGAAGGTACTTCCTACTTAAATAAATTCGACAGTTTCTTAACAGAAATAGTTTGGCGCCGTCTGTGGGGACATCAAACATAAAAGTCTTGTGTCTCCTAAACAAAGAAGACAATCAACTTCGACATGAATAAACCCAATTTACTTTATTCTACCTTCCAATTTCTTGCAAAATTTATGTGCAAATATCCATGATATTCATTCACAAATTATTCCACATACCTATATTATATACTACCTCCTATGCAACCTAAATGTCCCATTTAGTTTTTTAGCACTATTCAATAATTTGAGATATTAAGGCTTAAAATGTTGCCTCGACAAATGTGAAAAAAGTAAATGGGACATTTAGGCTGAATAGGAGGGAGTATTACTTTTTATTAAAAAAATGAAGAATGGCACCCTCTCCAATAATACTCTTTATTCTGAAGTTGTTGTTTGCCTCGGCCTTATCTTCCGCCATTCCCGCGGGTCAAAGCTTATGGCTTTCTGATCAGTTAGGCCATTAAAAATCAAAACAGTTTGTATAACAAACGGTCAAACTAACCGGCATCATCAATTCGTGGATACATTCGAGGATACTGTTTATTATTCATTCTTTGAAGATATTAAAACATTAAAATCATCACCAGGAATGAAATTCTGCAGTCAGAAACAATTTATACATCATCCTCACCAACATCATATTTTAAGTTATTTCCATTATACTTAATGTAACTACTTCTAGATTCAACTATTTAAACCAGAGAAAAGTGGGTATAATGGTCCGAATTTTTAGCTTTAAGTTTTTTGGTTAGTTGGAATGTGTTATTTTTGGGGCATGTCGAACCCAGATGAAGTATATTCTTGGTGGATGCTGCACAAATAACTGATGTTATTCATCAAAGTGGTATAATTCCTAACAAACATAAAACTGCCCTTTTACAATCAAAGTTGCAACTGTCCAATGACAATTTGTGTCCAATGATCTGAAATTTATGTTATGTGAATGTCATACAAATTTCATCAGTCTATTCTACTTTTATCTTAATGTCCCAACCAAGACCAATTATACAATTAACGTACTAATATAGATATATGGAATATTATTTTATAAGTAGATAATTTCGACCATGGAACACAAAATATGCTAAACCTGAATGAAGTATGCGAGATTGATGTTGCAGTACTAGTTGTTGTTATTCATTATCATATTTGCCTTTTAATTATCGACGTAAAAGGAGAACTCATATTACCAAGGGAAACAAAGAAATTAATTTATGTTAAAAAAAAGGCCCTGATTGTGATGAGATTTCAGTTAAGTTGTAATGTCGTGGTAAACAAGTTGGGATCTTATAATATCGTCGTTATGCATCCATATGATCAAGAATGTTGACCAAGAAATTATGTCTTAATACTATATTTTTATTCGTCGCATCAAAGGAATTATCATCATGCTTAGCCATGGTCGAGTTGTACTTTACAAAGGAATCATCATGCTTAAACATCTTTGAAAACTTAAGATTTTATTCACTTATATCATCATCAAGGGCATGAAATCATCCTATATTTGAAGCTTTTATTACTATCATTTAACCCTTAAGTGAGGGCCAAGTTATATTTTTACCAAGCGTCCGAGTTATCTTTTCTCGGATTCCCTCATGTTTTGATTATTATCACTTATTTTACTTCGCTGATAATATACAACCAAAAGGAAATTTGTTGTTCTCAAATACTACAATATGAATGTAGATTTTGTATTGCAGGGAAATGAGTATATATAAATTGGAATACAACGATTTTTTTTCTTATTATATTGGGCATCAATATGACTGAATTATTTCTGGGCCAACGCTTTTAACAAGGATTAGTATATTATTGTTCTTCCTAATGAAAATTTTGGACTAAATTATTACAAGTTTTTGCCATTGCCCGATATATGAAAGTTGAACTCGAATTAGGTCCTAAGTTGAGATCATGGATCTGACTAGGGTTTCCACCAAGCATGGACCCACCATGATTTGATTATTTTCCTTATAAAGTCGATGTACTCCCTCGTAAAACTCCATCTTTTATCACCCTTTATGCGTGGGGTTGATATTATGGGTTATATGGAAGAAGTAAATGTTCTTGGGAATATCTGGTGTAGATTTAGTATATAAGCGAAATGGCTTATTTTAGGCATCATTATTAAGCCTCAAAATGAATAACTTTGGGCGTTATTTGTCTAAGTATATTAATAACTTTCACGTAGTTTGAAAGTGGGATCCTTGCGAGTATCACTCAACTCGATAACTCGGAGCCTTATTAACATGTCAAAAGGAATAAAGCTCCCTTAGGACAAGTCAAAAATCAAATTTGAATCTTTTCACCTAGAATGAAAGTCAAAATGTATGCCCAAACTGGATTTTTGGGGCGAAAACCATCTAAGAAAATTATCTAGTGCGAGACTTCTATAAATCGGACACCCTATCACCTATGTCATTTGCCAGGTCCGAGACTTCTATAAGTCGAACCCCCTATTTCCTCTAAAGAGTGTTGGGGCCCAAATAGAGGCAAGTCTTGATTCAAGGTCCAAGACTTCTATAAGTCGGACCCCCTATTGGCGCTACAGAGTGTTGGGGCCAAAATCAAGCAAAGTCTTGATCAAGGTCCGAGACTTCTATAAGCCGGACCCCCTATTGTTCGAGACTTCTATAAGTGTTGGGGCCAAAATCAAAGTCTTGATTCAAGGTCTGAGACCTCTTATTGGCCCTACAGAGTGTTGGGGCCAAAATCAAGCCAAGTCTTGATTCAAGATCCGAGACTTCTATAAGTCGGACCCTCTATTTGGCCTAAAGAGTGTTGGAGCCCAAATCAAGCCAAGTCTTGATTCAAGGTCCGAGACTTCTATAAGTCGGACCCCCTATTGGCCTTACAGAGTGTTGCGCCCAAAATCAGGCCAAGTCTTGATTTAAGGTCCAAGACTTCTATAAGTCGGACTCCTTATTGTCCGAGACTTCTATAAGTCGGACCTCCTATTGGCCCTAACAGAGTGTTGAGGCCAAAATCAAGCCAAGTCTTGATTCAAGGTCCGAGACTTCAAAAAAAAAAAAAAAGGTCCGAGACTTCTATAAGTCGGACCTCCTATTGGCCCTACAGAGTGTTTGGGCCAAATTCAAGCCAAGTCTTGATTCAAGGTCCGAGATTTCTATAAGTCGGACCCCCTATGAGCCTTACAGAGTGTTGCGGCCAAAATCAAGCCAAGTCTTGATTCAACGTCCAAGACTTCTATAACTCGGACTCCCTATTGGCCCAACTTGGAAGGTTGGGGCCAAAATCAAGTTGTTTAGATTCAGGTCCGAGACATTTTCTCTAAATGACCCAATATTTCCTTCCGCATATAGACCAAGATCGTTTCCTCTAATTGGTCGTCCTCTCTTCCTCTATATGTGTGGGGCCAATGTTACGGGTCAAATATCTCGTATACCTTCAATATCGAAAATACCCCTAGTCAAGGGTCAAAGTCAATACATAAATCAATGGATAAACAACCACTTCTAATACTACCTATTATTCCTAAAGTAACTACTCGTTACCCCAACTTACACAAGCATGTTCACCATGAATTACCACTAATAAGGTAACTACCTCCACAATCCTACAACTTGTTGCTATAAATATTTATTCATCTACAAGAAAAGGGAATGCAATCTTACTCATACTTACAATTATATCTAGCATTTACCTTTCCCGGTCTAACTTAAGCATCGGAGGGCTTCCCGGGACATCAGCCTCCGGTTTAGTCTTTCTTTCTGGGTGTAGGTACACCACTCGCGGCGGTCATATAATCTCAATTTCCAAAATTTCAAGGTAGTTTGTACTTAAAAAATTCGACCGTTTCGTAGCAAAAACTATATATATATATAT
>CM033456.1:10306248-10358748 GCA_019425755.1 Amaranthus cruentus
ATATATATATATATATATATATATAGTGATGCAAAAAAAGAATTAATATTCTTTTGTTTAAGAAAAAGGATATAATGTACTACATATTTTAAGGAAAAAATTAATTTGACATAGGGAGTGGGTGTATAGGTAAGTGGTGTGTATTCAAATTTTTAGTGTATATGGATACAATGCAAGATGACATATTGCATTCACTCGTCTGTTTTGTCATATTTCTAATTTGAGTAACGATACAACTTGTTTACGAAATATTCAATCGTATTAAAACATACTTGTCGTGGTCTTCTAGAAATCAAGTAGAGTATATAAAAATTAACAATAATGAATAGATTGAGCTTATTTTGAGCCAATTTAAACTTTTTTTACTTGGTTTTAATTTTAACCTAATTTAAAAAGTTTTTAATGATTTAAAACAAGGAAATTTTTTTTTTAAAACTCCCAACTATTCGCGATTTTAATATAAAACTCTCAACTATTGATTATTATTCAAAATTCCCAACTTTAGGCCCATTTTAATTTTGAAGCACTTATATAATTTAATAACCTGTTTAACGGGTTACCATTTTGTAAAAATAAGGGGTACATGAAGGATCGTGTAAGGTCATAGGAGGCGAGGTGATTAATAAATACAATTGGGTCCCACTATTTCTCCACTAAAACCAATGTATTTGGTTATAAGTCATCTTAGACTTTGAATTTAAAATGGGCCTAATGTTGGAAGTTTTAAATATTAATCAATTATTGAGAGTTTTATATTTAAACCGCGTAATTTTCCCTTAAAACAATACATTTTAAAAACTAATTCCTTACTTATACACAAATTTTAAAAAAAATAATTTCTTCAAGATTCTTATCTAGGTATAGTGGATCGATGTAATAAAATCATTTAAATACTCACCTAATTTAGTTTTAAATTTATTTTGGAAAGTATTTAACAATCTTCATTTACTATAATTAGTATTTATGATTAATAATTTGTATCAACCAGTTTAAAAGTTTAGCATCACCCAATCTTGGAATAATTACATTAACTATCCTAAAATAGTTTATTCAGTGGTTATTAATATATATATTTTTTTTCAAAAATCCTGATTTTGATCAAGATCAACAAACAATAATCTATCTATACATAATACTAAAACAAAATACAGCTTACATAAGCAACTAAAAAAAATGATGAGTTGTCATCTTCTTAAGAAAAATCTTCCCTCCATTTTGTAAAGATGATGTCATTGCATAAGAATGACTAGAGAAATCTTACATGCTAAACATGATTAATTTGAGACAATCATTAAAAACTTTTAGTTGAGAATATAACATATAAATTTAAATAACAATATAGAGATATAAATATATCAATCAAAGATGCACAAATTCATTATTATCTTTGATTTTCAATTTACAAAGCACCATTGATCTACTATGTATTTTAAAAATTATTTATTTATGTACAAATTAATTATATTATTTTTGAATATACTTTTGAAAAAAATAAAAGTTAACTAAAATGATTATAATTTCAATAATTATTATATTATAGATACAAACCCAGATTAATACAAAAGAAATAAAAATTTTATTCGTTTTTTTACATTAAAATGAAAAAACCGTGCATCACACGGGGATTATCTAATTATATAAGAAATAAAAGTAAGATATTACTTGTTGAAGTAATTGGTGATTTGAGTGCACCGTACCGTTCATGACTATACACTAGTGTGAGCATAGAGATGAATCCTATGAAGGATTTCTGATGGGTAATTAAGTGTAACTTAATAAATGAGATGAATGTGGAGTTTAAGTGGGTGTTGCATGCATTAAATTATGAAGCATTTAACAAGAAACTTAAACATGGATGTAATAAAGATGAATTATGGCATAAAAGTCCAAACTTGGTGATAAAACAAATGTTATTTTAGAGTTTTGATAGGTGATCAAATTCGTGTATATTGTTTGAGAACAAATATTTCATTTTAAATTAATAATTTCAGTTATAAAATCATAAATGAAAATTTTTGAGAATGACAAAGTTTAGGTAGTTATTCTCAAATTTTCAACTTTAACTATTTTAAAAGCAATTGTGGAATTTGATCCAAATTTAAATTTGAAAATTTTTTATTTGTCAAACAAGAAATTTATAAACTTTTCCCGAAGTCATTTTCATTTAACATGATAAGGAATTATACTCCCTCCTATTCATCTAAAATGTCTCATTTACTTTATGCACTCTATCCAATGCACTTATTCAATTCTTAATATATCGAGTTATTTATAATAAAAAAATTATAAAAAGTTGAAATTAATAATCTTTACATCAAAACGAATCAAATAAGATCTCACATCACTATGTTTTAACTTATAAACCAATAATAAGATGTAATTTAAGAGTGATAGATGAATAGTATTCCAAAAGTAAATGGGACATATTAAATGAATAGAAGGGAGTATATAATAAAAAGATAAATATGCAATTTGTGCTTGAATTTACATTGCTGTGACCATCTACCACTGTCGGGGAACAGATAAATGAAGGGTAAGTGAGGGAAAGTCTTGGCTACGGCGACCTCTCCCTTTTTACTACGACATTTTGGGATTTACAGCTACTTATATCAAATGTTCAATTTTTTGAGAAATTTATTTTCACAATAATTGATTCACAATTTGAATATTTTTAGCGCACATTTCTGTAATTGAGTATATTCAACATGTTCGACTGCACATAGTCTAAAAAAGTTAGGTGTCTCAATATTAATTTCTGTAATATATGTTAAGTGTTTAAAGATATAAAGTTTTTAAAAAATATTATAACTTTTTACAATAACGTTATGATTTTCAATTTACAAAGCACCATTGATCTACTATTTATTATAAAAATTATTTATTTATGTACAAATTAATTATATTATTTTTGAACATACTTTTAAAAAAATAAAAGTTAACTAAAATGATTATAATTTCAATAATTATTATATTATAGATACAAACCCAGATTAATACAAAAGAAATAAAAATTTTATTCGTTTTTTTACATTAAAATGAAAAAACCATACATCGCACGGGGATTATCTAGTTATATAAGAAATACAAGTAAGATATTACTTGTTGAAGTAATTGGTGACTTGAGTGCACCGTACCGTTCATGACTATACACTAGTGTGAGCATAGAGATGAATCCGATGAAGGATTTATGATGGGTAATTAAGTGTAACTTAATGAATGAGATGAATGTGGAGTTTAAGTGGTTGTTGCATGCATTAAATTATGAGGCATTTAACAAGAAACTAAAACATGGGTGTAATAAAGATGAATTATGGCATAAAAGTCCAAACGTGGTGATAAAACATATGTTATTTTAGAGTTTTGATAGGTGATCATAAATTAATAATTTCAGTTACGAAATCATAAATGAAAATTTTGAGAATGACAAAGTTTAGTTAGTTATTCTCAAATTTTCAACTTTAACTATTTTAAAAGCAATTGTGGAATTTGATCCAAATTTAAATTTAAAATTTTTTTTTTGTCAAACAATAAATTTATAAACTTTTCCCGAAGTCATTTTCATTTAACACGATAATGAATTATACTCCCTCCTATTCATCTAAAATGTCTCATTTACTTTATGCACTCTATCCAATGCACTTATTCGATCCTTAATATATCGAGTTATGTATAATAAAAAATTATAAAAAGTTGATATTAATAATCTTTACATCAAAACGAATCAAATAATATCCTACATCACTATGTTTTAACTTTTAAATATAAATAAGATGTAATTTAAGAGTGATAGATGAATAGTATTCCAAAAGTAAATGAGACATTTTAAATGACTAGAAGGGAGTATATAATAAAAAAAATACTTCATCCGTTCCATAATATTTGCTACATTTAACTTTTTTACGCAATCCAATGTACTATTTTGTTCATTTATATGTCGAATTATACACATTTAAAAATTATAAAAATTTTATACTTCCTCTGTTCCGTTTTAGTTGCACCATTGGGTTTGGCAGATTTTTTAAGGGCCGTCAAATCAATATGGTAAAAGTAGGGATAATGTATGATTGATGGTGATATGTGTGGTAAAAATAAAAAAGATTATTATAAGTAGATAGTGGTTGTGACTTGTGGGTATTTTAAATAATTAATGGGATGATGTATGATTGTTGGTGATAGTGGAGTAGGAATAAATTGAGGATAAAATAAGTAGTTTATTTTTGCCAAAAATAGTAATGTGGCAAGTAATATGAAACTTCGAAAAACGGTAAGTGTTGCAAGTAAAATGGAACGGAGGAAGTATTATGAAAATATGCAATTAGACGATTCAAACAAGATCCCACTTGACTATATTATTACTTACATATTAGTTGCAATATATAAAATAAGCTTAAACGATAAATAGTGCCCAAGAACGAAATGTAGCAAGTATTATGGACGGAAGGAAATATGCAATTTGTGCTTGGATTTACATTGTTGTCACCATCTATCACTGCCGGGGAATAGATAAACGAAGGGTAAGTAAGGGAAAGTCTTGGCTACGGCGACCCCTCCCCTTTTACTACGACATTTTGGGATTTACAGCTACTTATATCAAATGTTCAATTTTTTGAGAAATTTATTTTTACAATAATTTATTCACAATTTGAATATTTTTAGCGCACATTTCTGTAATTGAGTATATTCAACATCTTCGACTGCACATAGTCTAAAAAAGTTAGGGGTCTCAATATTTATTTCTGTAATATATGTTAAGTGTTTAAAGATATAAAGTTATTAAAAATATTATAACTTTTAAAAATTGCACAGAACTTTCATTAAATTTATTTTTTTTTGTAGGAAAAATAAGAAATATAATAAAATAAAGATATTATTTCAAGAATATTACTCCCTCTAATTCACCACTAAAGTCCCATTTGTTTTATCACTCTATCCAATGCACTTATTCAATCGTTAATATCTCTGTTGAAGTGCCCATGTGTTACCCACATGTGAGTTGTCCCACATCGGAGGAAGAGAAGAGTATGCATCACTTTATATACTCAAGGAGTAACTCCTTCTATTACCAATTGGTTTTAGTAGTGAACCTTCTTTGGGTTTATGAGTGGACTACTTCTTCTCCTCCTTATTTGGGTTGCCCAGGCCCATTTTCTAAATTCTATCAATCTCTAATTGTGTATAATTAAAAATTATATATGGAAAGTTGATATAAATAATGATTGCATTGAAATGAATCAAACAAGATCTCATTTGACTATGTTTTAACTTATACATTAATAATAAAATACTCCCCCCGAATCAGTTTAGAAGTCCCATTTTCTTATTTGGCAAAACCATACCAATTGTCTTATTTCCTTTTTTATCTATCCTTTTTTTACCTAAATACCCTCACTTTTCCAATTCCCAATACCCAACTACCACCTTTACAATTAATTTAATCAATTAAAATACCCAACTACCACCTTTTTAATGGACCCCACTCAACCCTTAAAATCCGTGAAATCCCAATTGGGACATCTAAACTGATTCGGAGGGAGTACAAATTAAGAGTAAGATATGAATAGTGTCAAAAAAACAAAAGGGAACTTAGTTGTGAATTGTAGGAAGTATATTTTAGGTAATTAAGATATTTTTAATATTTTAAATATCAAGGTTATTTTATTTCTTAATTATTTAGGTTTAGGTTATATTTTGTTTCCTTATTTTTGTCTTAGTCTCTTGTGTAAATAGAAGTAGTACCTCTTATTAGTATTCAATACAAATCAAGTATTCACCAGACTAAAACTTATCCAAATCCGCATTATGATTTTCTACATTTTTTGCTCGATCAGACGGAATTGTACGCCAAGCTTTGGGTGTTTTATCATTTATATGTACCAATCATCACATGATTTTAGATTAATGATTTGTGGCATACTCGCATATTTTGGATAGATTTCCTACTTGCATGCTTGTTTATTTTGTATGAATGAACTGTTGCTAATTGATTCTATCGCACAATGAAACAATTTTAACTGGGTCATTTCAAACTTTTTTAAAAAAGAATTCAACTTTTATTGTTTTTTAATATTTTTTGACTAATAAGCTTTTGTAAGGATTTGTCTCACGATAGAACCTCATCTAAGACTTGCTATAAATATAGGAAAAGGAAAAGATCAAATATTCGAAATTAATTAATGTGAATTTTTTATTGAATAATAAGGAGACAGAGGATGTCATAAATTATTTTCAAAATATAAAAGTGCGTCGTGTTTAATTGTATTTCTTTTTATGAACTTTTAAAATATTGTTTTCTAATCGAAAATTTTTAAGTATTAGATATTATTATTATTATTTTATTATTATTATTATTATTATTATTATTGTTATTATTATTATTATAATAAGGAAAATAGATAAGAATTGATCTCATAATTTAATATCTAACCCGGGCAAAGTGATAATGACTTCAACTGAGACAAAATGTAGTCTTCTATAATCTTTAACTAGATAATGCTCGTGCGTTTTTTTCATTTTATTGTTTTTATAATTTTAAGAAAATAAAGACAATTGAATTATAAATTATTGGTTATTGATTTTCAATGAATTAATAATTGCATATAATAATCAATATTTGATTCATTTTTATGTCCTACTTCTATATTATTTTACATTGCAATGTAAAAATGATAATATTTATTAGTTATGTATAGATTTATTATAGAAAAATTACCTATAATAATCCAAATTATTCACAATTTTCCTACAATAATCCCACCTATTGATTAACCATGAATAATCCCAACTTTGAGGGGCATTTTCCTAATGTAAACCCGGTGACCGGATGACTTGCTATAGCAAGTTTTATTTTTTAAAAAAAAGATAAATTAAAATAAAATGTCGAAAAAAATATTAAAAAAATGTTCATAAAAAGTTTATAATTTTTTTTATTATTTAGAATTTTTTATGTAAATTTTCAAAAATATTTTCTAATTGTAAATTAATATTTAATTTATTTTTTTGGTGAATTACCTACTATAGCAGGTTATCGGGTTACCCAAGTTTACTCTAGGAAAATACCCCTTAAAGTTAGGATAATTCATGGTTAACCAATAGGTGGGATTATTGTAGGAAAATCATGAATAGTTTGGATTATTCTAGGTAATTTTTCCATTCTACATTATTTTATTTTGCAATGTAAAAAACTAAAAATGAAAGGTCAAAATTCATTTAGCCATTGTAATTCCAATTCACTAATTGTTAATAGCTTTTTTACGCTATTCAATGCAAAATTTTAATTTTTGATATCTTTAAAATACGATAAAAAATTCTAAATAGTTAATATAAACCCAGAGCCGCCGATTAGCAAGGGCAAAGCGGGCTACCGCCTAGGGCCCCGAATTTTTTAGGGCCCAAAAAACTTATTTTTATGTATATAAGTGATAATAATTTGAACTAAATTTATATATAACTAACATTTTTTGCTAAGTAATGTGATTTCTTAGTGCTTTTTATATAAAGTAGTTTATATTAGTCGTTACGCCTTAAGTTTTTAGGGACTCTTTTTTATCTTTTGCTCTGAGGTCCAAAAATGAAGATCAGTACTTGATGAACAATAATTTTTACAAGATTTGACCAACAATTAATATTGAGAGAAAGTATTATTACTACTTTGAACTTTTCAAAATAATTCTATTAGCATGCGCTAAATAATAGAGGGAGAGACGTGTTACTAGCTTATGATCATAAAAGGTTGTCCTTATCAAATACGTTTCAAAATTTTCAAATTATAGTTATGGGGCAATAAATTTACATAAAGATGCAACTAACATGTTAACGTACGGCAAATGTTGATACTTGGCTCTTGCCATTCTTTTGTTAAGGAAAGCTTCTACTCATTTTCGTGCGGTGATTCCTTAAACGATGTGACCGTAATTCTAAGCATATGCACTACCCAATTAGAAGGTCGGCTAATTTATTTTTGGCTTTAAAGCGAAAGATAAAAGGCGTGCTTAAAAAATTAAGACGTAGTTAATAATATAACTCCCTTTTTATTTTGATTATTGATATTTTAACTATTTTATAAAAAGTTCTACTAACTAATCATATTATATAGCAAAAAATGTAATTTTATATAAATTTAATTTAAGTCAATATCAATCTTATATATAAAAATGTTTTTTCGAGCGCTGAAAAATTTGAGACCTTTAACGATGGCCTGATTTGCCCTTGCTAATCCTTACCATATTTTAAGTGTACGAGTCTAAATTTTTTTATCCTAAAGGTTTGGGTTAAGGTTCGGGCTCAATAGAAATCTTAGGATCTATGCCCTGAAAATTTATGCGTTAGGGTGAAAGAAATATTTGTCTTGAATGTTTTTTTGTATTCCATTAAAATAAATTAGATGTGTAAAATGTTGATTTTAGAAATTTGGGTAGTACGTAGTAATAATACTGCTAAAATAAATTATTTACATTTAATAGAAGAACAAAATAATATCCTTGAGATATTATTATTATTATTATAAGGAAAATTCCACATGGTAGCATCCAATTTTAATGAAATGTCAGTAGTAGCACTTTTTTAAAGAAAATTCCACATGTTAGTATCCAGTTTATACACTAACTAATTGACGTAGCATTTTCCGTTAAGTTCTTGTTAAATTCCGTTCAATTCATCATTTTATAAGTTTTTTTCCACATGGTAGCATCCAGTTTTTATTTAATTCATCATTTTAACGTTTATTTCACAATTTTAATGTTTAATTCACTGTTTAATTCATTAACGCTCATAAATGTTTAATAATTTTATGTAAAAGTTATAAGAAACTATCTAATTCGGTCGAAACAAGTACTTATTCGCCTATTTTTCGATACATAAAACGAAAAAGATATTTGATGTCATCTTTACCTATCATAACGATTTTTTTTCAAAAACCGAACGTTGCAATTATCCTTATGGGGTAACGTTTTCGAAAATTCGGTCGAAACAAGTACTTATTCGCCTATTTTTCGATACGTAAATCGAAAAAAATATTTCACTTCATTTTTGCCTATCATAACAATTTTAATTCAAAAAACGGACTTTACAATTATCCTTATGGGGTAACTCTTTCAAAAATCCAGTCGAAACAAGTACTTATTTGCCTATTTTTCGATACGTAAATCGAAAAAGATATTTGACGTCATTTTTACCCATCATAACGATTTTTTTGAAAAAACGGACGTCACGATTATCCTTATGAGATAACTCTTTCGAAAATCCGATCGAAACAGACACTTATTCAAAAGAGTACTTGTTTCGACCGATAAATTAAAAATTAAAATGGTGAATCAAATGTATTTTTTGATTAAATTATTAAACATTTATGGACGTTAATGAATTAAACAGTGAATTAAACATTAAAATGGTGAATTAAACGTTAAAATGGTGAATTAAACAAAAACTGGATGCTACCATGTGGAAAAAAACTTATAAAATGATGAATTAAACGGAATTTAACAAGAACTTAACTGAAAATGCTACGGCAATTAGATAGTGCATAACCTTGATGCTACCATGTGGAATTTTCTTACAAAAGTGCTACCACTGACAATTCATTAAAACTGGATGCTACCATGTGAAATTTTCCTTATTTTAATGCATCCCGTGGCAGTGGTGTAGGAAAATAGAATGCAGAATAAAATAAATATATTATTTTAGAATATTATTTTAGGAAGCTAAGATCTTTTTTAATATTTAGGATATTAAGATTATTTTGTTTACTTTTATTTAGATTTAGGTTAATATTTTGTTTCCTAATTTTAGTCTTAGTCTCTTGTATAAATAGAGGTGTTTCATCTCATTATTGATTAATACAAATCCAGTATTCACCAGATTAAACCCAAACCAAATTCCGCATTATGATTTTCTACATGGAATCAGCACCGTAAGGTTTTACTGGACGGAAAACTCTATCGGTATTTTATCATTGATCATAATCGAACAAAATTGATTCAAACAAAAAAACCAAATCAAAACAAAACCAATCAAACCAAATCAGAAAGGGAAAATTATCAATGGTGCCCCTGAGGTATGCGTTATTCTCAATGGTGTATAAACTTTTTTTTTTCCAATGGCACCCCTGAGGTTTAGTGGTAATTACAACCGTGACCTTTTTGAGTATTTTCCGTTAAAATTCCGTTAAGTTTTCGAAATTAACCTAACTAGGGTTAGTTTCTTCTTCTTCTTCACTCCTTCCATGGCTGCCTTCTATCTATGGCTGTCCTTTCTTCAAAACCTAGAAAAATCCATGAAAATTCAATCTCCTTCAAGCTTTCCTCATGAAAATCTAAGTTTCTTCTCTATAGGATGTCTTGAAGTTACTTCTGCACATAATTTTCTTGATTTTGAAAACCAAGCTAGGCCTGAAATTTAATGGGTAATGAAATTTCTCTATAGGATGTCTCTGGGTTTCTGGGTTCCAAATGAAAGCATGAAATAACCAACAAAAAGGGCAGCACACCTCACAGAAGAAGAAGATAATCCATATCCTAAGCGATAAATTAAATAATTCCAAAATCAGGACACATGAACACAAACCATGTACAGTAATTTTGTATTCGCATTTGAAAGAAATTTCATTACCCATTAAATTTCCGGGAAGCAAGAAATTTCAAGGAAAGAGTACCCATTAAATCGATCAAATTGAAAGTTTTGATGAGGAATTGAGAAGGGTATTGTCATTGAAACCCAGAAAAATCCATTTTTGAAGAGAAATTGAGAAGGGTATTGTCATTGATGATGAGGAATTACATTACCCATGAAAATACCCTTCTCAATTTCTCTTCAAAAATGGATTTTTCTGGGTTTTGAAGAAAGGACAACCATGGATGGAAGGCAGCCATGGAAGGAGTGAAGAAGAAGAAGAAACAAACCCTAGTTAGGTTAATTTCGAAAACTTAACGGAATTTTAACGGAAAATACTCAAAAAGGTCACGGTTGTAATTACCACTAAACCTCAGGGGTGCCATTGGAAAAAAAAATAAGTTTATACACCATTGAGAAATAACGCATACCTCAGGGGCACCATTGATAATTTCCCAATCAGAAACAAGACCATGATGTCCATGGCTCAAATAGAACAACATTTGTTCCAACTTATCCAAAAATACAACAAAAAGCTTTATACTTGGCCAGAATTTTCTGAAAAATTAAATTTCAAAAATTTCACCAAGTGGTGTAAAGAAATTCAAACTGAAACAGATGATCGGGGGCGACTCGATCATGTCATTGTCGCCCCTCCTACCACCAAAGATCAACAATGGATCCAAAGTGATAAATTGTTTATCTCTTGGATCCTTGCAAGTCTTGAACCCATCCTTATTGATGTTGTTCTTGACCATACTACTAATGCATATGACTTGTGGACATGGATCCACACTTTTCTTGGGCCAATTACGTTACCTCCCGTGAATGACCCCATCCAGCGTGAGGTCGTGAGGGGGAGAAATATAGGAGATAAGGAAGAAGAAGAAAACTCGAAATTCAAAATTAATAATCAAATCCAAAACCAAGATCAAGACCTCCTAAACCAAGGTTTAAAAGAAAAAATTGTCAACAAAGGTACAGATAATTTGCTAGGTGTCACTGATTCTACTATCACCACCAATACCAGTGTTCACGGTGAGTTAAAGGTCGAAAATAATGAGAAATAGGAAATTAGTTCAAAAGTGAGAAGGATAAAGGAGACCGTGAACGAGGAGAGTAATATTTTATTTCCTTCTTTAATTCCTTTTATATGGAGGCACAAAATAATAAAATCCTACCCCATCAAATTCCCATGACCCATGAACCATATCTTTACTCAACCCATGTTTTTCTTAATCTTTTATCCAAAATCAAAAAATTGAAAACAAATTATGACAAATTTGCTGATGAGATCATCGAAATGTGCTTTGTGAAGTCAAAGGATCAACTAGCGGATTTTCTGTTAAAGGCAATTGGATTCAAAGACTTGAAAATTATTGTGCAACTTCGGTTCGGTGATCCCGAGACCTAACTTGAGGGGGAGTGTAGGAAAATAGAATGCAGAATAAAATAAATATGAGAATAAAATAAATATATTATTTTAGAATATTACATATGTTTTAGAAAGCTAAGATCTTTTTTAATATTTAAGATATTAAGATTATTTTGTTTACTATTATTTAGGTTTAGGTTAATATTTTGTTTCCTAATTTTAGTCCTAGTATCTTGTATAAATAGAGGTGTTTCCTCTCATTATTGATTAATACAAATCCAGTATTCACTAGATTAAACGCAAACCAAATTCCGCATTATGATTTTCTACAAGTGGAAGCAAGATGCTCATGAACACTAAGATTGTCCCTGAACTCTTTAAACAAAATAAGAAGATTGTTGTTCAATATGTCTGCAATCAAATCCTAGATGGAACATTAAATACGCAAACTTGATCACAAGTAAGTTTTTCGCGAATTAAATAGGCAAACTTGATCACAAGCAAGTTTTTCGCGAATGAAATCAATATCTATATCGATGTGCTTGTTTATTCTTTGATGTTAAACAGTATTCACAAACTGATATATAGCACTAATGTCATTATAATACACCAAAGTAGCCTTCAGACACTACAATACAAAATGTTCATTTGTAACGCAATCATTCAACAATGATTCAAGAGTGGTGAGGGATAAGAGACAAAGATGTAGATCATCATGGAATGTGCCACAAAAACGATGTATGGTCTATTTAAAATTAAGTATTGCAAGGCATCAGCTAATTTACATATGAGTTTTGACCACATAATCATGCAACAATGATTCAAAATTCAAGATGATATATATCCCCAAACAACATGGAATATTCATGAGAAAATCTCCATTCTGACTAATGGGATGATTGAACTGCGTACGCCAATTATCAAATCCAATCAAATTGAACAGCTAAACAGTCTAAGGCCTCGACCATGAATATTCTTTTATGCACATTGCACCATATATTGAGACTTTTAAAACTAAAAGCACTTTTCCATTACTACTATATCATAATTTTATTTTTCAAGCGTCAATATAAAAGAGTATTTGTGCATGTGGATTGTGGATCAAGTAAAAGCAAAGCCTTGTCACTAAGAGCATCCTTACCCATGACCCAATTAAAAGAATATCCAATTATTTGACAATTTTTTCCCCTCATTATAATTAATAGTGTCAATTGCGACATTTAAGATATCATATTATAATAAATAGTGTCAATTGCGACATTTAAGATATCATATTATAACATTTGTAAAATGTCACCAAAATACTTAAAGAATGACAACATTTTGATAAAGTATCAAAAATATTGCTGCACAATTGAGCCTTTTTCTGTAGTGCCTAAAATTTATCTTTCAACCTAATCTTATTTAAAATCATCTCTTTTTAAAGATTATCTTTGTTTGCTCTTACTTTTTCACTACCCAAACATACTTTCTCTCCCTTAATTTATCAAACATTTATCTTTATTTTTTACATAAAAAATTCATTTATAAATTTAATAGAACTTATATTACTTTATTTAAAACTCATGACAATTGTCAGCATAAAAAACCCCGTGATTAATTAAAAAGCTATTGACCTACATAAGACGTGAGGACCACTTTAACATAATCGATACACCACAAAGTGGACTGAGCTACTAAATACACCAAGGCTATATAGAGGGGCCAGGCTTAACAAACACCATGACCTATAGAGATCACACAATCCTAGGTAAAGCCACAAACTGGTCCACTAAAAAAAATTAGTTCTGATTCCTTTCTTAATGTTGTCAGTTATTTTCAACCAAGTCATTTTTTAAGGATAAGTATGTTTAAAGGCACAAATCTACAGATAAACAAACCTAAAAATCAAAAAAAATGATACTATGAATACATTACCTTAGAGCAACATGATTAAAACAATTTTCAGTTTTGGAAGTGTTCAAGGAAATATGCCTATTCAAAGAAGGTTTATTCACAAACTTAAGGTTGCAAAAAGTGTCAAGTAGGCAAATGTCACAAGTTATTGCAACTTGCATGAGAACGTTTTAGTTCCAAACTAAGGCTTAATATGTTCCTTGTAGTGCCAAGATTGATATGGAAGTAATTTGGTTGAATTCAGTTAAGAAAAGAAAAAGATATGACAATTGAAGAGGGGTTGCATGTGTGAATGTATTCTAAAAAGTGCGAGTATATACTAGACGAACAACTATTCCACATTGGACAAGATACACCAAGTCCAAGCAATAACTCAATATAATGTCATCCCTTTCTCAACAATCTAAGCCACATATTTTACAAGGCTAGCGGGTGGTCCACATTAATGGGTTGTGCCAATAATTCTAGCATGTGGTTGTGGTAGGTGGACCTTATTGTTATGCCTTTAGATGAGCTTATTATATAGGGCTCTAAAAAGAATGTTGGTTAGTTTGCTAAGAGGTAAAATTAGCAACCACCAACAATGTTGCATCCTTTTGTCATTTTGCTTAGTTTAAGTACTGATTATTGTATTTTAAAATAAATAATGATCTCTGACCCAATGGGTCAGACCTGACACTAACCCGATCAACCCATTTTTCCTAGATTGTTCGTATTAGGTCAAATTCTGAGTTCCTATTGATTTTTCGAATTGAATTTTACTTTTTTCAATCGATTTTCGAATCACAGTTGTAGTGTTTGGCATGGTTCCATGAGTATTTGAATAAATTCCAAATTTATTTATGTCAAAATTATAGATAGTCATTTAGTGAAACAATTCTTAAGGGTGTAATTTACCAATAAATTTCTATCATTCAAATTTTTAGAAAAATCTCTTTTGTTTTTTGAAGATCACCTATTAAATAGACTTAGCTCAAATCAAGCTCTTCAAGTGTCCGGAGGCACTCAAGAAAAGGGGACATACAAATTCTTTCATTGTTCATATCCGTCTCCCATCTTGCAACTATATGGGCAGCAGTATTACCCCCCTACGCACAAAGCTAAACAAGATACAATCAAAGAAAGACATAATATCAAAGCATGAATCGAAAACCAAGTGAATAGGGGCTAGGCCACGAGATCTCTTCTTCAAAGCAACAATCACATTGAGAGCATCCCCCTCCAAATGAATGTTCTTGAAACCCATTCTCCTAGCAAGAGTCCGACCATATAGAGTAGCTTCGGCTTCTCAGATCTCAGAATTCCAATTAGTATGGAGTCTTCGAGTACCTGTCATTTGGATCTTTCCCTGGGCATCACGTAGGACAACACCCAGCCCACGAGAGAGACCGAGGCCCACATTCGCATCAAAATTGACCTTAATAAAATCCTCTCGCGAAGGCTGCCATGAATCGAAGACCTGCACAGGAGAACGGGAACCAGGCGACATTTTCACAATATAGCTGTTGTATTCTGCTACCTTTTTACAGAACGAAAGAGCAAGCTGGTTCACATCACATGGACTATTCTCCATCACACGCTTATTTCACCCCATCCAACACGCCCATAAGCACGCGCAAATATTAGAAAGCTCCTCCTTAGTGACATGAGAGTAAACCCATAAAAAGAAGTTGTCAAAAGAATCTCGAGGAGCCCCATTAATGATGGAAAGGAAAGGCGACGTGAGCCACACATCCCTCGAATCAGCACAACCAAGCAGGGCATGACAAATGGACTCATCTTCCTCCTCACATCTGGTGCATATGACGACGAAACCGAACAACGTTAACTGGTAAAGACCCCTTGCACGCTCTCCATAAAAAATGTCGCATCTTTGGAGGACCTTGGACTGACCACACATGCTGCCAGAGATTGGTGGTGGCACCCGTATTGAGAGGTAAAGCACCCAAGCGCCCAAGCCAATAACGCGATTTCACCGAATAACGACCATCTTTTGTTGGACCCCATGAAAGAGTATCACAAGTATCAGTAGGCACACTGGGGAGAGAGAGGATTGCCTCCTTTGATGATCGATCAAACATATCAAGCTTCTCCACATCCCACGCTCGAGTGTCATGATTGATAAGATCACTAAGCCTACAATTTGTGAAGTCATCATTTATAGGAGTAGGAGACACAAAACACCCATCCCTAAGGAGCCATTTGTCTTTTACACACCACACCGATGACCCATTCCCTATTCTCCACCCCAGACCTTCTAGAAGGAGGGATTTTGCTCCCCATATACTCCTCCATGAGTAGCTTGGGTAAAACCCCCTACCTGCCTCAATAGCCTCAAAGTTTTTAAAATATCGAGCTTTCAGGACCATACATAAAGGAGAGTTATGATGTTCAACTAACCGCTAGAATTGTTTCGCCAGGAGAGCTTGATTAAAGCATTTAAGGTCTCTGAAACTCATACCCCCTTGTTTCTTCGGCCTACAAAGATGTTCCCAACTGTGCCAATGGGTTTTGCGCGTATCACTAGTAGACCCCCACCAAAATCTAGCCATCATAGCATGAATGTCGTCAATGATACCATCAGGAATTCGGAAGATACTCATCATATATGTTGGGATAGCCTGAATCACTGCCTTGACCAGCACTTCTTTACCGGCTCGAGACATCAAGCGCTCCTTCCACCCCTGAATTTTCTTCCAGATTCTCTCTTTCAAGCATGCAAAGATAGTCTTTTTTGACTTTCCAATAATAGTAGGTAACCCCAGATACTTAGAGTGCCTATCAACCTCATTAACCCCCAGCTGTTCTCGAATAGTGCGCCTTTGAGCTTGAGGAACCCCCTTACTGAACGAGATCTCCGTCTTATCAAAATTGACACTTTGGCCCGAAGCTCTCTCATAAATGCTACTAATACTAGCAATCTCGGAGCATTCACGGACAGTAGCTCTCGCAAAAAGGATGCTATCATCTGCAAAAAAACAAATGAGAAAGAGGTGGTGCATTTCTACACACTTTAACACCATGAAGAGATTTCCTGTTAACAGCACGAGAGATCAAAGTGGAGAAAGCATCAGCACATAGAATAAAGAGGTACGGTGAAATGGGATCGCCCTGTCTCAGACCGCGCGAAGGAGTCACATTCCCACAAATAAATCCATTAATCTTAAAAGAGAAACTGAGACTGGAGATACAACTCATGATTCTATGCACCTAACTATCACGGAAACCCATCTTGAACATAACCCTTTCTAAGAAACCCCATTCCACTCTATCATAAGCCTTGCTCATATCCAGCTTCAACGTTAAAGCATTACTCCTACCCTGAGCTGATCTTTTCATAGTGTGGAACTTCTCGAAAGCAAGCAAAGGATTATCAGTAATAAGCCTTCCCGGAACAAAAGCACTCTAGTTAGGGGAAATGATCCTATGTAGAATAGACTTAAGCCTATTAGCCATGGTTTTTGAGATGATCTTATAGATCACATTACAACAACTAATAGGTCTATAGTCTTTTAGGGATTTTCGGTCACTGCATTTGGGAATGAGAGAAACACAAGTTTGATTTAACCCCTTTAAGTCCACAAGACCCCTCCACCACCTCTTAATACGACACACCACATCATTACCAACAATATCCCAGAATTTTTGGTAAAATAAAGCATGGAAGCCATCCGTACCCGGGGCTTTCGTGGGATGCATTTGGAACACAGCAGCTCGAACCTCCTCAGCATTCGATTCAATATCAAGATCATCATTCATATCATCAGATACCATCTTCCCTAATCCAGCAACAGCCTCCTCAAAGCCCGAAGGAGAACTAGTAGCAAAGAGCTTCTCATAATATGCAGTAACCAAGCGCTCGATATCGGTTTTGCTTGTTTTCCACACGCCATTATCATCATGAAGCCCCTTAATAGTATTCCTCCTTTGTCGCGAACTCGCCTTGTGATGAATATATTTTGAGTTTTGGTCCCCATCACGCAGCTCATTAGCCCTAGCCCGCATGTGCCGGTACGATTCTTCCAATCTTTGCAGTTCATCTAGTTCAGAAGCAAGGGCTTTGCAATTGTTCAACATATTAACATCAGGGGGGCATCTTTGAGCTGCCTTCAGCTTTCTCTCAGAAGTTTTGATTCTAGATCGAAGAGCCCCAAAAGTACTATCAGCCCAGGATTTCAATTTTCAACACAATGCGCAATACAGAAGTCAATCTCCTCCCCAACACCATCCCTCCAAGCCTCAGCTATAACATTCCTGCAATCATCACTAGAGAGCCACAAAGATTCAAAGCGAAACAATTTTTCATTACACCCCTCCCCTGGCGGCTTCGTCGTGTGTAGCATGATGGGAGCATGATCGGAGCGGTAAATAGGAAAATGACATACATCATACGAGAGAAAAATATTTGGCCAATCTAAGCAAGCCACAAACCTATCCAGACGTTCCCTGATCATAGTTGAAGGAGAATTCCCCCTGGACGATGTGAAAATACTACCTCTATACCCAAGATCACGAAGCCCACATGTGTCGAGGCAATCTCGAAATGCCGAAATGTCCCTGTCATGTCGGGTACCCCCACCTTCCTTCTCACCAGTGCTCAGTATTTCATTGAAGTCTCCAAAAAATAAAATCGGCCCCTGAACCTCATCCTTCACCTTCCTGATGAGATCCCATGTTTTGTACTTATTCGGCCTATCAGCCCAACTGTATATTCCACAAGCAAACCACACCCGGTCACAGCCACGGACCTCACGAACCTCCACCAACACATGGTGCATAGAGTAGGAAATCAAGTTCAGCGTAGCATTTCTCCACCACAAACCAATACCTCCCGAATGACCCTCGCTGCTAATACATATACCCTCACCAAAGCCACATTTATTCCTAATACCTTCAAGCTTCCTTTTCTCCATCAACGACTCCATAACAAACAAAAACTTCGGTCTCTCTCTCCAACACCAGCTGTAGAGAGCTTGAACTGTCAGGTGATTATTAAGACCCTGACAGTTCCAACTAGACCTGGGAAAACGGTCGGTCGGACGGGTTACGGTTCTGGTCACTTTCGGTCGGGTCATTTTCGGGTCGGGTCATTCTCGGGTCGGGTAATTCTCGGGTCGGGTCACTCTCGGTTCCGGGTCGGTCAGTTTGACCCAACGGGTTATGAATTATGAAAATTAAAAATATGATTTTTTCCATATTTTATTATTTATGAAACTTTTTTAATAAAAAACTATTTCTCATCCCTATGACATTAATCCACATATCAATTAACACAGTATTAAAGCCTTATATGTGATTGAATTCAAGTTATAAGAAATTAGTAATTGCGACGCTCGTTGTCTAAACTTTAAATCTCTATGTATAGTTGGATTTGTAAGATAAGTGTCACATTAGAGAAATCAAATGTGCGATTTTCTAAAACTAGTTGATATGTGGAGTTCAACTAAGTGTAAATAAAATAAGAGAATTAATAATTATTTTGAAAGACTTGTAATATACGTGCTTCATAAAATTTATTGAGTAATGTTAGATAAAAATGACGTTAAATATTTTCTCATTTTCTCATAAAAAATATTTTCACAATTATTATGTTGGAAAAATTACCAATAACTAAGTACTTATTTCGACTTATAAGATACACGTTTTATAATCTAGGGTAGCAACGTTTCTTTTCTGAAAAGCTTATTCAAATGTGCAAAACGTTCTTATAAATTATATCGAGTTGCTTACTAAATTGTAGAAAAATAAAAAACTCATTTGACTGATTTAACAAGATATATGAATTCAACTAAGATGATTATAATAACGTCCTTTTTTAAAAGAAAAATAAATACGATGAATAAAAAGATGTTAAATATGAATTTTTTGAGATCTATTAAAGAGTTTTAGGGTTCAAATGATATAGTCAATATGTTGAGATACGGTAAAACAAAAATTTTATTTGAAATGAATTCTAACATTGAGATTACTCTAAAAATTGACATTAAACCTGTCAAAACGGGTCGATCGGGTCGGTTGCCGGTCGGGTCATTTTCGATCGGGTAATTATCGGGTCGGTCATGTTTCGGGTTAAGTCGCTTTCGGATCGGGCGGGTTTGGGTTTAGACGGGTCGGGTCCCGGGTCCATTTTCGGGTCGGATCAAATTTTCCCAGGTCTAGTTCCAACTGAGGATTTTCATTGTTGTTTGCGGGGTTGGTGATCACCAACCTCCGCTACTATGTCATTAAGCGAACCATCCATATCCTGCACCATACACGAACGTTTCATCACCATCTCACTGTCCTCCATCACAACATCCATGTCCCAAACCTTTCTTTTACAACTGTCAGAGGGGTCCTGTGAATCAACCCAACTCCCTTTCCTATTGAGGTCTCTACAAATTTTAATGCTTTCCCCATTCTTCTTTTTATTCGGTTTCAGTAACTTTTTTGTAGGGGGATTAGAACAACCAATTTCAAAGGAGGGACAAAAAGGAATTTCGGGTATGGACCCCACAGCATCAATATAAGCAGTAGTATCATTTAAAGTGGGACAAGAAATACCTCCATCTTTTGCAACAGCAGCATCATAATTAATAATGGGGGCCCCACCATTCACCACCACATCAACATTCTCTAAATTATCAGAAAAGGACAAAGGGGTTGTAGATGTATTACCTAGCGCCTCCAAATTCGAGTGGGCCCCTGTGTCCTTCTCCTTGTCGCCATGTGCTTCAATGTAAGGGGATTTTGTTGCTTCAGACGCAATACTTTCCGCATTCTCCTTGGGCTTAGGAACAAACAAGCACTTTCTTGATTTTAGTGCAAGAATTTCCTCATTGTTTTTGCTGATACCTTTACTTGGAGAAGCCTTCAAATGCATACCCCACCCATATGCACCCTCCTTCTCTTCCTCTGAAACAAAATTGCAGTCCTTCTCTGTATGGCATAGTAACCCACACAAAAAACAGAAATAAGGCAATCTTTCATACTTGAGATCAATCTTCAGCGTAGTATGATTCTTCAGCCTGATCATTTGGGAGCGTTTCAGGGGCTTCGTAATATCCATCATAACCCTAACCCTTCGAAATGGGTTTATATCAAGAAAAATCCTCCTTCAATTCCAAGAAATCCCCAATAGCTTTGGCAATAGTTTTAACCTTTTCGTCGGATCTATACCCGAAAGGGAGGTTATACAGTCTTACCAAAAATGGCGAGAAATTCAAGGCAATATCGGTCGGCTGCTGTTCCTTCTCAATTTCTTGTATCACAAGCAACTTAATTTCGAAACTCCATGGCCTTCCGTTTAGAGCCTTGTCTCGATCCCTCCAATGAAAAAATTGGAAGAGAAAAGTATTTGGCCCTAAGGCCCTAATAACCACGCCTTCTTTGAGACTCTAAACGTGCAGAAGAGTGCGCCTAACAGCATCAAAATTCAAGGGTTTCATCGTGAGAACCCTACCCACCCATCTCATGGACAGTTTTTCATCAAAACTATCATCACCATCGTCACCAAGGTGAATAATATTATCCTCCTTACTGGATAGAATCAGTTTGGAGCACTGATCTACCAGGTCATCCGCCATGGAAACCGAACGATCTCACGGGACAAAGAATCTCCAAAGGAAAACCTTAGAGAGAGAGAAGCCCTAACCCTAAGAGAGAGAAGGGGACTTATATATTCAAAGAAGTATTTTCTTCATTTCAGAAGTTTAGAAAAATCTCTTTTAAATTAACTAAATATATATATTTCTAAAATAATTTAGAAATAGACACCACCTCCTTAAATTTAGTAGGCAAAATTACCATTAATAATACAATTTTATTTTATTTTCATTCAATAAAATCAACTATTCATTAATTATGAATAATACGAACTAAAAGGTTATATTTTCCTTTAGCATCTAAAATTACCCTTTACCTTTTAAACAGGTCAATTGAAAAAAAATATATATAATTTAAAAAATAACAAAAAAATAAAAAATCACGCTCGCTCTTTATTTCTCTGTCGGTCCCCCACCGCAATAGCCACCAGCCTTTTCCCAGCAACCCTCTCCCTATCGTGCTCCACCAAACCTCACCTCCTCACCACTATTACATGGCACACGACACACACACCTCTCCCCAACCTCTTCTCCTTCTATTCCCCTTTTCCCCACATTAGCAGCTTCCCACACACTTCTAGTGCAACATCCTCCCCAACCACACCCCCACCACCATTGCACACTATACTTAGACCATCTATTTATATTTCAGATTGACCCTTAAATCCGAACCCAATTTAAAACCCCAACCCACCCTCAAATCCATAAAACCCTCTACCCCAGATCACGCTTTGATCAAGCCACCATTAAAACCAAATAACCCACAGTTGGTTGTAACGAGGGGAAGGGATGGGGATGGGTGGCTAAAATGGGAGGTATTTGATGGATGTTGGATGACAGTTGTGAAAGTTAGTCAGGTCAAGGGAGGGTTGTGGAAGTCGTACATGTGGTTGGATGGTTTGGAGTGGCACACGGTGGGAATGCACCAAGTTAAAGAGGGTATGACACACTTTAATTTGTCCCTAAGTGTTGATGATGAAGTGGAATGGATATTCAACCATCAACACCAAAAAAAATGTGGACAGTAACAATTCAAGAATCAATTTCTTGAATTTCAGATTGGCGAATCACCTTTCAATGAATTCACCCAAACCTTCGTATGAAGGCCAATTGCAACCCAAGGATTGACTACCTTGTATTATGCAAGATAATCTTTGAGTATTGTGACTAACAACTCAAAGAGATGAGTGTGTGACTAACATTCAATGCTCAAACATTCAATGTTTGAAGAAAAAAACACAAGTGTTTTTATTTCTGAAAAAATGTGGAGAACTGAGTTTTACAATGCTAAGGGCTCTTATTTATAAGCCTAAGAGATATCCTAATGTTAGTTTAGGTTATAAAACCAAAGCTAACTAACAATAACGGCTAGGTAGTCTCTTGACACACTTGTGCACTTTAAAACAAACACGAAAAATACAGCAATTGAACAATGGTGAAATATCAGATGACCAGGGAACCTTGACACTGGTTCAGACGATTCTCTAAGGACTCATAGACCTTCCCTTGGAGCTTGACGTCATGTTCCATGTCCCAAGATGCCATTCCTTGTGTTTTCTTGGGCGTTGGTGTCCAGACGTGCCCTCCACATGTTGCACAAGGTCAGCTGGCAGCAAGTTTTCACGTGAGCACTGATTTGTTCTGACAGCCTCTTCTATTAACCAGAAGACCTTGAGGCTTTTTTCTGGTGGTCCTCAGATGATGGTTAGAAGTATTCTTGGACCATAATAGCAACGCCCATGTGTGAAGATTCCAAAAATACTTTGGGGTTCCTCAAAGGTGCACGCACTTATTCTCAAAATTGCTTCCAAGGTATGTTGTTCGCCATAATTGTGCTGCTGGTTCTGTTGGTCTTTTTTTTTCATGATCACATCTTCTTGTCTTCCCTTAGCTTTTTTGTGGGTCTTAAATGTGTAAGAAACCTCTTGAATGTGTAAGAAACTGTTATGAACTGATTTTATGGACCAAAACAGAAAAATAGAGACTAAAATGATAAAATGACAAAACAGAAATTATACTATTAAAATGATGATTAAGGAAAGATTACAAAGGAACGAAAGATAGATCAAGCAATTCGAGAAGCTTGAGGTCTCCTAATATGAGTAAAACCAATCCATTAAGTGTATAACAATATTCATGATAATAATGAGCCTCTAAATCCTCTTATTTATAGAAAACTACCACTTAAGCTATCTTATTCCCCAAGTTACTCTTAATATTATAATTACTATTTTACCCCCTCGTAAGACCAATATCGATTTATAACAATACCGGCCGCCTGAAGTTCCACCTTGCCCTCAAGGTGGATAAAAATTAGCTTGACCTTCCACAGTAAAAATTCCCCAATTTTTCCAAAGTCTAGAGATCAAAATGATTTGGCCCACTTTAAAAAAGAAATTAAAAGGCCCATTGAATATCAAGTTCCTCTCAGCCTTCCTGAGCTTGCTAACATCACAGATGATGTCATCATCATTTCCAAAAATAAAACCCAAATACCCATTTTCCTTTTCTCTCTCTTCAAAGACAAAACACCCTAAGATTATAACAACTCCCTCCTTCCTCGCTGAAATCCTGGAAACGCCGCCTCCAACCTTCTCTTTCTTCTTCAATTTTTCTTTTCTCAGTAAGCATGGAACTTCCATTGCCTTCTTCAGCTCTTCGTTCTCTTTTTCTGTACCAATTGGTGTCGCCGTCACCACACAAAAATCTCCGGCCAAATTTTCTCCGGTCAACCACCAGGAACTGCCGGTCAAACAATGTCCTGTCGGACCGCCTCCTCTCTTCTCCCTTTTCCACGTTTCTTCTTCGACAGCTACAACATGGTTTTTGGTAAATGCTATCGTTTTTCCCTCACCGGCGCTGCCCAGTTTTTCGGCCAAATTAATCCCGACAACCCTGCAGTCGCCATCACCGAGCACTATCTTAGTATTCTCTTCTGATTTTTCTTTACCTCTTTTTTTTCTCGAAAAAACAGGTGATAATTTTGGTGATACTCTTTTTCTCGAAATTACTTCTCTCCACCGCTGAAAACCTAGACCACCCCAGATCCGCAACACACATGACTCAAATTCTCTCTCTCTCCTTGAATGCCAAACTCGCTCCCACAGCCCATTTCACTTATTTTGGGCTCACCAGAATTCGACAAGTCTCCTTTCTTTTTCCTTCTTATTTTTTTCTTTTTATTGATTTTCACTTTTGTTGCTCTGTTCTTCATTGTTGATTTCTTTCTCCCATGTCTACTGTTGTTACTGATTTTTTCCACCTTTTTCTTCTGTTTTGTTGTATTTTCTAGTCTTCTCTTTCTCATGACTCTTCTTATTTTTCCGGTTCTTTCTTTATACTCTATTTTCTCACCAAGATCTGTTAGTGGATCTTTAATCTTTCCAAGATCTCCAACCTCTACTTCATTGGCTTCATGGTTTTCAGTAAATGGGACATGAGTGGGTATGATCTGTGAGTTTTTTTGTGGTAGCGTATTTTGCTGATTTTGGATGAATGGTTTTGTGATGACTGGGTTGCTGAAATATGGGTTGGTAAATCTTTCACTCAGGTTTTCAATGGTACGGTTGAGATTCAATATTTCAGTGGCCATTGTTTTATATCTTTGGGTTATGGTGTTGACTTGGGATTGTAGGTTCTGGGTAGTAGAGGTTAACTCCGAACGGATCCTTTCCATCTCAGAGTTGAGTAGGCGGGGAAGAACACGTATTTCACCTACCTGGCGATCCATGCGCTGAGTATTGTTCATCATTGCTCTGATACCAGATTTGTTATGAATTGATTTTATTGACCAAAACAGAAAAATAGAGATTAAAATGATAAAATGACAAAACAGAAATTATACTATTAAAATGATGATTAAGGAAAGATTACAAAGGAACGAAAGATAGATCAAGCAATTCGAGAAGCTTGAGGTCTTCTAATATGAGTAAAACCCATCCATTAAGTGTATAACAATATTCATGATAATAATGAGCCTCTAAATCCTCTTATTATAGAAAACTACCACTTAAGCTATCTTATTCCCCAAGTTACTCTTAATATTATAATTACTATTTTACCCCCTCGTAAGACCAATATCGATTTATAACAGAAACCTATGCCATGTCAAACATGGTGCAAACTCCCCTTCTTCGAATAGAATTTTCCTCAATTCTAAACTTCCCATGTAAGTTTGCCTTTCCCCAACAGATGGTTCCATTCTGCACTTGTTCACCTTGCTGCTCAAAACACCATTTATTTATCACAAACGAACAAAGGACGTATGATGTTCTGATATTGCTGCACATACGGATCTGCACCTCTGCTTTGGCTTACTAATTTACTCATTTGCACATTGAACACAATTGCTGCTATGACGTGCACTACCATCTTGTGCTGTGCCCTTTTGAATCTGAATAGCACTTGTAAACCCTCCAATATCTTTATCTACACATCCCTATAGTTGAACTTGAATGATGACTTGTTGTATTGTCCGTAAGCAAGAAGCTACTGTACTCATTGATCTGTGCATAATTGTTCTTGTGCACACAGCCTGCTGCTGGTTGGTTTTTTTATTTATTAATGCACAACAATCAGGTATGCTATTCATTGCTTCTTGCACACAAAGGATACTTGGTGCACATTAACCTGTTGTTGAATACACAAACCATCAACTGCATAAAACAAAACAAAACAGTAGACAACCACCAGCACACTTCAATTAAATTAGGAACAAAGTTCCCCACAATCATCACATATGTAAGGAAGAATGCTTTTGTCCTCACTTGCATAATGAACCAAATCCATATATTAAATAAACTAACCAAGTTGATTAGCTTGCTTGTATTGCCGCAACTCCAACTAACTTGTTGCATTTTACCCTTTTTAGCAAAAACTCTACCTCGAATTTTTGTAGGATAAAACTCAACAAATCTATGCACATGAACGTAACCCGCTAAAGGTGATTTTTCAAATACAAAATCCACCTTGACAAACTTAAGCCTCCTTGGTTGCTCAACTTGTAAATCAACCAGTAATGTTGGATGAGACTGAACCACTTCCAAGCACTCTAGTATAGGACCAACATCTACCATGAAAGTTGTCTCAACAACCCCTTCAAGATCATTAACAATCTCAACATAAGGTGCTTCAACATCTCCTTCAAGATCATCAATCATCTCCCCAAAAGATACTTCAACAACCTCCTTAAGATTTTTAACACCCTCAACAGAAGATGTTTCAACCACGTCGTCAACAGCTTCAACAATTTCTTCACTACCCTCTTCATTGTATGGTTCTGGATATTCATCATATATAGGAACCACACTTGAATACAAGTCAAATTCCTCTTGTTCAAAAACAATTTCATCACCTTTTGTCCCCGCAGTTTTCTCAAGGGTAATATCACTATTACTATCTCTTGATGGTTATGGTTTCATATCCTCAGTCTCATGAACCTCACACAACAAGGAAAACCTCTCCCACTCTGCACGTACTCAACTACAGTCTTGCAACCTTGGGTCAGGTTATTCCATTGTAGGTAGAGTTGTTGTCGATAATTTGCAGGAACATACTCCTTTCTTAAATGTTTCTTCAGTTTTTCCCAAGTATTAATCCTACCTCTAACCTCTCTTCTCCTTTGTTTTTGCAAACCTTTAAACCAAATAGCAGCCATCTTAGTAGGGCTGTTCAAAAATACCCGACCCGTCCCACCCGACCCGTTGACCCGCAACATAAATGGCGGGTCAATTTATAAAAATAATTGCAACATGCGGGTCGAGTACCCGACCCGCCTTAACCGGATCGGGTCATGGGCCAATATTAAATTTTAGTGGGTACCCGATGACCCGCTTAAATGAGAAAATATTAGATTTTAGGATTTTCAAATGGTACTTTCTTTCAAATAAAAATAATTTTACTAATATGTGAATAAGTGCACTATGTTCAAGAATCTCTTGATAAATAGTTTCACCTCCACAATGTACTTTTTCAATGGTTTCAGTTCTTTGTGACTAAATTCATTTTAAATCTAAATACTGCTTTCTACTATGAAGTTGAATACTCGTGAATATATCTATTGCTTTCTACTGCTTCGATATTACATTGGTAAACCTGGTTTAATTTTTCAGTTGCTGCTGGTTACTTGTGCTCTATTTTAAGGGTCATGATCCGATATTAACATTTAGCGGGTACCCGGTGTCCCGATCCGACTTATCCGGGTACCCGCATTAATTGGGCGGGACACGGGCCGTTTACAAAGATACCCGACTAACCAGGTACCTGGCTTTCCGGGTACCCGAAATGTCGGGTACCCGCTAATGAACACCCCTACATCTTAGTGAGTTTTATCTTTGCCAAATGATATTGTGTCTCGGGGGTGTCTCCTTCAATTCAAAATACCTATCTAAACTTGACTCCGATTCTATATAAACCTCAGGATCATGGGTTAAACCATCAAATTCATCAAGATCATTGTTGTGTTCAATTGGTCTCTCGGTAGGTATTAGTCCAGCATTGGTTAGGGCTTGGGTTATTTGTCTCAAAGACTCTTCCATGTTGGTCATTCTTGCATTCATGATAACAAATAGTGAACGCAACACAACAAGAAAAGTAAAATAATTTTCAGAAATAGGAATGAATTACTGACAGCACAAATTTTGCACAGTAATGTGCCAAACAGCAGGTTATGCACACAAAATTTTTGTTTCAAATGATTCGTGAAGGATTCAATTGTAAATATACACACTATTTAGCACAAAATAAATTGCACAATAAAGGAATCAATTTCATGAACATGTGCAAAAAAAAGAAAATTTGAGAACATGTGCTGTAATTTACTTTCTTTGAACAAACAAAATCATAACAATAGTTTTCTATACAGCAAGTTCAAGGTTGTGCAGAAGGATTTGTTATTTTTCTGTTATTGAACACACAACACAGCAACCCTACAAATTTCAGAATCAATGTGTTGTTTTGACTGATCAACAACACAACATAATGGACACTGATTATTCTCTTTTTTGTTTTACTCATATTTCTGTATTTTCTTTCAAGATTTCTTGCAAGGACTTAATTATCATCAATTTGCAAATAAAACAGGAATGATTTCAATGACTTTCAAGTGCACAAAAAAAAAAAAAAACAAATACAGTAGATGTGCACAAATGTATTTGTACAATTATTATTTGACAGCAACTCGAACCTGTTTGTGTTCAACCAAAAATTCAAGATTCAACACAATCATAAAATCCTCTTAGACAATCAGATTTGAATCCAAAACGAAGATGCTCTAAAAATTAGTACACAAAGACGAACTAAAGAAACAACTCAAAAAATTTCAGCAATCAAAATGAGTTTCTTGACAGCAATTTTTTTTTCACACCGCTGTGCACAAATCAGCATAAACAATATGTCAAAGTGCACACAAAAAAACAGAAGTAATAAAAAGAACTTCAACTGCAAACCACGAAGATGTTTGCCCAAGAATTTATGATAGTAACAAACCAATTCTGACAATAGCAATGACAACAGCAAATTTTTTTGTTTTTTAAATCGATTCTTGATCAAATTCAATTGTTAATGTGCACACTAATTTGCACAAGAAATTATTTTTATGACATGTGCAACAAAAAAAAATTCTTTCTTTTTTCAATGTCATTCATTCTTTCTATCACAAATACATCAATTAAGATTCACACGTGATTAATATATTGTAATCAAAAGAAGAAATAAGAAAGATCTCACCAAAAATCGCAAATCCAGAATTTTAGAATTTTCCAACTTGGTGTTCTTAATTGTAGTTTTGTGCGTGTCCTTTTGCCCTTCCACTAACAAAGCTCTGATACCAATTTGCACCAAGTTAAAGAGTGTATGACACACTTTAATTTGTCCCTAAGTGTTGATGATGAAGTGGAATGGATATGTAACCATCAACACCAAAAAAATGTGGACATTAACAATTCAAGAATCAATTTCTTGAATTTCAGATTGGTGAATCACCTTTCAATGACTTCACCCAAACCTTCGTATGAAGGCCAAGTGCAACCGAAGGATTGACTACCTTGTAGTATGCAAGATAATCTTTGAGTTGTGTGACTAACAACTCAAAGGGATGAGTATGTGACTAACACTCAATGCTCAAACATTCAATGTTTGAAGAAAAAAACACAAGTGTTTGTTTCTGAAAAAATGTGGAAACCTGAGTTTTACAATGCTAAGGGCTCCTATTTATAAGCGTAAGAGATATCCTAATGTTAGTTTAGGTTATCAAATCAAAGCCAACTAACAATAACGGCTAGGAAGTCATGTGACACTCTTGTGCACTTTACAAAAAACACGAAAAATACAGCAATTGAACAATGGTGAAATATCATATGACCAGGGGACCTTGACACTGGTTCAGACGATTCTCTAAGGACTCATAGATCTTCCCTTGGAGCTTGACGTCATGTTCCATGTACCAAGATGTCATTCCTTGTGTTTTCTTGGGCGTTGGTGTCCAGACGTGCCCTCCACATGTTGCACAAGGTCAGCTGGCATCAAGTTTTCACGTGAGCACTGATTTGTTCTGACATCCTCTTCTATTGACCAGGCGACCTTGAGGCTTTTTTCTGGTGGTCCTCAGATGATGGTTAGAAGTGTTCTTGGACCATAATAACAAGGCATGTGTGAAGATTCCAAAAACACTTTGGGGTTCCTCAAAGATGCACGCACTTATTCTAAAAGTTGGTTCCAAGGTATGGTGTTCGCCATAATTGTGCTGCTGGTTCTGTTGGTCTTTTTTTCATGATCTCATCATCTTCTTGTCTTCCCTTAGCTTTTGTTGGGTCTTGAATGTGTAAGAAACCACTTGAATGTGTAAGAAACTTGCGCCATGTCAAACATGGTGCAGGGAAAGATGGAGAGGATACGATGACAGTGGATGGGACCGTGGAAGGGTTAGGTGAGAGTTTTATTTTAAATTTTGTATTTTTTCTTTATCTATATTTTAATTTTATTTTTTTTGGCCACAATACCTATGACAGTAGGCCGGGAAAATTGTTTAGACGCTAGGAAAAAACATTGCTCAAAGTTATTATTATTCATGGTTACTTAAAAGTTGAAAAAAAAACATTTTATTCAGGGCAGTTATTCAAAATTAGTGTTACCCCTATCAAGTAATTCTAGGTGTCAGAGCTTGCTATTTGAGAGAAATTTGTATAGAATCTTGAGATAATGGTCATACATCATGCAACTAAGCAAAGAAAATAAAAGCGCAAAACTAAATCTCTTAACCCATCAGATCAACCCAAATCCCAAGATCCCGTATTGAACTATTGCATAATTCAAGTACTTAACCCATAAAAACTATACAGAACCCAATGCAACAGACCCATTTGACGGGTCTAATTGCTATATGAAAGTAATTATAGGGAGATAGGCCAAGGGAAGGGCTTTGGGAATTGGATTTATGAACAACTTCAATTTGCCACGCATACAACATCATCCACAGAAACAATTAATCAGAATCTGAATCATGCCTTCTCTTCTTTTCCTTTCGACGTTTCCTCTTGTCATCAGAGTCACGAGAATGCCGCTTCTCATGCTTTTCATGCTTCTTGTGCTTCCTCTGGTCATGCTTGTCATGTCTCTCTTCATGCTTCTCACGCTTCCTCTCGTCATGCTTTCTCTTCTTATATTTACCTTCTTCGTCAGACTCCTGCTCAAACACTTTCTTTGAAGCCTCCTCATGGGCAGACGCATCTGTCTCAACAATGGTACCTTGGATGGTTTGCTGAAAAGAACTTGACGTGTCCATTGTACGAGGAGCTCTAATATCAGAAGAACAAGAAACTTTCAGATTTCCAACAAAGAAAAAACTGAACTTCAGCTTAGTAAAATGCGTAAGCATGCTGCAGAATCATGTTGCCTCTAAATTCAGGAAACAACATAATGCACGGGCAAACAAATTTAAAGCTGAGAAACACGGGGAATATCATATGATCAAAAGCTCCAAGAAAGGTTTTTTCCACTTCAAAAATTAACATATTCTATGCAATCCCTGCATCCCAATTTAATTAAGGAAAAATTACCTAGAATAATCCAAATTATTCATGATTTTCCTATAATAATCCCAACTTTTGATTAACCATTAATAATCCCAACTTTGCGGGGCATTTTCCAAGAATAAACCCGGTGACCGGATGACTTGCTATAGCAAGTTTTATTTTTTAAAAAAAAAGATAAATTAAAATAAAATGTCGGATAAAATGTTAAAAAAATATTCATAAAAAATTTATGATTTTTATTATTATTTAGAATTTTTTATTTTTTATGTCAATTTTCAAAAATATTTTCTAATATTAAATTAATATTAAATTTATTTTTTTGGTGAATTACCTACTATAGCAGGTCATCGGGTTACCCAAGTTTACTCAAGGAAAATACCCCTCAAAGTTGGGATTATTCATGATTAATCAATAGGTGGGATTATTGTAGGAAAATTATGAATAGTTTGGATTATTCTAGGTAATTTTTCCTTTAATTAATACCTAATTTTTTTGGTCCAAATTCAATTGATAGTTGATACCATTGTTACCTGGGACGGCATTCGGTTTGGAACAGGTAACGGGGAACGGGAACGGAAACACGGAACGCAACCTAGATTGACTTGGGAACGATTGGGTACGAGATACAGTATGTATAAAATATATATTTGAAAACAAAATTAAATAAAAATGATTATTCTGGTTTAAGAAAATCATTTTCAAGTTGAATTTTTTCAGATTCCTAGGTTTCATCTCGTTTTTTTCTCTCTTCTTTTTCTTTAATTTGTAAATGAAGGCCAAAATACCTTCTGAAAAAGGTCTTCTACACCGGGACGTCAACTTTAGCGATTTGGAACGCGTTTCGTGGTGATTGGGGACGAACGTTCTGGGATCGCGGAACGTGTCTACGTTCCACGTTCCATGTAACTATGGTTGATACCTTTCTTTTATAGCTGGTTTTTCTCTCATTGACCCTAGAAACTAACCTACATACATGCATTTGTACTACATTTTTTGTCATGTAACTACAATACAATTAAGCATCCGACCAAATCTTTTCAACCCTAATATCTGTATTACATAACAAAATAGTCAAATAACTTATATATCAATTAATCAAGAACGAATGAAATATAACTCTAGTGCGGATCCTATGATATCAGAATGAGGTCAGTGTCTTTCTAAAAGAAAACTAAATTCCAATGTAAAAAAAATCCAAAAAAATATAACTTAAAGTAATACGTACATTCAGGTGGGGTCAGATGGGGAACAAGCAAACTAGAGTAAGAGTACAGGAAATCCAAACAGATATAGAAGTCACCATCAATTCCAATAAAAAAAATCTAGACAGAACTGTAGTCAATTTGTAACAACCATTCAATGGAATTCATGCCATTATGCACCAGCTAGACAGACTAAACACACTATTTACCTTTGTGGCTCAAAGGTGAGCATTGCCCTAAGAGTGCAAAGCCAACAGGCAATCAATATTGTTTATGATTCATGGAGTAGAAAAGAGACTACAGAATTACACATTACACTTAAACAAGTTAGAAACCTTGATTTTCCTTAAATAATTAAGACCTTTAGGGTTTACCATCGCTTATACTTGAGGCTGTAAATGCACATAAACAAATGTATATACAGTTCTGAGAGGGTGGTGGAATGCTTTTTTACAAAAACGTTGAAATTAAGTAAAATTAATACAAAGAATGTTTGAAAGATTATTTATTCCAACTTCCCACCATTCTGCACCAGAAAATACCAAATGAGGTGGTTCATGTTATAATTGCATAAAAGATCTTATTATGCAAAGGCAAAGCCAATAATATAGCCAAAATGACACAAGGATTAAAAAAAAAAAAAAAAAGCTCACATTCCAAGCATTCTGTTTAATTGCTCAATATCTAATTGTTATCAAAGAAGAGAAGAGAAACAGATGAAACAACCAAAAGAGCAGACGACTGAAATTTCAAAAAAAAAAAAAGAGGAAAACTGAAAGAAGAAAAAAGATTTATTTTTAAATTAAAAAAATAAAACAACAGCAAAAGCTAGACAAAATATCAAAGAAAAGAAATATTCAAAAAACAAAAAGTGAAAGCCAAAAAATCGAATATATCAGAGGGAAAAAAAAAAGAAAAAATATGAAGAATCCACAAGAATTAAATGAAGGTACCAAATGATGGTGAAGGCACTGGTAGATAAGTCTAATAAGGTTGTTCTCCTGGTCTCCCCAGTTGTTTAGTTGTATTCACACAAGCTCAAGCCTAGCAAGATTTCGAGTTTAATAACTTTTCCAATATATACTCCTGTCTCACTAAGAAAATTTGTACACAATTCACAAACCAAAAAAACAAAAAAGAAAAACTGGGTATTATAGCGCGGTATTGTAGGTGGAGTCATATCCTTGCAATGACCTGATATTTAATATATTGGGTTTACGAAGGGGTAATTTAGGTGATTACTATATAGGGGTAACTTGGGGAATAAGTAGTAATTTTATTATAATCATGAAAATTGTAAACACATAGTGGGTAAGTTTTATACTCAATTAGAAGATTTCAAGTTTCTCGAAGTGCTTAATTTATCTCCAGAGTTATTTTGCAATCATCCTTTTAACATCCAATTTATAATATATAATTTCTCTTTTTATTCTTTATTATTTCATTTCCAATTTACTGTTTTAGTCAATTGATCAATTCATAGCAAACATGAAATCAGAGCACTACGATTCCGATGATCGAAATCTTGTCGAAGATGTTGCAAACCCAGAAAATACAAAGGTAACTGAACTAGATGCATTTTTTGGGGGTTTTGGGGCTGAAATTCAACCCTTAGAGATGCTAATAAGGGCTGTCCAAAATAATGTCATTCAATCTTTCAAATCAACCTCAATGAAGGATATTTATCAAAAATGGGGAAAAGGAATTTGAGTTTTGTAATGAGCAATAAGAGGAAGCAGAACTTTCAAGACACGACTATAGCCACAAGCCATATTCAATGCTCTACCTCCATGAAGGAATGAAGGATGAACTTATGGTAAATGTTTACCGTGAAACACCAAAAGAGGCAAAAAATACAATGGAAAATTTGGGAAAATGTGAAGATCAACTAATAAATCTGGATGAGAAAATGGGTTACAAAGAAAACAAGCAGAAAAACAAGAATTATGAGAAAGACAAGACTAAGTAATGAAAGTACACAGAAAAGAAAATTGAAAAAAAATCGGAAACGACTGTAGAAATGGGAGGAAAAGGTCAACAATGGAGAAAAGTGCAACAGAAGTGAAAACAACAAAAAGAAAAAAATAAGGAAAAAGAAAAGAAAGTGGTCGAATTCCTGTGAGCCCAATGGAAGCGAAAATGGTTGTGGGAGTGAGTCTCGTATTCAAGGAGAGTGAGAATGCAAGTCGTGTGTAACAGAAGTGGCAGTGGACTGGGCTGGTGGTCCCGAAACCGAGAGAAGACAAAGATGAAGAGTGGAGAACTAGCGGTTGAGGCTGTAGTTGGGCGCGACAAAAAACTAAGCATGAGAAAAGAAGAATCGGGAAGTGAGGAGAAAAACGAAGGCGGTGGAAGTCGCGGTAGTATCTGGTCAAGTATAATTGTAACCGGAAAAAGTGGTGGTGCCGGCGAAGGAAATATGACAGAGATATTTATAGGGCTTGGGAGAAAAGAAGAAATTAGGACAAAGGTGAAGCAAGGAGGTGGCATCTGGGTTTTGGACATGGTTTTCGACGGCTGGACGAGGGAATTTGTCGCCAGAAAAATCTATTGGATTGTCGGCGGAAGAAGCAAGGCAGAGTGAGGAAAGGCTCTCGACGACGGTATGAGAAGGAATTCAGATTTGGGAAAAATATTTCTAGGGTTTAGGGGAAAGGAATAATTGAAGAGAATAGAAAAGTGAGGCGACCGGGCAACGAGAATGGCTGTCGTTGTTTCGTGTAAGGTTATTGGCGTCTGAAAGTCAACAAGGTGTAAGGTCGCCGCCCGCCTGTGAGATGGGAAAGGGGACTAACTGAGAAATTTTTAAGATTTGTGGGTTAAAAGGAGAGAGTTGGAATAAGGAATATAGGGGCAGGAATGGACGCTGACGACTATGATTTACTTATTAACTTGTGGATGACGTCACTGATGATGTCAGCAGCAATGACGACGACAAAATTTCTTCATCTGATATTTGGCATCTTCTTTGACGTTCAATATAAGCAAGCAGCTCCTTGTGTCTCATCAAAGCTTCATGAAGAGCCTTTTTGGTTGCAATTAACTTTACCTCCAATGCATCCACACGACATACAACAGCATTCAACAACTCTTCCTTCTCAAACGACATTTCAAAAGGTTTTGATTGAAGTGTATCAAATTTCTTCCAAATGCGATGTGTAGTGGGGCTCAGTCGCAATTTGTGTATTCATGATAAAAATAAACTAAATGATTTCAAGCCCACATTCTTTTGAAAAATGAGAGATTTTCAGCCCATGTCCATTCATTTTCACTCTAATTTTAAGTTTTGACCCATTTATTTCTCAATCTCACTAACCATTTTTTGTAGCAAAATCAAGAACACTGAGAGATTATATGGAATAAGCCAAATTGGTGAGTTGCATGGACATACTTGTTCCATGACTTTCCAATTAATCTCATACGAAGTTTTTTCTACCACATTTCTAACTAATCATCCAACATAGGATTATTTTAAAGGTAATTTGCACTTCATAATTGGGAAGTTAATAGGAATAAACTTAACAAAGACAAAATGCAACATGGATGACATTAAACTAAGTCATGAGTTACTCGCACTTCAAGAAATATCATAAAGTTGGTTTGCAATAAGCCTATGTATCTGTCCCTTGAGTTATTCTTTCCTTTAGATTCCAAATATAGATAATCCAATATACTTGTAGACTTTATCTCTATTAAGGAGGAAGAGGAACTTATTTAAACTAAGGCACAATGACCCAATTTAAGGTGGTTTTGACAACTTTTTCTTTTAAGGTAGTTGTTCAAAACCCAATTACATTCAAGGAAGTGTTTGACCAAAAATAACAAGAACACAATTAATTACCTAATAACATAAGTCATCTCTGACCCTTATTTGCTCTCAATAATCTAAAACAATATTATATTAGAAATTAAAGCCTCATGTTCCTTTTCAATAGCAAGCACTAAGAATCTATCTTGATGTTTCCATGTGAAAAATTTTTAGGATAAAACAAATATGTCTCCCATTGCAATAGCAAGCACTGTGAACCTTTTTTACTTAAAGCCAGGTCAAGAAAGAAAAATTTTCAAGGATAAAATTATTAGTTTAGACATATGGATAATGCCTATATATACAAGTTATTAAATTGATATCTAATAATTCAAGGATCATGTTGTCTATGAAAACTTGATAAAAGTTCCCCAAGGCAGACATACAAGTAGAAAAGCAATGAGAAGACATACAAAATCCCTAAATCTTACCTGTCAAAACCAAGTCCATGGACTTGTGCAGCTTCAGCATGACCTGCACCTAAATCCTCGGCAGTTGACCCACGCTTTACGAGTTCAGAAAACTCATGCTTATCAAGACGATTCCCTTGAGGTCGGTTAGAGCGTTTTGGAGCTAAACCCAAAGCTTCCCTCATTAACTGCTCTTCTTCTTCTTTAACCTTTTGAATCTCTGCCTTGAGGGCATCCTGTTCCGTCCCCTCAGATTTCTTGTCTCTATTATACCAAAACAAATCTTTGCCTGTTCAAGCAATATAAAGTTTTAAACCCTAAAATCACAATCAAAATGTTCCCGAACAATGCAACTATATAGAGTAAAAATTAGGATTGAAGTGTCAACAATATTTTTAACAATCGTGTAAAGACTTAATTGGACAAGATTATAATGGTTTTTGATAAATATAGCGTAAAAATGGAATGTAATGTTAATTGGTTAACATAAAAGTACTCAGACATGAGATTTCAAACCAATAAAAAAACAAAAATAAAAAAAGCTTTGATCATACAATTGAAAAAAAAAATTCACTATCCATTTTCATGTATAATGGACATTTATTAAATAGACACTTAATCTTCATAGAACGAATTGAAAAAATATTTTTATTACCTTTCTGCCATCTCCCAACTGGAGCCTTGATACTGTGACCCAAATAATTTTCTCTGTGCTTATCAACTTTCACATCATCCCACTTAAATTCTGAAAAAAGAAAGGATAACCATTAAATTCTTATTAGTAAAGCATAAACAGAATTATATTAGGGAAAAATGTCACAGGCAAGACTGACAAGTTGAACAAACCACAAATGAATAACGTTGATACAATCCAAATCATAATTTAAGAAAAGAGAATGTAGATAACCAAATTATCACTTCATTTCAAGAATGAAACCTCAAGAGACAGAGTTCACTTCACATCCATTAAGAAACTTCATACATTTACCTTATGTTTTTCCAAGTCCTCATTGAACGTCAAGTTACAATATCCAAATCTGACACTCGTACATAATTATGATACTTTGACCTTTCTTTAGAGCTCACTTGAAATTCACTTAGAAACTTCATACATTTACCTTATGTTTTTCAAGTCCACATTAAACGTCAAGTTACAATATCCAAATCTGACACTCATACACAGTTATGATACTGTAACCTTTCTTTGGGGGGCAAAAATCAAGGAAATACTCACAAAATAGTTTGGTCAGACACTGAAGATTTATCTCTATGATGTGGAGGATGAAGTCCAAGTCCAACATGAGTACATAAGTTTGAGATTCAATCAGCATCCTTTACTATCACTTTCCAAGAGAAATTTTATGACATGACACCAAGAAAGAAAGAAAGGATGAGGAAACATGCCCCATGAGTACGATGCCTCTAGTACATGAGGCTTCGACCCTTTATTGAAGCGAATTAAGTCCTTTATTCTCCTTCCCAAGTTGGTTGATTCTAGTGGAGAGCATGTAGCGATATCTTGCCACACTTTTAAGCTTGACTTAAGGATGCTAGGTGTGATAGATGTAGCTTGATCGATCAACACTTCATTTGATCAAAGATTGTGGTTGTGCTAAGAGTGTGTGGGACTATGAGCGTTTAAATTTTAATTGCCACTCACGTTGTGGTAGTTTAGAGGATGCCTTAGGTGTTTTGTACTTAAAAAATGGAGGAGCAAGTGGGATTTGACATGATTGCAAGCATGACTAATATTAAAAGCAAGAAACAATCTCTTTCAAGCATTTATTTCTTCAATCTGAAGTCTGTTGAGTTCAAATTTGGATTTTTATATGAAGTTTTGATGGTTATATGTGCTACGTTTTGTATCTCTTCCTAAAATGGTCGCCCCGAACTCCTGTGTACTCAATTTATGATACTACTAACTTGCAATTTGGGAAAAAGTCATGCTTAGAGATAGCAGGCAGGGATGAACTTGGAGAAAATGTTTTAGCGAAGGGTCAAACTCTTGTGCATGATTGGAACCTGGAACGTACTGAATTTACAACCGCAAAGATGGCCATGGATGTTGTGGTGGAACTTGGTTAAGAGCATGTTATTTTGATTATTTCGAGTGATGCCTAGATTATTGTCGATGTACTTAAGAATGATAGCGGGTTATTTCATTTAAACAACAATCCATTGCCTCAAGGCAATTATGTAGCTCCCACCTAGCCTCCAATTTAGACAGATCAAGAGGGGTCATATGTGCAAAACCTTACCGAAATAAAAGAGTTTTTACAACTGAGCCTTGATAGAAACAGAACTTCACCTTAATAAAAATGTTTATATGTATTAATGAATCATATCACTATATTCAATTGTAGTCCAAAACCTTAATCCAAACAATACTGGGTCGACTAAATGAAACAAAACAAAGAAGCATGGAAAAGATTATATCATAATCCAAGACCGATCTTCGCCTTGTAAAAAAAGGCCATCACTAATTTGAAGTCTATAATACCCTTCATTAATTCATTTGTCATTCAACTTACACAATCAAATGACGTTTCCAGTCTCTCTAACGTGTAAAAAGTATATAGTCGAATATATGTCAAATGTATGCATGGTTGAGATTCATAACTCATCCACACAAAACATACTATAAATGACAGCCAATGCAATATCTCAAGTCCTGCCTCTTAACAAGATTAAAAAAAAAACAAATTATCCCAACCTTGGCTCTAAGCCCTAGTTGATATTGTATTCAGAGAGGAAGTGACTTTAGCAGAAAAAAGGATATTGCACTAGATAAATACACACCATAAGCAATAAAATAAACAAAAACAAGAAACATATATTGCTTGCTAGGGGTAAAAAGAAATTCACATTAAAAAGAGATAGCCCAAAAAGAAAACAAGGATATGAGATACAAGCATGTTTTCATAATGCTTATTTTAGAAAGATAAATTTCTCAAATCAAGTTTCTACAACCCAAGATAAATATCCAATTCAAGCCAAAAGTAGAAGATAAGAGTAGTTAGCAAATCTATAACCACTAACACAAGTCGATAAACGTAGTAGAAACCCTGATATCCAGACATGAAAAATATCAACAAGAAGCAAAAATTCACAAATCTACCAAAACTAGAACCCAAAAGTTAGGGTTTCTGTACAAAATGGAAATAGAAAACGGAAACTAATCAAGCAAACACAAAAATTTGAAGCAATTGATTAGGTGATCTAGTAGTACAGGAGAAAAAAGGAGAGGCGCACTTACGATCTCGTCCACCACGGACACCGCCTCTGCTGGGATGATACATGTTTTCAGATCAGTCACGGTTTCCCTCAAAATTATTCGTTTTAGTTTTTATTAGTGGAAGTTATTGGCATCTAAGTTGTGTATTTTATTAGTAGGGCGTAAAGAGGGATCCGATTCGGTTGATCCGGCTCCTTGACCCCTTATAAATGACGGGTCAAATTCTAAGAAAAAACACAAATTTTTATTATATGTAGTTTTTTTTATAGACCACTCGTTTTGCGCAAGTCCAATTACAAAATCAGTTTCTATTTCCCAATATTTAAACACAAATTAATAAAAAAATTTAAAAAGGTAGTGAGTAACTAAATAGTCATTTCAAACTATTAATTTTTAACTCCCATCTTTTCATCATCACTTTCTCTCTTCTCTCACAACTCTATCATTTCTCTTAATACCAATTTCCCCTTCATGTTTTTGGGTATTCAAGCTTTCAAATCTTTCATCTTCATTATTGTTTTTCAAGATCATCTACCCATTAATCAGTTACTTTCAAGGTAATTTTTTTTCGAATTTCTTTATTGGTTTTCAATTTTTTGTTAAATTTTTTGTCCATTTTCGCATGAATTTTTTCTCATTTTCTCCATTTTCTACATTTGTTTGTTTTCAATTTTTCTGAATTTTTTCTCCATTTTCCATGAAAAGACTTGTTCTTTAGGGTCATCACCTCTGAAAGCATTTTTTTCGATTTTTATGTCAATCAAATTTTTTTCATTCGAAAAAAATGATAGAAATATTGACAAAATGGTGAAACTTTGAAAGAATTTTGCATAACTGTAAACTTGGATTTGGAATAACAATCCCCTTATTTTTCAAAAAAAAATAAGCTTTATTAATGGTGGAAATTGTGATGTTGAAGAACACAACAATATTTGAAATACTGATGTTGAAGAAGAAAAGTAAGTTGGTGTTTTAACCTAATTAAAGTAATTTAATATTTTAAAATTTTAATTTGTTTGTTTTTTGATTTTACTTGTTCTTGATTTTTAGGGTTTAAAGTTTGTTCTTGATGTTAAAGAAGACAACAATGGTGGAAATAGTGATGGTGTTATTTTGGCTTCCATATTCACAAAGAAGATCACAAAGATTCCTTTGTAAAGATCAAAATGACAACCCTTAAGAGTCAAAGATGGTCGATTAATTATTCAAAGAAAGAGCTTATAATAGTTGGAATTATAATATTATGTATTTAGATTTACAATATTGTACATGTGGGTTTATAATAATGATATTTTGTCGTATTATTATGTATTGATATATGAGATTATGTTGGAAATTATAATAGTGTATATCTGGACTTATAATATTATATATATGCGTTTATAAAAGATTGTATTTGTGTTTATATGTTTGTACAATATTTTGGATTTATAAATAATGTTATAATCCTAACTAAATATTGTTATAACCCCAAATGAACAATGTTATAATCACAATTAAACTATTTTATAACCCCTAATAAACCATGTTGTAATCTCAATTAAGCTATGTTATAACACCAATTAAACAACGTTATACTCTCAACTACATTATATAATAAAACCAACTAAAAATAATATAACTCACACTACACCATGTTATACTATCAACTACATCAAACTATGTCAAATGTTCATAATTATAATACCAATTTTATTATGTTATAATCCTAAATATAAGTTATTAAAACTCCGAATATACTATGCTATAACCTCAAATATAAGTTATTATAACCCCGAATATACTATGCTATAACCCCAAATATATTAGGAAAAATTACCTAGAATAATCCAAACTATTTATGATTTTCCTACAATAATCCCGCCTATTGATTAATCATGAATAATCCCAACTTTGAGGTGCATTTTCCTAGAATAAACCGGTAACCGGATGACTTGCTATAGCAAGTTTTCTTTTATTAAAAAAAAGATATATTAAATAAAATGTCGAAAAAAATGTTAAAAAATATTCATAAAAATTTTATAATTTTTTTATTATTTAGAATTTTTTATGTAAATTTTCAAAAATATTTTCTAATTTAAAATTAATATTTAATTTATTTTTGTGGTAAATTACCTACTATAGCAGGTCATCGGGTTATCCAAATTTACTCTCGGAAAATAACCCTCAAAGTTGGGATTATTGATGGTTAATCAATAGGTGGGATTATTGTAGGAAAATCATGAATAATTTGGATTATTCTAGGTATTTTTTCCAATATATTATACTATAACGACAAATATATTATGTTATAATCTAGAATATATAATATTGTATACAGTGGCGGATCCAGGGTTTGAAGTCCCCCGGGCACCAACGAATGGACGAAATTTTGATATTTCGGCAAAATGAGTTGTAGAAGCGCAATAATACCAAGAGTCCAAGATAAATCCAAATTAATATAAAAAGGTAACGAACAAAATACAAACGTTCAAATTTAAAATGAAAGCGTAGACCAACAAAATGAAATATACAGTAACAAACAAACTACAATTGTTCTCGCCTAGTTTTCATATTTTGGAATCGATGTACTATAGCATCATTACTCACATTGAGAAACAAATACTTCTCTAAAAAGGTAATCATGCAATCATTCAACAATTGTTCTCACATGTTGTTTCGCACTTTATTTTTTATATGATTCATCGCGGAAAATGATCTTTCGACACTTGCTGTCGTCACTGGAAGAAGCAATACAAGCTTCAATAGCTTGTAAACATCTGAATGAGTTTCATGCATCCTTGTCTCAACAAGTTTTAAAGAAAGTTCGTTAAGAGTCTTCACATTCAAGAATCGCTCGTCATTTCTAACATCACCAATGAAACTTATAAGTGATTCCTCAAAGAACACCAAATCCTCCTTTGGAAACTCATTTGGATAAAATTTAGCAAGATTCAACAATTGTTTTGTATTAAAAGATGAGAATCCATCACTAGGACTAAAACTAGCCATACAAATAAGCAATTCTTTGGTTTTCTCACTGAATCGGTTGCTGTCAAGTTCTTGTAATTGTTGATCAATCACACTTAGAAAAACTTCAACTCGATAATGATGAAAATTTGTCACCCGAGGAGCTTTACCACGAACCATCCTCCGTCCAACTCCAATGTGACTTGAATACAAGTCTTCCATATTTGGAATATCACAATTATACTCAGGCATGAATGAAATAACTTTATTCAAGAGCTTTTCCCAACCATTATCTCGTAGTTCTTATAGATCCTTTTTGGTTCGATCAACCAAACTCATTGCATGAACTATATCTTGATCCTTCTTTTGCAAACTCATATTCAATGAATTCGTGAATCCAAATATAGACCCGATCAAATGTGCTATAAAAATGAAATCAAATGAAATCAACATACCTATGATTGAAAATGTCTTTGTCCTATCAGCCTCATGAGCATTTGCAATGGCTTCAAGGGACTCCAAGATTGGTTGAAACAAACCAAGCACATTTTTAATGCATTTAAAGAAAGTGCTCCAACGAGTATCACATGGTCGGATTAAGTCAAGCTCTTGATTCAAACCACTTCCTAATTCAATCTCACCTAATTGTTTTTCACGAAGAAACTCTTTTCGTTTAGGTGAGCCACCAACAAAATTCAATAAAAGTGGAAGGACTTCATCAAATAACCATCGACACTCATGACTCTTTTTAGAAGTTGCTACCAATACCAATTGAAGTTGATGAGCAAAACAATGAACATAATGCGCAAATGAACATTCATTCAAGATTAAAGTTTTGAGGCCACCAATTGAGCCTCGCATATTTCTAGCACCATCATAAGCTTGACCCTGAACTTTCGAAAGTGTTAAAGAATGTTCCATAAGTAAAGATTCAATTGCATTTTTAATAGTGAAAGAGGTAGTGTTAGAAACATGTACAATGCCAAGAAAGCGCTCTACCACTTTACCACTCTTGCTAACATAACTTAAACAAACCGACAACTCCTCTTTATCAGATATATCTGCAGACTCATCAGCAAGAATAACAAAACACTCATCACCGATTTCAGCAATAATTGCTTTAGTGGTCTATTTTGCACAAGCATTGATAATATCTTTTTGAATTGAAAGAGCTATCATTTGACAGTTTTTAGGGGCATTATCCAACACAACATCTAGGACATCAGGTCTACCTTTTACATAAAATTTTAAAAGTTCAATAAAATTACCCTATTTAGTGAATCTTATTTTTCATCATGACCTAGACAAGGCAGGCCGTGAAGTGTAAGCCACCTCAAGCACTCAATAGAAGCTTCTAATCTTCTTCGATATTTCATTTTAACTTCTTCATCTTGCTTAAACAAAGCAGCTCAGACTGAACTATTTTGATTCTTAAAATTTTCAAATCTTTTCATTGGTATTCGATGAACACTCATATTTGCACCAACATGTACATCTAAAGAATCCGGCCTTTTCCAATTACGAAATCCATCCATCGCAAAAGAACTTGTCCAACATTATCATCCTTGAATAAATAACAAGCAAAACAAAAAGCTACATCTTTCTCAACACTATATTCAAGCCATGTATTGTATATACAAACACCAAGGAACAAAACACCAACGCTCCCAGAACAGAAAAACCCTCGTAACTGACCCCAGCCACCAGCCACAAACCAACACCACAGACATCCGAAAGAACCCAATGACCATCCAAACTCAGAATCGAAAAACCAAAAATAAGAACCCCCAGAAGACGGAGAATAAAGAATCAAAGCTCAAAAAACGAAGACCCCAAGCTCCATAGATTTTGAAAACACGCCAACACCTCAAAGAAGATTTAGAAACCTTCAGAAAAAGAAACACCAAGTTTGGAAGAGCCTCACCAGAGAGAATACCCCGGCCACCGGAAAGACCATCCTCATAGAGACCAAAGACCCACACCACCGAAACACTAAGAGACCCCAAAAACATTACACCTAAAGCAAAACAGCACGCCCAGCGAAAGAACCGAAAACTCAAGAGAGATGACCACCGTGAGCGCCGCCCTAGAACACCCGTGAGGCCCTCAAAAGGGGAGGAAAACCAAACCCTAGGAGAGCCTCTCTCTCTAAAACCTCTCACTACATCTTTTATATATATTTTATTATATTTTATATATATATTATTATATGTATATGTATATATATATATGTATATGTATATATATATGTATATATGTATATATATATATGTATTATATTGTATGTATGTATGTATGTATGTATATATATATATACAAAAACGTCATCACCAAACCCAACACCAACCCCACACAAAAACGTCAACACCTTCTAAGAATAGGCTTCGCCATCAACATCCAGCCAAAACTCATCATCCACCAACAAAGGTGATCCTGCCATTGCCAACCACCACCATCTCTAATAGAAGATCCTCGAAACCAACACAGAGAACCTCGAAACTCCAAGTAGACGTCCTGTGCGTGATGCCCCAGAATCCGCCATTAAAAAAAAGAAAGAAAAAACCCAGAGAAGATGAACCGTCGAAACAACCAATCCAGACACCAACACCATCATCCACACCAAGACAGAACAACAAACAGTGTAGACAACATTAAATTCCAATTGAAAATGAATAAAAGTTCACTTATACAATTATACATTTATCATCAAATTTGTTGCTGTATATATATATATATATATATATATATATATATATATATATATATATATATATATATATATATATATATATATATATATATATATATATATATATATATATATATATATATATATATATATATATATATATATATATATATATATATATATATATATATATATATATATATATAGGGTGGAGATCAATAAGAAGGGATGTGAAAATAGGAAGGATAGGAAGGAGTAGCTACCGTTGATTGATTAAGATCTAACGGTCTAAAAAAATTTGTCATAGCAGAATATCTAGTAACACATGTTTATGAAGAAAGCATCACACATTAATTTAGAAAACAACACACTTTCAAGCGACACATGATTATACAGAACGTATCACATATTAATTAAGAAAGCACAACAATTTATTTTCTGCTCTCAAACGCGTGCAAGATGGACCATTGATCTAAGATCTATATATATATATATATATATATATATATATATATATATATATATATATATATATATATATACTATATATATATATATATATATATATATATATATATATATATATATATATATATATATATATATATATATATATATATATATATATATATATATATATAGGAAGAAGTTCAGGTGAGAACCATCCTTATATGAGACGTGAGAACAATCGACCTTACAAAAAGTGTTACTTTTACTAAAAGGTGTTACTACGGACAAAAAGGTGTTACTGTATTTTATGATACTATTAGGCAAAAAAAGTGTTACTTTAAGAAAAAAATTCTGAAAAAACTCATAAAAAATGATACTTTTTACATAAAAATGTTACTTTTCGAAAAAAACGTTACTTTAAAAATTTTTGTTTTTTTGAAAAAATATTTTTTTTTTTTTATTGGAGTTTGGTTCTACGTTTATATAAACTTGGTTCTCACTGGAACTTACCCTATATATATATATATATATATATATATATATATATATATATATATATATATATATATATATATGTGTGTGTGTGTGTGTGTGTGTGTATTGAAAGAGTGAATGGTCGAGGATGAAGTAAAACTTAATATTCTTTTTAGTAAGTCCATATAAATGAATTTATAATTCAAAAATCAGATCAAGTGTAAATTTGACTAATATAAAAAGTTAAACCATACGCTTTATCGGATTATTGTTCAAAATAAAAACATTACACTCCTTGTTTTCTTTTAGTTGGGATAAGATTATCATAATATTTTGATGATTTGTGTTGTAATATATTATTTGTTCGGAAAGAAATAGATTTGAGTGGTTTGTAGACGGTGAAGGATGGATTTTGATTTTAATTTTTATACGAATATATAAAAATTAATTATAAGGGTCGCTGAAATTGTAAAATAACTGAAATTGTACAACGAGTAAGTTTTGGTCAATGTTCATGTATTATATATTTTTCCGCTTAATTTTAGATTTTATTTTGTAAATTTAGGATGGGTCAATTTACCTTTTTAATTAATATCTGCTCTCGCGCCTAGTTGAAAGTTAAAAGTTAAGAAAGCATCACATTGCAAATTCGAAAGCATCACATGTTATCAATATGTATAGGTTTTTCATTATTTCTAATATGTAGAGGTTTTTCATTATTTCCTTAAATATGAACATATGCATGTAAAGATACATTTATATCTCTAATATCCCACAATTATCTCTAATTTTCGAGAATCATCAATAGATTAAAAGGAGGAGTTAGCCAAAAAGGCTTGGCTTTGAAGCCTCAAATTCTTAAGAAACTTTAGTCAAACTAAGCAAAGTCGGTCCATGTTCATTAAGAATCATATGTTTATCATCACTTGTTTATTAAGAAAGTATCACATGTTAATTATAAAAGCATCACATGTGTACTATGAAAGCATCAAATGTTAATTAAGAAAGAACATTAAGAATCACAAGTTAAAAAGTGGAGTTAGCCAAAAAGGCTTGGCTTTGAAGCCTCAAATTCTGTACATTAAGAATCATAAGTTTATCATCACTTGTTTATTAAGAAAGTATCACATGTTAATTATAAAAAAGCATCACATGTGTACTATGAAAGCATCACATGTTAATTATGTTCATCACATAAGTGAGTCATTTTTTACAAACTACACAAAAGTGCTTTCAGATACTGTTAAGTTTTGCAAAATACAATCATTTACAAACTATCCAATATCAAACTACACAAAGTGCTTTCGGATACTGTTTTGCATAAAAAAGTATCACATAAAAAACGTTTAGTGAAACAAACTATCCAAAGTCAGTACATTAAAAAACTACTTTCTTGCTCTTCTCTTCTCAATGTTCTTCGGAGGTGATGGAGGTGAAGGTGTTGTATCAAGATCAGATAAAGAAAGCATCACAATCTGAAGAAGACATTGAGTTGGTTCAGTACATTTAATTCACAGGTTTATCATCACACGTTGATCAAGAAAGCATTACATTTTGATAAAGAAAGCATCACAATTTGAACAAGAAAGCATCACATTTCATAACATATATATCAAGGAAGCATCACAGTTTGATAAATTAGTAGCACAGAAAGTGAACAAGAAAACATCACATGTTATTTACAAAAGCATCACATATGATCAGAATGTGAACAAGAAAGTATCACATATTTATCAGAAAAGCATCACATGTTAATTAAGAAAGCATCACATTTGTATTAAGAAAGCATGAATAAAGTATAACATATTTATGTATTATCACATATTAATCAGTAGCATCACATGTTAATAAAGAAAGCATCACAGAAAAGCATCACATATTTATCGGAAAAACATCACATGTTATCTACAAAAGCATCACATGTTATTTAGAAAAACATCACATATGATCATAATGTGAACAAGAAACATTAGATTAAACCTTAAACACATAAAACAAACGAACAAACGAACCCTAAAATTTCACAAACGAACCAACGAACCCTAAAAATCGCAAATAAAAACGATTAAACCCTAAAAATCGAATAAAGCCTAAAAATGAACAAATGAACCCTAAAAATTGCAAAATAAAAACGATTAAAACCTAAAAATCGCAAATAAAACGATTGAACAAATGAACAAATGATTGTTCAACGTTTGTTCATCGCAAGGATTAGATTATATTAGACCAAAATTTGAGAACCCTAGAAATCACAAACAAACAAACTAATAAACAAACATACATACCAAACAAACTAATCAACAAATGAACAAATGAACAAACAAACAAACAAACTAATAAAGATTAGATTAGAAATCACGAACATACCAGATTAGATGAACCCTAGAAATCACAAACCCTAGAAATCGAATGCAAGATTAGGATGAAATCGAGAGTGAAGGATTGAGAGTGAAGGATGAAAATCAATCGCAATTTGAAAGTGAAGGATTGAAAGTGAAGGATGAAAATCAATTTGAGAGTGAAAGATTGAGAGTGAAGGATTGAGAGTGAAGGATGAAAATCGCAGAATGAAATCGCAAAATGACCAGGGCAAATTGTGAGTGTATTTGAACCGGTTTATCATTAATAAATAAAAACCACCGGTTCATTTAAAATAAACCGCGTGCAAGGTATAAAAACCGCGTGCACCTTCCTATTAAATCCTAACCATATATATATATATATATATATCTATATAATATATATATATATATATATATATAATATATATATATATAATATATATATATATATACTATATATATATCATATATATATATATTCATATTATATATATATAATATATATATATATATATATAATATATATATTACATAGTATAATATAATATATATGTATATATTATATATAGTAATGTATATATTATATATGTATATAATATAATATATATATATATGATATAATATATATATATATAGTATATATAATATATATATATATATATATATATTATATATATAATATATATATATATATATATATATAGTATATATATATATATATATATATATATATATATAATATATTTAGGATCAAATGAGAAATGGTCTCAAAATAAGAACGGTAAGAAGGAATCTGACGCGTTCATTTTAGTGATGAACGGTCAGATTTGGCTGACTTTAATATTATAATTGCACGCGGTTCACAACATCAACCTTCTTGCACACGAAATCCCAGAACCGCCATCAAAAAAGAAAAACCCCAGAAGAAGAAATGAAACGTCGAACCTACCCCAGCCCACACCAAACCCAACACCAACCCCACACAAAAACGTCAACACCTTCTAAGAATAGGAATCGCCATCAACATCCAGCCAAAACTCATCATCCACCAACAAAGGCGATCCTGCCATTGCCAACCACCACCATCTCTAATAGAGTAGCCCTGCACTAAAGCCCATCTCCAATAATAGAAGATCCCTCGAAACCAACACAGAGAACCTCGAAACTCCAAGTAGACAACAAATCGTCATGCACACGAGACCCCAGAATCCGCCATAAAAAAAAGAAAGAAAAAACCCAGAGACGATGAACCGTCGAAACAACCCATCCCAACATCAAACCCTACATCTCAGACAACAACAAAAACCCCACTGATACAAACACCAAGGAACAAAACACCAACGCTCCCAAAAGAATCAAAGCTCAAAAAACGAAGACCCCAAGCTCCATAGATTTTGAAAACACGCCAACACCTCAAAGAAGATTTAGAAACCTTCAGAAAAAGAAACACCAAGTTTGGAAGAGCCTCACCAGAGAGAATAAACCCCAAAGACCCAACCACCAAACACTAAGAGACCCCAAAAACATTACACCTAAAGCAAAACAGCACGCCCAGCGAAAGAACCGAAAACTCAAGAGAGATGACCACCGTGAGCGCCGCCCTAGAACACCCGTGATGCCCTCAAAAGGGGAGGAAAACCAAACCCTAGGAGAGCCTCTCTCTCTAAAACCTCTCACTACATCTTTTTTATATATTTATATATATATATATATATACATAATATATATATATATATATATATATATATATATATATATATACATATATATATATATATATATATATATATATATATATATATGTATATATATATATACAAAAACGTCATCACCAAACCCAACACCAACCCCACACAAAAATGTCAACACCTTCTAAGAATAGGCTTCGCCATCAACATCCAGCCAAAACTCATCATCCACCAACAAAGGTGATCCTGCCATTGCCAACCACCACCATCTCTAACAGAGTAGCCCTGCACTAAAGCAAATCTCCAATAATAGAAGATCCCTCGAAACCAACACCGAGAACCTCGAAACTCCAAGTAGACAACCAATCGTCATGCACACGAGACCCCAGAATCCGCCATAAAAAAAAAAGAAAGAAAAAACCCAGAGAAGATGAACCGTCGAAACAACCCATCCCAACTCCAAACCCTACACCTCAGGCAACAACAAAAACCCCACTGATACAAACACCAAGGAACAAAACACCAACGCTCCAAAAACCCAACCCCCCACAAACCAACACCACAGACATCCGAAAGAACCCAACGACCATCCAAACTCAGAATCGAAAAACCAAAAATAAGAACCCCTAGAAGACGGAAAATAAAGAATAAAGCCTCAAAAAACGAAGACCCCAAGCTCCATAGATTTTGAAAACACGCCAACACCTCAAAGAGGATTTAGAAACCTTCAGAAAAAGAAACACCAAGTTTGGAAGAGCCTCACTAGAGAGAATACCCAGAACCACTAGAAGACTGGCGTTATCGCCTTAGGCCTCCACTAAGAGACCCCAAAACATTACACCTAAAGCAAAACAAGACGCCAAAGTGAAAGAACCGAAAACTCAAGAGAGATGACCACCGTGAGCGCCGCCCTAGAACACCCGTGAGGCCCTCAAAAGGGGAGGAAAACCAAACCCTAGGAGAGCCTCTCTCTCTAAAACCTCTCACTACATCTTTTATATATATTTTATTATATTTTATATATATATTATTATATGTATATGTATATATGTATATATATATATATATATATATATGTATATATATATATATATATGTATATATATATATATATGTATATATATATATATATACAAAAACGCCATCACCAAACCCAACACCAACCCCACACAAAAACGCCAACACCTTCTAAGAATAGGCTTGCCATCAACATCCAACCAAAACTCATCATCCACCAACAAAGGTGATCCTGCCATTGCCAACCACCACCATCTCTAACAGAGTAGCCCTGCTCTAAAGCAAATCTCCAATAATAGAAGATCCCTCGAAACCAACACAGAGAACCTCGAAACTCCAAGTAGACAACAAACCCTACACCTCAGGCAACAACAAAAACCCCACTGATACAATCACCAAGGAACAAAACACCAACTCTCCCAGAACAGAAAAACCCTCGTAATTGACCCCAGCCACCAGCCACAAACCAACACCACAGACATCCGAAAGAACCCAACGACCATCCAAACTCAGAATCGAAAAACCAAAAATAAGAACCCCTAGAAGACGGAAAATAAAGAATAAAGCCTCAAAAAACGAAGACCCCAAGCTCCATAGATTTTGAAAACACGCCAACACCTCAAAGAGGATTTAGAAACCTTCAGAAAAAGAAACACCAAGTTTGGAAGAGCCTCACCAGAGAGAATACCCCGGCCACCGGAAAGACCATCCTCACAGACACTAAGAGACCCCAAAACATTACACCTAAAGCA
>CM033456.1:10361248-10450558 GCA_019425755.1 Amaranthus cruentus
GTCAATAATGGGCGGTCATTAAGCCTTGGTGTAAAGGGCCGAGTCGGATAATTATAAATATTAATTGCGGAAAAAAAATTAACCACTTTTTTTTATTTTTTAAAATATTATTATTATATACATAAGTAAGTCGACCCAATGGGCCATAAAATATAATAAAAAAAGCTATTCTATGAACTTTTTAAAAAGGGTCAAAGAGGGTTAAATTTAAATGGGCTTGACCCGGCCCGGCCCGTTTATCATTTGACATGACCCGCCCCGCCTCGGCCCATTTAAATTTTGACCCCGTTGAACACCTCTAGGCGCAATCTATTAAAGCTTATTGCCTATATTTACTCTACAAATCATTAATGGACCAACACATTAGAGATGGTCTTTCAAAGAGATCGTCTATCCAAAAATTCGTGTTTTTTTTTTTTCAAATTTTCTTCCGAATATCTCCATTTTGATCCAGTATATCAAAAGCGATGGCCCACGAAAATTGTCTGAGTAGGGTTGAACACTGAATACCAACGTCCCCACTACCTGGTAACTGGCTATAAGTCGTCGTCGTTGTTCAATTAAAGTTAGAGAAACACAACTCAAAGAAAAAGTGATCGACAGTGACAAACTGATACCGTGAAGAAATCATCAACAGTCATCATCAACTATGGCGATGAGATCCGTAGCAAGAATGGCTTCTTCTTCGTCACTTCATCGTGTAGTGGAGGGAGTTGCTCCGAGGGCTTCTTTCTTCGCTTGCTATTCATCTGATGGAAGAGGAGGCCGTGTTCTCAGCGAAGAAGAGCGCGCTAAAGAGACCGTTTACATACAGGTTTTTTCTAAATCTCTTTCTCTATTCGTGTAAATCCTTTCTTTTCCTCCTTTTTTATCCCTACAAATTCAAGGATTGCCAATCAATGACAGATTATAATTTTTCACAACGATTTTGTAATCATTTTCGTTTGCTGTATTTTTATTTTTATTTCACTTTGATTGCATTTCAGTTTCATCTATCTTCGTAACGCAAATTTGATCGATGATTCACAGTTGCATCCAATTTTCAAAGAAATAAAATTTGTGATTCCCTCCTATTCATGCTATTAGTCCCATTTGAATGAGTACATTTGCCAATTTAATAAGTTTATCATTAATATCATTAATTTTACATAATAAAAAATTATAAAAAGTTATATTAATCACCTTTGCATTAGTTATAACTTGTAGATTAGGTATAAAATACAAGTTAAAAGAGTATTGAGCTGTGTCAAAGGTCAATTTATTTAGCTTGAATAGGATGAAATATTCTTATTTTGGATTTATCCACAGAGAATTTATATGATGAAGGTTGGATTTATATGATGAATTATATAATGTGAATGGTCGACCATATCTCAGAGTAACATTGCGATTTTTGATGTTTAGAATATTATACATATATTCCTTTGTCCATTCTATTTGAATCCTTAATTTTTGGTGAAATTGTTTTAAGTATTTGAAATTTTTTGTGTATTGAGTTGTGTTACTGATTGTATGACCTGTGGGCTTAATAGAAAATGGAGAAGGAAAGATTGGAAAAACTAAAGCAGAAGGCTGACAAGGAGAAAGCTCAGAAAGAAAAAGAAGCTACTGAGAAGGTATATCTATGAATTGCCTTTTTCTTTGGTTCTAATAAACAATCCTTTGCAAATTTTAATCATTGAACGGTTTAAGTATTCGTACTATTTAAAAGATTTCAATTATCACGAGTTCTATGATTATGACTGCCTGTTATAGATTCTTCATACAACAACATGGCTTGTGACCTTGTATTTGGTGCTACATCCAGCATCTTGTTCATAATTTGGATAGATCCGGTCTTTAGGAAATGTTTAAATTGGTGCATTAGTGAATATAGTAATAGGAATACATTACTAAGTTAGCAAATGCGATTTTTTTGTTGTTTATTCTGATATAGTATCAATATGTGAGTATTTGATTCTTGATAGAGGGATCATATTGAGGTTCCTGCTATACCTTTAACATGTTGGAAAACATAATTAATGAACAATTTTCTTAACATGTTGGAAAACATAATTAATGAACAATTTTCTTAACATGTTGGAAAACATAAATAATGAAACAAGTTTCTTAAGATTTCTTTTATTTTCGTTTTTGTTTAACCGTGGGAAGTATACTAATAAGATAGACATTGGGGTTTCGAGTTTGGGTTATTAGGTTTTTACTTCTCTGTTTGACAACATAAACATTTGATGGACCTTTTCCTTTTGTTTTGGTTAGGCAAATTTGGGGCTTTTTACTACTCTGCCATTCCGTTATTATGATCGTGACAATTATCACATTTTTACACCATAAACTCGTGTAATGACTGTCTTAACAAGTCTAGCTGCTTTACATCTATGTTGCTTAACTCTGGTTAGGTGGGAGCCACTTAATATCATTCGGATAATAGAATATTATTGTAAGTACAAACAAGTTTTATTTTGATATGATTATAAAGCAAGTTCAGTTGGTTTTAAAAAGTGCACCTGAGGCGCACCTAGGTGTGAAGCGCACCAAGGCGATAAGAAAAACGCCTCAGATACTCGAGGTGCAGCGGATTACAAGAAGCGTAGGAGAGGCGCGAGCCAGATGTGTCTCGTGCCTCGTGCGCCTTCAGTACGTTGCTTTTTGATTTTGCTTTTTTTAAGTTTTCGGAACTGAAATACTTACGTTTGCTTGAATTACTGGATTACCCTTAAAAAAATATATTTTTATTTTGAATTTAACAGAGAAAAAAGTCCCTTTATTTGAACAATGATTTCATTAACGCATAATGCATCTTCATACCCTTTGGATCCTTCAAGAGAATATGGTCAACTTAGAACTATATTACCTTATGGCTGTATCTAACTTGTACTTCCTTAAATTATTTGCAATGTTAAAAATATTGCATTATTTGTTCATCATCCGTAATTAGTGATTAATTTTTAATCAATAAGTTAAAACATAGTCAAATAGGATCTTGTTTGATTCGTCTCAATGGAAAAATTATTAATATCAAATTTTCATAAATTTTATTATATATAATTACAGATATTTCATGTTGTTTTAACTATTAAATATGTTTTAAAATTGAGTTTAGTGCCTTTAGTGAAATTGTGCGCCTCGCATATGGAAACCCCGCGCCTTTTCCTTGTGCCTCGCGGCTCGGAAAGATAAGAGCTTTGCGCCTCGCGCCTCTTAAAACTAAAAAGTACATGAATAGGGCTGGGTTTATGGCTGGTCATTTTCTATCTAGAACATCAATAGTTCTGATAATCAGTTTGTTACAGAAAGTTATGCACATTCATTGTTGAGAGTTTGCTAAGAGAAATGGGGCTTATGAGTAGATGGAAGCTGCTGTTATGAAGAGAAGAAAAGCTATTGTATTTGCAGTGAAAAGTTTGGGGTCCTTTCTTGTTGAGTTTCTTATCAACTATGGTCTTTTAACGTTGTTTTTGCTCGTCTAATTTATTTATTGTTTTAGATTGCAAGTATGAACTTGATAGACCTATCCTGGTAAATTGTAAATGTATATATAACCATGTGTGTAGTCTGATAATGAATGCGATGTATTCACACTAGATTCCTACTGTCTCATTCCCTTCTATTATTTTTCTTTCCTTCTTGATTGGCATCTTCCTCTATGGATGGTTGATGTTGTCTTCTTGACAAAGGATAGAATACAAAGCCATCCAACATGCTCTAATCTTTTATGTGTATTTGTATGCTTATAGTTTCAATATTTTTCTTTCAGAAAACAGATGGAGAAACTCACTAAGCTAATCCAGATTCAGAGTGTTGCGGTTCCTTTGCTGGTTTCCTACTAAATAAATGTACATTGTACTGAAGTGAATCAGTGTATCTCCTATATATACTTTTTGTTTAGGAACTGATTCCTGGCTGTATCAGCTGTTCCAAATCTGATGTTTTGGTATATAGTCTTGTCGGATGCAGTCAACAACTACCATCGTTGTATGAATTTGTTGAACCAACTGTTTTGAGAAAGTTGTTTGTTTTATCCCTCTCTAATACGAAAAATTGAAATGAAAAAATCAAAAAAAAATCAAAAAATAGAATCATTTTGAAACTTTTTTTCAAGATAAGCAGTTTTGCTCCTGAACTGAGGTTTGGTACCTGTTCGCTGTTAATAAAAGCGAACAAAGACAAATGGTTCAAAAAAGACAAAGGGGTGTTCGCTGTTACAAACAGCGAACAACCACTTGAGTCAAAAAATAGTGTTGTTAATAACAGTGAACTGACTCTTTGAATATTTTTGACTTTTAAGTCCTTGTTTGCTGTAAGTAACAGCGAACAAATCCAAACCTAAGGTCAGGAGCAAAACTGCTTATCTTGAGGAAAAGTTTTAAAAAGTTTTTATTTTTTGAATTTTTCTTTTATTTGTTTGCTTATTCATTTCAATTTTTCCCCCTAAGACAAGGTAACCCTAGCTAGCGTCGAAGTTCACAGAGTATTAAGTAAGAAGAGTGCCCATCTCATATAAGTTAACTAATTCCATCTTGAATGCGTATTTTGTTTCTAAATAATCATGATAATAGAACAAGGAGATTAATACTTTAAAAGAGAGGGTTATATGATTTTTTAATTGCCGAAAATTTGATTTTTTTTTGGATTAGCTTGAAATCAAGCACATAAGCAAACACTAAATATGAATCTGGACGACTAGCTATTAAATACAATAATAAACTATCATATCTCTATAAGATGTTTAATTAACATTTTTACCATAAAGATCTTTATCTAAGCTAATTATTGCACTCATAGGAGTATTAGAACTTTTGTATTGGTTTATAGTATACTCCAAGAAACAATGTCAAGTCTCCCATCATGCTCATTTCAAACTCTTTTTCAAACTCATTTCAAACTCTTTGCACATACTGTTAGAAAATTTCTTGCATAAAGAATCATTAGTAGCTCCAAACAAGATACCTACATATATTTCAACAATAAGAATATTTTTTTGGAAAAATTACCGTGAATAATACAACATTTTGTTAATTTTCCTACAATGATACGAACTTTTGATTAACCATGAATAATACCAACTTTGGGGTGTTTTTTCCTAGAATAATACCAACTTTAATTTATTAACTAATTTACTAATTTTTTTGGTCATATATTCACCTGTAGTTTGATTTTTAACATGTTAGGTATATTCTAGGGAAACACCCCCATAAGTTGGTATTATTCATGGTTAATCAAAAGTTGGTATTATTGTAGGAAAATAAGCAAAAGGTTGTATTATCCCTGATAATTGTTTCTATTTATTAAAGTTAGTTTTAATAAAAAGTGTTTTAACAATTTCATCTCGTACGAAAGTTATACTCAAGTAAATGTGAGCTAAATCTATCATACTAAGCCCTTGGAGCTTGTTTCAAACCATATAATGCGTTGTTTAGTTTAAATACAGGATTAGACAAATTAGCATTTTCAAATCCAGATGGTTGTTTAACACAAGCTTCTTCTTGTAAATAGAAATTTATAAATGCACATTTAACATCCATTTGATATAATTTTATGTTCATGTAAGGAGCAAATGCAAGCATGATTCGAAAAGATTCTAATCTAACAATGGGCGCAAAAGTTTCATCATAATCAATACTTTTTTCTTGATTATAGCGCCTGAGCTACTAACCTTTCTTTGTTCCTTATGATCTTTCCGAAAGACATCTAATTCCAAAGATAGTGCGGTCCTTTGGTCTTTCAACTAGATACCATACTTTTGTTTCTTTCAAACTTGTATACCTTTTGGTTGGATCACTAAAGATATTTTCTAGAGGATGTTGGGATAATAATTTGAATCTCCTTCTAAGTATAATGGAGTGTGTTATCATTAAGAGAGCTGATTGGCACTTGCTTTAAAGAGTCTTTAGTTAGAGTATGAAAAACAGTACATTTAGGTTAGTCTCAGGGTTAGGCTGCGGGTCTTCTAATAATAGATTTTGAAGAGTCCTTAGCAACGCCCAAGATCTTGCATTTACCCTTTGTGTGTGTAGAATATTAATGAACGATTAATTATGATAAAAGACAGTCAAAGAAAGTCAAATCTGTCACAATCTGAGAAGAATTAGTGTTAATCAACTGTCTTTTGGGAACTATTGATTGGCAGGGTTATATAAGGGTTTTTACGTATTTGTGCTGAATATTAGTGCATGGGAAGCTCACGTGAGATATGTGGACACTTGTCTTTCATTTAAGCTTCTCTTTAATGAAGTGGAACACATGTTGAAAGGATAAGTTAGAAACACCACAAAAGACAAAGATGTTATTTGATTGAGACTAAGGAATTGACACATCTCAAAGGAAGATTGGGGCATGCCCAGAGAATGTTTTTAGGGATTGATGAAAGAATGTTTGCACCATAATCATTAGCTATAAATACTCATCAAAGAGCCATAAATGACGTAACTAATTTTCTACGATTAAAAAGAAAAAGACAAAGAACTTAAGAGATAAAAGATGTACAATCTTAACTGAATTCAAATACCCACATTGATTTTTAGAGCAACGGTAATAGATAAAGACTTGATAATTATTTTCATTTATTGTGATAATTTATTACAAAGACCTCACGTTTAAACAAGCCCTAAGTAGTAATCCACCTGGTAGCTACTGTGCGCCTTGAAAGACCTGTTATGCACCTCATTCCATATTTGTTCAAACTTGGGCGTCGGAGTGGGTTCCCGAAAAAGAATTCCGGACCCTTTCTAACCCCTTAGTGTGTTTTATAGGAACAATGGCATCTTCACCAAAAAGATCTTATTACATAGCTGGCAAAGAACTAAATTAATGCTTCCACCAACATAATCATTCTGATTAAATCACAAATCGAGAGATTAAAATCTCAATTAATTGTTCTTCAAAATCAGACAGGAACAATTAGGCACTAGAATGAGGGCCACATTTCTTTCTTTGCTAAAAGTTACTGTAAGAATTTTCTAGAAGGTGAAAATGACAAGCAACTCGCAGAACCAAAATCAAAATTCCAACCAGTCTAGAAGACCTAGATCTCAGAGAAGGAGGTTTAGAAATGCTACACAAAGGATCATTGATGAAAGGCGGTCCATGAGACAATCATTGAGCTCTGAAAGAGAGCAACCAAGTGTGTCAATATCTCAGACACACGAAGAATCATCAGTGACACCACAAGTTGGGGATGTACAACCTCAGTTTACTCTTACTAGGGATGCCATTGTCCAACTGGCAGCAACATTTGCAAATGCTGACAGAATAGGAGAAACAGGAGGGCTAGCCCAAATCTGGCGCAACAGATCTCCACTAAAAGGCATTAGGAAGAGGAGGATGAATCTAGCATTCCTCTTCAAGATCAGAGATAGATAAGAAGAGAGTCAGGCCAACAAGGTTCTGGCAGAAATATAAGCTTGAATAGGGAAGACGATGGTGAGTCTATGCCAGGTAGAAGATATGCCTGATATAGGACCCTATCGAACTGTGGTTCATTGTCCCAACAAGGGACACATATTATAAGTGGATGGACTAAATAGTTTATCAACAAATTGACTCCCAGCCAACAACAAGGGAGTTAGTGACGACGAAAAGAGTGTTTGCCATGAGCAGGCTTGGATAGACTTCTTCACAATCATCTTTATAATTCTGAGAATGTGAAGGAGAATCCATGCAGGTTGCTAAGAGTAAGAAAACAAATATTCATTCTTTGAAGGGGAAATCCCCATACTCTATGTTACCCTCCAAGATCCCAGAGCACCAGAAAATAAGGTTTTCTGGGAAGACACCATTTGTTCCTGAAATTGCTGCTTCACCTGTAAAGAGGGTGAAGTTTCCTACTCATTTGACTTACAAAGAAAAACGTGTTCAAATGCCCATCTAGCAGCTTTCAATAATGAGATGGACATGGATAGTCACACAAATGTTAGTTGGTGCAAGAACTTCAAATTGATCTTAACTGTTACAACGCTGAAATGGGCTCAAAGCCTCCCAGTCGGCTCAATATCATCTTTCGATGAGCTAGCTAAGAAGTTTAAGAGTCATTTTTTCATCAAGGACTGCCATATCTAAGCAGTCTATTGAAATGATGAGTATCAGATAGGGGAAAGATGAATCCCTGAGGAATTACGACTCTAAGTTTGACAAACAAAGTCTACAGGTGCTGAACCCTGAAGAAAATGTCTTGACTTTTGCTTCCAAGCAGGGCCTAAATTCTAATAGGCCTGAAAGTGAGGCTCTGAAGTTCAACAATTAATGAACTTATTTGAAGACAATGAAGGAAGTTAAAAAATATGCCAAATCCCACATTGATGTTGACGATTTTAAATGCATAACTAGGAACATAGAGTAGAAAGGAAAAAGGGCTGAAAGGAACAAGAAACCAGCTGACAGGAAAGACAGGGGTAAAAAGCTTTTTAGAACTGAAGATTTTGATGGACCTGGCTCAATAATTATTAAAAAAATACACCATTGAAAGAGTCCAAAGAAAAATTGGTGGGAAGAACCCAGAAGGTTACTGCAAATTTCATGAATATCCAGGTCACTTGACAGAGCATTGGAAGTCTTTGATAAAAAATATTAAAGATTTGATTCAAAGAGGATATTTCCAACAATACAAACAAGATAAAGCTTCTGGCAAGAGATAAGCTAGAAGTGGATCAGGGCAGGCTAGGGGTGGAGATGAACAAACTCCAAAGAAGAGGAAGGAAATTCTTGTGATATTCCAGAAAACTAGAGTATATGATGATGACGTACACTTGAGAGCAGTAACAACTCCCAGAATGATGCTGATGGAAGTTACGGAGTAGGCAAAACCACCACAGCTGCCAGATATGACCTTCACCAGGGAGGACTGTAGAGTGGTATCTTCAGATCTCTTGGTGATGGTAGTTGATGTTGCTGAACAATCCGTACATAGAACGCTGCTTGATAGTGGTGCTGAAGTTAATGTTATCTATAAATTCTGCTGGGATCAAATGGATTTAGATGAAAATTTTTTGAAGAGATCAACTACACTCATTTGTTGGGTTTTCTGGTGAATCAGTATTGGCAGAAGGGAAAATCACTCTCCCTGTTACTATCCCTGATAGGCAAGGGATTACCATAATGGTTCCCCAAGAATTTTATATTATTCATGCTCCTCCTACCAGATATAATTGCATTTTGGGAAGGAAATTTACTGTAGCAATAACTGGCATTCCCTCCACACACCATCAAACCTTACTCTTTGTTGGGAGAGATGGAAGGGTGGGAAAGGCTAGAGAAAATCAGAAAATGGCAAAGTCTTGGAATTTTGTAAATAAAGCAAGTGCTGAGCCACAAAAACAGAAGGGAAGAGAAGGTGCTAGAAGCTGATATGGTGCTTGAGGAAAACATTGAAAAATATCAGCTAAATAAAAAATTGAAAATGGTCAGTTGTTCATCTGGGTCTGGGACTCAGAAAATTGTTGAAATAGATCCCAGGCCAACTGAGGATGAAAATGTGAAAACGAGTACCCCACAAATAGAGATTGACCATCAACTGATAGAAGAGGTTGCACTGATTAAGGGGACAGATAAAACTGTGAGGATTGGGGGAAATCTGGATCCACAGGTTCGCATCCATCTGATTCAGATACTCAGACAGAATGCTGATCTCTTTGCCAATTCAACAGCATATATGCCACGAATTGACCCAAAATAGTCATTCACAAAATATGTGTCTATGAAGGAGTCAAGCCTATCAAGCAAAAAGAAAAGAAACTTCAGTTCTAAAAAAGATCACATTTTTGAAGAAGAAGTTCAAAAGCTGCTAAATGCCAGATTATTGAAGAATGTCTCTACCCATATTGGTTGGCTAATGTAGTTTTGGTCAAAATGCCCCAACCTGGAAAATGGAGAATCTGTATAGATTTTACTAGTTTAAATAAATGCTGCTCTAAAAATTGTTATCCTTTACCCAGAATAGACCAGTTAGTTGATTCAACTGCTGGGTATGCTCTATTGTCATGTATGGAGGCTTTTTTTAGCTATCATCAAATTATACAAACCTGTTGACAAGAAAAAAACGACGATTATATGCTCACCAGGGGTGTTTAATTATATCATGATGCCTTTTGGTTTGATGAAATGCTGGAGCAACCTACCAGAGGGTGATGGATAAAATTTTCAAAAATCAGAAGGGTAGAAATTTAGAAGTATATGTAGATGATTCAATGTAAAAAGTAAAACAGAAGAGGAGATAGTTATAGATTTGCAGGAAACATTTGATAATATGAGAAAATACAAGATGAGACTTAATCCCAGAAGTGTGTTTTCGTGATAAAGCCAGGCAAATTTTGGTCTATTTAGTTAGCCAAAGAGGGATAAATGCAAATCCGGAAAATGTTTAGGCAGTCATTGATCTGGTAGAACCAAGAAATAGGCATGAGATAATGCAGTTGACAGGAAGGATGACTGTTCTTTCTAGATTCATCTCAAAGTCAGCTGTGAGAATCATGCCATTGTCTACAGTTTTGAAAGGTAACAAAAGTTTTGAATGGAAAGAAGAACATAATAAAGCATTTAAAGAATTGAAAGAACATCTTCATACTCTGCCAACTTTGGCAAGACCTATTACAGGATAAACATTATACTTGTACATATCATAAACATAATGCGCAGTAAGTACAGTGTTGATCAGGGAAGAAAATAAAACTCAGTATCCAATATACTTTGTACGTAAAATGTTGTTGGATGCTGAGATGAGATATTCCATGACTGAAAAGGCAACATTTGTCGTAATAGTTGCTGCCAAAAAGTTGAGGCCATACTTTGATGCTCATCCAGTAGGGTGATAACCGGATTCTAGCACATCGTTAAACGCTAAGAACTAAGGCTATACAAATAATACTTATAACACCCTATTACAACTATAACGAGTATAGAGGTAAGTTGGGGAACGAACCACAAGGATAAGACTTAGCAAGGTTAAGGGTTAGGTGTAGGGAAGATAAAATAGTGTGTGTGAAAGGGTATTTAATCAAAACTACGAAAGCGATAAACAAGATAACGATAAGTAACAAGAGAAAAACGGGGAAGGTGAGGATTCACCCTAGGTTGGTTCTAAGTTGTCATGGAAAGCTAGGTCAAGGGAGATCAAACATAGATCGATCAAGACACTCTAGATAGCAAGGGGAAGTTGATGACATATAGCCATGCGAACGACCTATAATCGCCCTATGTCTCATCAAGAGTGGTAGGACAAGATTTGTATCGAATATCAATCACACAATCAAGAACAAACCTCAACCCTAACCTAACACATGAACAACAATCACCAAACCAAAACCCCTAAAAGAACTACTCTAACATGGTGAAACTAACTAAAGCAAAGGAAATGAAAGAAGACATGAATGAAAACATTAGGGCAAGAACAAAACCAACAAGAAACAAGAACAAAGCAATAAATCTAGCTATCAACTACTCTACAAAGCAATAAGAAGAGCAAGAACAAGATTGAAGAACTAAAGAGCAATAAATGAAGCAACAATCAAACCAAACAAGAACAAAGCATTAAATGACATCAAAGTAAAGATATTGAAAGATAGAAAGCAATAAAAAAAGTAACTTACATAAACTTGAAAGCTTGAATAAAAGAAAATGAAATACAAGACTTGGAATGTAAATGAAAGCAATAAATCTATTTTGGAGCAAAGGAATGAAAAAGAAAGCTATAAAGTGATGAACAAGATGAAAGGGTCTTTCCCAATCATGAATATGCCCTATACATTCAGAAATGTGGGTAGATATAGGTTATATAAGAGAGGGAACAAAAGTCCTAACATAAGCTACAGTTTAAAACTTGCAAAGAAAAACGTTGCGCTGAATTTTAAGTCCATTCGACCGAAGCTAGGGTCTAAGTTGTCCGAATCCAGCCCATTCGCCTGAATGAGGCTAGGATTCAATATTCATTAGTTTGCAATCCACAATGCAATGGGCAACCTGAGCCAACCAACAAACAAATTCTATATGGCTCCAGAAAAAGCTAGAAGATGCAAAAATCAAGTGGATTTGATGAAATTTATGATTTACTATGGTCCTTATGAAGTTGTGAAAGAGGCAACTGGACAGATGCCTTTCAGGCTTGTTTATGGCTCAAAAGCACTATTGTCAGTTGAAATTGGAGTACAGATTATAAGGGTGAAGCATCTAAGTACAGAAGCAAATAAAGAATCAAGTGTTTTGGATCTGGAAATGATTAATGAACTTAAAGAAAATGCAGCATGGAAAATGGCTGCATATCAAAACAAGATTGCCACATTCTACAATAGAAAGGTTAAACATAGATCATTTCAAGTGAGGGACCTAGTTCTCAGAATCGCAAAGGCAACTCAAAAGCATGAGCATGACAAGTTGTCAGAAAAATGGTAAGGCCCCTTCATTGTATCTAAAGACTATGAAAATGGAACCTACACACTAAAGACCTCAAATGGTGAGCAACTTAGACATAAATGGAATATCAGAATGTTAAAGAGATACTATGTATAGATACTCAAAAATTCTTGTAATCATTCATTTGTAAAGTAATTTGTCAAACTTAATATACTTAGAAAAATTCTGAGCAAAATATTTTGTAATATTCTTTGTAGTTGTCATCTCATAATCCCTACGATGAACTGCCTAGAGCCCTTCGGGGCTCTGGTGGTGGTGATTCACAGTTGATTGGCCTCTTTGGTGGGGCAGGAATCATCACTGTGGGGTCGTGAAGACGACCCTTCACCAGCTTGGCGGGCTCTCTTAGAACGTGAGCAAAACAAATTCATGATAAACAACTTAGATTACTACACACACAAGATTTACAAAATATAGATCAAACCACACAGTTTATACCAATAGATCTCAATATTTAAGCACAAGCACAATTGAAAGGGGTGAGTTTTATACCTTGAGGTGATTAGAGCCTTAGAGGAATGAGAGAGAGCGCATTGGGAAGGAAATCCTTGAACTTTGAGAGTTTTGGAGCCTTCTTAAACCAAGAAACCATATATACCTCATGAAAGTAATTAAAAAAAATCGAACAAAAGTAAAATAGGTTTTAAAAAATAAATACCAATCCAACGAAAACATCTTAAAGATCTAGTAATAATAATCCAATCTGTGAATGACTTTTCTTCAAAACTATATGTCACCAACAAATTGGCTCCTTATACCTTTATGATTTCCAATGCAATTGTTTATTAACAACTCATTCACCACCTTTTAAGATATATGGAATATATTTCTTAACCCAATGAAATGTCCATGTTTATTCTTTCCTTCAACTAAGCATCTCTTTCAAAATTTCTAAGAAGGGCTATCATGATGAAAAAAAATACCAAATGAGCTTTGATAAATATCCATATCATTTTAGTCGTCAATAACCATTTTTTGTTCAAAATTTTCATTTGATGTTCACTCTATCTAAACATCTTAATTTTTAATGTTAAATTATTTACTTTAAAATTCCTTAATATATAATACAAAAAATGTTTCAAAATAGCGAATTAGTCTCAGGAATGCATTAAAGAGTTGAGAAAACTAGCTTTATCTGTGATGAGGATGGAGGAAACCACATGATGTTTGAAAATGTTTGTATTATAGTGTCACCAGTCAACAACCAATGTAATGTATACGTAATACCGAGATATCATGTAATAGTGACTATACATATTATTATTGACATCCTCGAACTTTAAAATGATGATGTGTGCGTATTGGAAAACATACGCGCAGCTGCATTATACACCATTATCTATACATATAGATTTGGAAATGTGTTCTGCTGTAAGTTTCTCGAACCACCACATTACTTAGCTTGGTGTAGCTTTAAAAATTGTAATGAATGTACTAATCGTAGTATAGTTTAACAAAGCACTTTTTCGATAAATGATCTTTTTCGACTTATAGAGGCCTCACTCTATGGTTATCACATCGTTTGTCGGTAGGGGTAAAAGTTATTCGGATAAAAACCGCAAACCAAACCAATCCAATCCAAATAAGAAATATGGTTTGGACTTCCAATAAATTGGTTTGGTTTTGGATTGGAATTTTCAAAGCCGAAAGATTTTGGTTTGGATTAGGTTAGAGCATACTAAAAACCGAAATCCGTAATTTTAAACCGAATTAAAATAGAAGCTCACTTATTACAATGAGTTAAACTACTTGTTGAGTGATTGTGCAACTTAATGTGCAAATAGAAAATTTTAATTGGCAATACTAACAAAAACGACATAAGCAATCTTATAACAATAATAAACCTTAATTTTATTTTGCAAAAACCGAAATAAATTTGGTTCCCAATTTTCACCAATATTTGCATGGACATCTAATCTTAGACTTCACATTGTCTTCTTTGCAAATTTCATGAGTTCAACCCTTCGAAATATTTCACATTATAAACTCTTTTAAACTTTAGCTATTACATCCAACTTCTAAATACCTAAATCCATACTGCAGAAATAATTTTAAATAAAAAAAACGAAAGTAAAAATCTAAAAAATAATATATGGCCACCGACTTAATTCCGAAAATTTACCGAGTGAGTCACATTAATTATTAATTTCATATATTATAACATACTTAATTATATATGTATTATCAAACAATTAGTATTTATATTATAATTAATCTATAACATAAATAACATAATATATATTATCAAACAATTGAGTAAGAAGATAATATTTAAAGTATAAATTCGAATAAAATACCTTGATTACTTGTTGAAGATGATATTTTCTTTGACCAATTATCATATACTTATATGTTTTAAATAGAACTTATTCAGTAAATAACTGTGATTTACATCAATTGCAAAACACTGATATGCACTATATTATAAGTCTATTGTTTTTTTACTTTGATTTTTTTTTTAAGGAAATTTCACGTGGTAACCCTGAGGTTTTGGATTTTCCATGTGGTAATCAAGACTTTTAAAAAATCTACATGATAACCCTGAGGTTTACCAAATTGTTCCACCATGACCTTTTCCACATAAAACGTTAGCAAAATATTAGGAAACATTAATTTCGAAGCTTTAAGGCTGTTGTACGCCAATATATGCGACTCATCATTTTAAATACCATCAGTTTCAACCATTTCTCCCAAAATATAAACCCAAACTCTACCATCTTTGGATTTGGGGAAAAAAATATGATTTGGATGAAAAATGGTAGATTTGAGGTTTATATTTTGGGGAAAAAGGTTCAAACTGATGACATTTGAAATGGTGAGTCGCATAAATATGCATACAACAGCGATAAAGCTTTAAAATTAACGTTTGCTAACGTTTTTATCTGCAAAAAGGTCATGATAGAACATTTACGTAAACCTCAGGGTTACTGCGTGGATTTTTTTAAAGTTTTGGTTACCATGTGGAAAACCCAAAACCTCAAGGTTACCACGTGGAATTTCCCTTATTTTTATTTATTTCTTTTATGTTTATTTACAAATAACTATTATTAATTAATATATTTTAATTTTGAATGTGGGGAAGGTAATGAAAGAGAAATCAATATGAAAAAGACAAGTACAAATCTTACATTTATAAAGCCCTTTTGAAAAAAGAAAAATAAACATAACCCCACATGATAAAGTTATTCTTGCATTTGGACAATAGGACCAGGATAAGGTGCAAATATAAAAATTAATAAGAGGCTGAATGTTGGAATTCTAATGTGAGTGCCTTAATCAAACCTAATTTATACCAAAGCTATAAAGTTTAAAGTAAAGCACCTTCCAATCATCCAATAATTAACTTTAGACAAAGCTGGAATGATCTTTAAAATAATACCTTAAATTTACCCCTGCTTCCCATAAAACTAAACTATTTTATATACTCTCACCTATTCATTTAGATATCCCATTTGACTCGTTACTGGCTTATAATATGAGTAAAAAATTGACCCCACCTCTAATACCGTCCGAAATCGACATGTATTCGACTCGTTGGTTGACCCGAGGTGAAGTGACCTGTAACCGTCGAAATTCGACCTAATGTTGACCCGTAACCCGACATATACTCGATTATTTTAGACCAATAATTGACCGGTACCCGGCTCGAGAACAACCGACACCCGAGATTGATCCGACAATGTGGTTAACCGAACTCGATTTGCACCCGACATGTTACAACTCGAACCCGTCTTTAACCCGATAGGTACTTGACATAATCCCACCCAAAATGACCTATAATCAACATTCGAGATTAACCCGATGATGTGATTAAGCGATATAATTTGATTTAATTGTATCAAGTTTAATTCGGTTAATAATAAGTTTGAATGAATTGAATCAAGTATAGTTTAGTTAAAATTAAACAATAAATGTACGCCCACAATTAATCTTATCGACTTTTTCTTAGGCTAAACCAAATTTGTCTAGTAACCGAAAACTTAATTAACTGAATACAACCCTTCATTCTTCAATCCCAAAAGATTTCAACATAAAATAATTGTGTAATAACCATAAATTTCATTCAACATAATAAAACTCAATTGAATTGGATTTTAATCGACTTGAATTCCGAGAAGAACTAAATGCACAACTCAAAAATGATATAATCGATCAAAAGTGAACCGAACCAAAATAATTTGAATTAACGTTAACCTAAAACAAAAAATGACCCGACCCATAGGCTAATCGAACTCGATTCGACCTGCACCATAACCGATTTGGATCCGAATTGTATTAACCGAACCCAATACAGATCCAAACGTAATGGATATGACCCGAAACCGAAATCGACCCGGTGTGGTATTAACCCGATATAGACCCGCACTCAATTGGACCCGTAACCGAATCTACCCGATTCAAAGCGCTAAATCACCTGGGAAAAACCGAACCAGAGAATATTCGAACCCGATGAAATCCGACACAAAACCCGACCGAGTAACCGAATTTACAGCCCTAAATATGTATGCACCTCGTGTTTTTCCGATTATGTGTTGACGGTAAGTCAAATTCAATCACATAAATTCTTGTTTTTAAATATTTTTTAGATTCGTAAATATTTTAATAATTAATCCTTTTATTTGCCTGCCAACTTTTGGATATAATTATCTTGTGTCAACGTAATTTATCTTGAGAATTTGATTTTGATTTTTATTTTCATGTTATTTCTCAATTTTAATTAATAAGTACATTTTGGACAACTCTAGATTTATATACATAAACGTTAATAATGACATCATAATTATACCAATTTGACAGGGTATATTATTAATGCAACTTTAAGGTAAGCAAGATAATGAGCAATGCTTTGTTTTATTAGTTCAAAAAAAAAAAGCAATATTTTGTTATAGTGCTATTTATAGATTTATAGATAAGAGCTCAAAAACCCATAAAAAAAAAGAGTGCAGCAGCTTCACTTTGATTCACATGCTTTCCACTTTCCAACAGACATTAAATCTATACATTTTTAGTATATATTTCTTCATCCCACAAGCAAAGCATAATAATAAACACATTCCCTTCTTATACTTATTACTTATACCCTTTTTCTTCTTACCAAAACTTTACTTCTTTCTTTCACTTAACAGATTTTTTTATTTTCAGTCCAAATTTAAACAATCATAATGCGTACAGGAGGATGTAGCATACTACAATCCTTAACACCCGAAGCAACCACCATTGTTAAGCAAGCAATAAATCTTGCAAGAACAAGAAACCATGCACAAGTTACACCAATACATATTGCTACCATTATGCTATCTTCACCTGCGGGTCTTCTTAAATCTGCTTGCTTAAAATCTCACCCACATCCTCTTCAATGCAAGGCTTTACAGCTTTGTTTTAACGTTGCTTTAAACCGTTTATCCAGCATTACTCCCAACCCCATCCTTGGCCCACATTCTCACTATCCTTCTCTGGCAAATGCCCTAATGGCTGCCTTTAAACGGGCCCAAGCCCATCAACGACGTGGGTCTATTGAAACCCAACAACAGCCCATTCTATCCTTAAAGATTGAGACTGAACAACTTGTTATATCCATCCTTGATGATCCTAGTGTTAGTAGGGTTATGAGGGAAGCTGGTTTTTCTAGTACCCATGTCAAGTCTAATCTTGCTTCATTAGATACTTCCTCTCAATTAACCAATAATCAAAATTTTGGTACAATTATAGCATCTTCAAGTGAAGATGTTTCAAACATGATTAACATGTGGGCTAAAAGAAAAGAGAAGATGAGTGTTGTACTAATAGGAGAGTGTTTAAGTAGTTGTGAAAGTGTAGTTAAAGGAGTTAAAGAAAGGGTTGAAAGAGGAGATTTAAATGTACCATTAGAGTTAAGATATGTACAATTTCTAAATTACCCATTATCTATTATGAAGAATCTTTCAAGGGAAGAGATTGATTTGAAGTTTAGAGAGATTAGATGTGTGTTAAAGGGGTGTATTGGAAGAGGGGTGGTTTTGTATTTAGGTGATCTTAGATGTGTGGCTGAATATTGGGCTTATTATGGTGAACAAAGGAGACATTATTATAATTGTCCTAATATTGATTATATTGTCATGGGTTTAAGGAGATTACTTTTCGGTAATTTGGATATTAGTGGAAAATTATGGCTAATGGGTATTGCTACTTTTAAATCTTATTTGAAGTGTAAATCAGGAATTCCTTCTTTGGAAACACTTTTGGATCTTTATCCTCTTACTATTCCTGCAGGAACTTTGGATCTTAGTCTCAATCTTGATAGGTAATGAATAAAATATTAATTTTTTGAAAAAATTGGCATAAATTGTTCATTTTTTGTTAATTCCATCTCAATAATCATCTTTAGATTATTTTCCAATAATATAACATTTTTTCTTAGTTCGATTTGAATAGTAATCCAACATTTATTTAGTTTGTCAGCAGCATAACTTATTATTACTTATCATTAGTAATATGGTATGTTGTCGGCAAATGTATCATAACGGATAGATTATTACAAAATTATCTAAAAGTAGGATTATTTATAACGAATGGGTAAAAAGTTTGGATTATTAATGTCAATTTTTTCTATTTTCAATTTAACTAAACCCTAATTATGGTTTTTTTTTTTGGTATTAATTAGTGTTAATTCTGCTGTCTTTCCTGCTTGTTTTCAGTTCATTACAGGAGGAAAAGAAAAGTGATGTCTCAGTAGAGCGTATCAGGTGGCCACTAGTTGAAAATAAAATTGATAAGGAGCTTATTTGTTGTATAGATTGTTCCACCAATTGTCATCGAGAAGTGCGAAACTTAGCTGCTAATTATAAAAATAGTGAATCAACTACCACCAAGATCAACACCACAACCACTAGCTCAAGCTTACCATCATGGCTTCAAAAGTGCAAACTAGAAACCAAACAAATCACCAATCATGAGGTAAATTATTTAGTTCAACTTCTTTCTATTACTCCCTCTTATTCACCATATATATCTTATTTACTTTTTGCATTCTATTCAATGTATTTTTATATTAAAATATCATTAAATATAAAAATTATAAGAATTATTAATAAAATTTACATTATGATAGACTAAATAAGATCCCATACTAAGCCATGTATTAACGTAAAAGATTAAGAATAAAATACATATTAAAATTAAACAACAAATAGTGTCCAAAAAGTAAATATATACAGCTAGCCTCCTGAGAGACTGTCTTTTTGAAAGACGTCTCTCAGGCCCAATCCATTAAAGCTTATAACCTACATTTACTCTACATTTTTCCTAATGGGCCAACCCAATTAGAGATGGACTCTCACAAGAATTTCTGATATATAAATGGGATACATGTGAGAAATAAGAGGGAGTATTTTTGTTTCTCAAAGTTATCAAGAATATTTGTAGAGCCCTATAGAAGGCGTAAATATAGACCTCTTATGATTAAATAGAAAACAAATTTACAATTCTATATTTTTAACTAGCTACTTAAAAAAATAATAAACAAAATGGTAAAAATAATTAACCTTTTTAAAAAATGAATTATTAATAATGACATCAATGATATATGTACAAATGTATCTAAATATATATGGTAGAGACGGATAATTAATGTAAGTTAATAGTGTTATTTGCTACTAAAAATGGTTTTTCTTGTAGCAAATTTGCTCATGACTCTTTGTTGCTTGTTTGCATTATTTAAACAAAAGCTGACATATATTTTGATGTTGTCATTTTGTTACAACAGGAAACGATGCAAATCAAAGAGCTTTGCAAGAAATGGAACTCAATATGCAGCACAATTCATAAAAGCTTCAATTATGCAGAAAAGACCATTAATTTCTCATCATCTCCTCCTTCATCTCCCACTTCAGGATCATCCTATGATAAGCACAAAATCTATTTTCATGATTCAAAATCAACCACAACCAGTAGCTGGCCAATCATGTATGAGCCCAAATGGGCATCCAAAGAGCACCCATTTTTCCTATCCAATCTCGAAACAAAACCCGAACTTATATCGAATCCCAACTCCACACCAAATTCAGCATCATCAAGTGAAGCAACAGAGGTCATCATAGACACACCATCCTCATTTCCTCAACCCAAAATCAATAAGAACAACCCAGAAAACTTAAAGGCAATGTGCTTAAGTTTAGAGAAAAAAGTTCCATGGCAGAAACAAATAATCCCTGAAATTGCAACCACAATTCTAAAAATAAGATCAGGGGTGATAAAAAGGAAGAAAAAGATGGAAACTTGGCTGTCTTTCATGGGTGTAGATGAAGAAGGGAAATTAGCCATTGGAAGAGAGTTAGCCAAGCTTATATTTGGGTCTTATAACAGCTTCAAAACACTAGATTTGAGCAGTTTTTCTTCAAGTGATGAATTGAGGACTAAAAGACTAAGAGATGAAGCATATGGTGGTTATCTAAAGAGATTTGCTGATGCAGTGAAAGAAAATCCTCATCAAGTGTTTTATTTAGAGGATATAGAGCAAACTGATGATGGGTTCCAAAAGGGTGTTAAGAATGCTATAGAGACAGGTGAAATTAAGCTTTCTAATGGGGAGAAAGTATTAGTAGAAGATGCTATTGTGATATTCAGCTGTGAGGGTTTTAGTTCAGGTTCAAGAGCATGTTCTCCTAATAGTGTGAAAAAGAAGTTGAATGGGAATGATGATCAAGAATTGAATGAGTTTGATAAGGATGTTACTTCATGTTTTTCTCTTGATTTGAATGTTACATTTGAGAAAGGTAAAAAATGTGTGGCTTCAGTTGGGAATTATAGGATTTTGGATTTGGTGGATAAACAAATCTTTTTTAGGACTAAAATGTTGTAGAAGAAGAGTTGGTTGACAGAGGTTCTTTCATTTGGTGTTTATTTCATAAGTTTTGTTGGGTTTATTAGTCATAAAATTGGGTGGTATGGTTAATGGTATACAATGCAACAATGTTAGTTAAGGGATGGTATACAGGTTGAACTAATATCAATGTAAACCTTCATGAATCATGTGTTAATAACTTGGTAGATATAGTGTTGTACATTTTGTTCTAATATAATTAACCTTGGGCTTGCATACTTTGTGTGCATCATTAATGCGTCTACATTGAACTATAGGTTGTATAATGTTATTGTAACGGATTGTGCAAGATGGATGCAACTTAAATTTTAACTCACAACCCGACTCATTGTAACCCCATGTTAGTTGGAAATTCCGACTAAATTCCTATCAAACAAAAGTTAATAGGTACTTACGATTGACTGCTATTTGAATGACCCAAAAAAAAAAAGTCGAAAATTTTCAACTACCTTTTCAGTCGGTAGTTAGTCAGTACTCTTTGAGCAGGAATGGTAATTGGTGACCAATCAGAGATTTGAATTTTCATATTCCCGCCCAACATTATTTTTCATTTATAACTAGCATCATTGTTTTCTACCTTAGTTTGATAATGTTTTCGCTAATGTACAGTCGTCTTTACATATTCAAGAAGATCTGAACCCTCAATTAAGATAGTATGTTGAACACTGCCAACTTACGATTGTACGCAGGTTGTGAAAGTCACACTCAGTCCTCGGATGTCAATAATAGGAAGAATGGTGAGTTTGAAGTCATACTTTCCTATGCCTGGTTGGATTGTCGGTAGAGAAAATTGATTGTTCTCTTAATGGTGTATGATATATTAAGGATGCACAACGAGTAATTATGCTTCTAGATGGATACCAGACAAGGGTCGTAATAAGACCCCTAGAAAGTAGTTTCATTACTTTTCCCTCGACCCTAGGTTTACAACAGTTGTATGCTTCTACGACTACTCAAACAGTGAAGCCTGTTGACATTCAATGCCATATATCCAGATTTTGCGAAGGAGATAAAAATGTGAGAATAGGATTATGTACATATGTTTTCAACCCATTTGGCAGCTCGATTCAATAATATTCAAGTCGGCCCGTAATCTTATAAGTCCATATAATTTTCCGCCCTAGATGTTAATGAAGACGCAGTATACGTTGTTAACGGTGATTATCTCTGGTTCTAACAATCGAAAACATAAGATTGACTTGTACCTAAAGTTATTGATACACGACTTGAAGTTGTTGTGGGAAGATGGGATCCAAACGTTTGACGTATCTAAGAGAGACAACTATCAGCTTCGTGCGGCATTGATGTGGACAATCAACGACTTCCCAGCTTATTCGATGATGTCGGGGTAGAGTACATTTGCATGTACTTTAAGGAGGATTTCAATATCGTATATTTAAGACATAGCAAAACAGTGTGTTGGTTCGACTCATATAGGAGATTTTTAGATAACTGGCCAGTACCGCAGAAATTGGATAAATTTCTGTCTTGGAGCTGTTGAGAAAAATAATCGACGCAACATCCGTAAGAGAGATGAACTGCTAGAGGAGTTGGATCGTTTTGGGTATTTACGGGTATTTGAAGATGATGCATCTTAATATAACATGGATATCAACAAATATAGTGTTAGCTGGAAGAAGAGAAACATAATTTGGGATCTAACGTATTGGAGAACAAACATAATTTGTCAAAATTTAGACGTTATGCACATTGAGAAGACTTTTTTGACAACATTTTCAACAAATTGATGGGTGTATAGAGGAAAACAAAGGATCATGCACGTCAAGATTTAGCGGACCTAGGCATCCGATCTTAACTCATATATCCATCCCTAAGGCCTCATACACACTTAATAAATAATAAATGATTGTCCTTTTAGAGTGTCTTAAATCCTGATGGGAATGTTTCTAATTTAGCCAGGAATATTGACATGGCTAACATTAGATTTTTTGGATGAAGGGTCATGACTGTGATGTGTACATGCAGCAATCAATTTCCATAGCATTTCGGGAATTGCTGCTAGCCAACTTATGCAAAGCTCTAACAGAAGTTAGAATGTTCTTTAGAAGTTTGACATCTCCAAAGCTTAGTGAAACAAACATGTGGAGGTTGGATGAGGAAATACCAATGGTGTTGTGTAAATTATAGACTATATTTCCTTCAACATTATTCTTTGACGTTATAGTACATCTCTCTGTTCACTTGTTTATGAGGCAAGAATTGTTGGTCCGGTATATTGTTTTGTAAAGTGTAAATTAAATTAATGTAACTTGGAATTAAATTGCAATGTTTAAATTAGAGACTATATTTAATTTTTTTTGTATAGTGCTTCTATTATTCTTTAATGTATATATTAGTATATAACTTAAATAATCATATGATTGATCAATTGATAGTAAGTGGCACTTTACGATTTAGTAGTACAATAGAATCATTACTATTACTTTATATAACATCATAATAATCAATAAAGAGAACTTGAAAGGGATCTCATAAATACTTTTAATAATGGTGGGAATCATAGAAATAAATAGTAATCCCTCCTATTCATTTTAATAGTCTCATTTGACTGGGCACATTTGCCAATGCAATAATTTCATCGTTAATATCTCTAATTGTGTATAATTATAAATCGTAAAAAGTTGATATTAATGATTTTTGCATTAAAATGAATCAAAGAAGACCTCACTTGACAATATTATAACTATAGATTAAGAATAAAATACAAATTAAGAGTGCTTGATGAATAGTGTCAAAAGTCAAATGAGACTAATACTTTGAATAGAAGGGAGTATGATATTAGTATAGTTTAAAGGAATTCATTCGGATTATCAAATCGGTTTCGGATCATGTATTTAGGATCATGTTTATGTCGAATTTTGTGACCTCATCGATTTTACGTCATTCAACTCTACTTTTAATGTTGGTTCAATATCGAATGGCCTATAGAAAATCCGATAAATGTATCTAGTTGCAGCGTTTTGGTTCTTACTTGGTTATACAAAGTCTAAAATAAAAAAATAAAAAAAATGTATCTATTATCAACTCTCAACAGGAGAAAGTGCACTAGGTGTTAGTGTAAAAACAAAAAGAAGAATCTTATAAATGTTTGGATCAATGCAAAGAGATGTTGGTTGATTTGCTTTATGATCACAAAAGTCGAGCCACATCATGACATTCTTGAACCTTTATTTCATAACAAGCATATACTTTGATCACTCTACCATTCTTTCTAACTTTACACTAATTAATCATTTCTTTCAATTAACAAAAAAAAATATTCTATGGGATAAATTTTAAGGTATTTGGGTTTTCCACTAGATAATTAATGTTTTTTGAGATTTACCCAAATAAATTTATGTGACCTTTTTACCTATAAAACGTTTGGAAACGTTAATTTAGTACTCCCTCCAACTCATTTCAATTGTCTCATTTCCTTATTTAGGCAATTCACTTCAATTGTCTCATTTCTATTTTTGCCAATGATTTTTTTACCAAAATACCTCATGTTTACACAAGTAATGACCAATGGGACAATTGAATTGAATTGGATGGAGTATATTCAATGATTGTTGTGCCAGTTTAACCTTTTTACTATAGCTTATGCATCAGAAGCTTATACAACACTTGATTTTCCCCAAAAACATAAACCCCAATTATTCCATTTTCCCCGAAAACACAAATCCTATTTTTTCAATTCTCCTTCTACTACCAAATTGGAATTCCTTTTTTAATCTCTTCCGTTGGAAATGAATTTTTTTTGTATTTCTTCTTCAAATTCGCTTGGAAACAAAAATGAAGTGGTTTGGATTAGAACAAGGATATATAACTGCATACCAACAGTTTAATGCTCAAATTTGTAATTTTGGAGACGAGATTTGGTGAATTTCTGTTTTGAATTTGGGGAATTAGGATTAGAAAATTAGGATTAGGAAAATAGGAAAAATGTGATTTTGAAATGTGTTTCGATGTTTTCAGTTTCAAAACCATTGCATTGCATTCTTATTAAATTAACATTTTCAAACATTTAATAAGTAAAAAGGTAATGGAGGTATGATTGGGTCAACCTCAAGGTTACGGCGTGGATTTCAAAAAAGCTTTGGTTACCACGTGGAAAATTATTCCCATAAAAAGATTTAAACTGGTGGCATTTTAAATGGTGAATCGCATTAATAGGCGCAATCAGTTTTAAAGCTTCGAAATTAACATTTGATAATGTTTTTGTGTGCAAAAAGGTCACGGTGGAACAATTACGTAAACCTCAGGGTTACCGCATGGATTTTTTAAAAATTTTGGTTACCACGCGTGGAATTTCCCAAAAGTTTATGTATCAATTTTTAGGTGTAAATTCAGGTTACAAAATTAATAGAAAAACCATAAACTTACTTTGAAAAAAAATAAAAGTTATATGATGCTAAAACTTTACAACTACTCCTAAAGAATATAATTTACAGATATTATTACATTTTTACATCAAGAATTTTATATGTATCTTGTTGAATAAACCATGTTTTATTATGTTAGATTTTTTCCTAACAATAAATCCTGCGAGAGACCGCATTGTGGCGAGATCGCTCACACAAGAGTGGTTCTATTTCGATTTTTTTATAATTTACTAAAAACATATAAATTCGGGACAATAAACAAAAGTTTATGTCGCCAATGGCGACAAAAATGACTACAAATACCTATGTACCATGCTGCCGACAAATGTTTTTTGTCGCCAACTTTAGCGACGGAGGCATTTTTACGTCCAACTTTTTGCCAAATGCATGGGCAGAAAAAAACAATTCAATGTTGAATTAGAAATTGTTATTTATTTGTCGCCAACATTGACGCTAAAGTATTGAAAGCGACACATAAATCACATTTGAATTCTGTATGAGGGAAATTTCAGTTATATATAGAGATGTAATGTTTCGGAAATAAACACGAATCCTTATTTTAAGATTATTTTCATCAAAAATTAATATCTTGCGCATTTGAATTCTCTGAAATTATAAGGTACATTTATAAAATCTATAGTTTCTATATATATAAAAACACATAATTTTAAAAGTAACTATGTTAAACAAAAAAAGTAACAATTAATCTATGATATAAATTTTTAGAATGTTCTTACATTATAAAATAGTATCTTTTTTGTATATATAATAACAAAATAAATTCAAACAAAAATCATTCTCATCCTTTTTTTTTTGTATATATTAAAATGTTCGTTTAGATATCTGTAAGAGTACATTCAGTCTATGTTTATTTCTCTTCGCCCATAATTATCTATTAAATCTTGCTCAAAACGGGTGGATCGGTCCATACACAATAGATACACAAAAACTTCAACTCACCATATTAAAATAATTTACTAAATTGCTTTTACAATATTTGTAAAATAGATTAATAAAATGAAGTGTGGTTAATTAGATAACGAAGAAGATAATAAAAGGTAAAGTGTCTCTACAGTTTGATCGGATGTAAAAAGAAAGATATCCCACAAGAAAGGACAAGCTTCCATAGTAGCCTTAATCTTTAATGAGATAATAAAGAAGGAATAATGAACAAGTTTGAAAAGAATAAGGAGGGAACAGTATTGAGACAAAGTTTGTACAGCTTAAACTACTTTTTACAGCCTTTAGACTTGAACGTTAAAAAATATGGTCGGAAACAAACGGCTATTCTTCCTCTTTTTCTTTTCTTTATGCTTTTCTTTTTCTTTCTTTCTTTTTCTTCATTTTTTTTGCGTCTTTCTCTTCAACAATCCCCTTTCTCCTGAATCAAAGCATGCTGCTCGGATTTTTCTTGGATCTTGCAACTTAATTAATTAGCGTTTTAATATCAAAGATGTTTAACAAACGACGGATAGCCATAGCTGGTAGCTCTTTACGTACAGTAACTGAGTTGACTAACTTATTTTATTAACCGATTTGATCAGTTGATTGGAACTCGTTGCTATGAGCTAGTTTGTTCAAAAACAATTTATTCTTAACAATTAGTTGTTTTAACCAGTTTACTAAATTAGTATTTTTGCTCGTTTGACTATTCAGTCCTCTATTTGTATTAATATAAATACTAAAATCGTACAATAAACTATTTTACCTGACATTCACAATTATTTGGGTAAGATATTGCAACATTAATAATTAACACAAGTATTAGAAAATATAGGGACTACCCAATTGTATTAATATGATTAAAGTAAAAAAAAAATATCAGGAATAAAATAACGTTTTGCTTATTTTCCTACAATAATACGAACTTTTAATTAACGATGAATAATATCAACTTCAAGGGCTTTTTCCATGAAAATCCTTAACATATGTTGAAAATCAAACTATAAGTGTGATTATAAGAAAAAAAATGGTAAATAAGTTAATAAATTAAAGTTGGTGTTATTCTAGAAAAATATCCCCTAAGTTGGTATTATTCATGGATAATCAATAGTTAATATTGTTGTAAGGAAATTAACAAAAAGTTCTATTATTCACGGTATTTTTTCCAATTTTTTTTTTAAAATGTGCACATAAAAGTTATAAAGCTAGTGATTAGAGTGTCCAAAATAAAAATATGGTAAAGATTAGAAAACTAACTGAATAATGTTTATGGCAAATTTATGGGGGACAGACAATATAATTTTCAGTCATTTTAGTAGCAAACTAGAATAACTAACACAAACTTCTAACGTAAATAATGTTTGCAAAAAATAGGTTGTATCGTTTTACTGGAAACATAGCTCATTTCGTAAGCATGCATTTTTTTTCTTGAAAATTTTTGCTTAGGTAATAGCTTAGCCCATTGTACCATCATGGAGCCATTTTTCAATCATCAAGATCATCATTAAGCCCCTTAGTGCGATTATCTGAGTGCACGTATTTTTCTTCGGCCTTTTTTAAAAGGAATGGAGGGTATGATTTCTCCGTTATCTTCATCTCCTGACTGTGAAATATAAAAGATATAGAGTTGATGACTATGACTATATGACTATATTTAGTATGTTTATGATCTTTAAGAAAAATCAATATAATTTTTTATTTACAAGATTTGGTAAATTGCAACCAACAACCATCAAACATTAGTATATTAACAAAGACAATAATTAAGTTGTGCTTTAGTAAAGTATATAAAAAATAAAAATGTAAGCATTAAGTTAGAATATTTGGATTATGGCAAACCTAATCTAATTAGAAGAATGAGATAATCTCTAAAATGAAGGAATAATAATGTACCTTAAAAAACGCAAAAGTAAAGAGTAAAAAAAAAAAGGTGGGCATGAAATAAATAAAAATGTGTAAGGATCCAAATATGATTTGGGAGTGATGATGTTATTCTTTTATGCTTTATAGTTTTGAGAGATCCAAGGCCAATACGTCGGCATGCATTGCAGAACATATATCACTAAAATTTATTCAAAAAGACTTCTTCAGTGTTTGGATGACTACATCATCAGTCAAAAAGGAAGCTGCAAGTTTGTATGTTTGTAAACCTGAATTTTTTCCCAACTGTTTTTTCTTTTATGTGCTTAACTTTTGCTATTCAAGGACCATAATTTTTTTATAAGAATTATGATTATCATCTTTATAAAAAACTTGTTATCACTTTTTAAGAAAAATTCTAAATTCATCCTAACTAGTAATTAGAAAAAGTAATACTCCCTCCTATGCAGCCAAAATGGGACATTTGACTTTTCACGGATTTTAAGGTGGGTCAAATTGGGTCCCATTGAGTAGAAGAGAGAGATATTATGGGTTTTAATTAATTGATTAGGGAATTAATGATTTCCTCCTTTTTTCGAAAATAATGGTTGGAAGATTTAAATGTAGAATATTTTACACCCAAAAAATTACATAAACGTTTTTTTAATAGCCGAATATTACATTGTTCGGGTTAAATTACAAAATTACATTGTTCATACCAATACATAATGAAAATTACATTGAATAAACTATTCTAACTCCCCAAGCTTTCTCAAATCTTCGACGGCCTCGGTATAATTCATTTCGTTCTTGATCATGTGCGTGCGAATTTTTTTCAGATCAGCGACTTCAGATTTAACACGTTAAAAACAAATCGATGCATTAAATTTCTCAAAAAAATGCCACGTTATTTTAAACAGCCAAAATTTCAATTTATTTGTAAAAAAAAAAAAGCATCATTGTACAAATCCCATTTTGAATGAAATTCAATGAAATGTCCAAAAAAAATCAAACACAGGCGCCAAATGCAAGAACAGCAGGATTGAAACAGAATGCCAAAAATCAAACACAGGCGCCAAATGCAACAGCTGCATTATTGAAACAGAATGCCAAAATGAAAACACAGGCGCCAAATGAAACAGCATCCCAAAATAAAATGGCGCCAAGAGTATACCCAATGAACAAACCAACAGAATGCAATAAATACAGCATCAACAAGAAGCATTCAATGCACTCAAACCAATCCAAAAAAAATGGTGGGAACCAAAAATTTAGATAGCCACCAAAAAACCCAAATAATGCAAAAATTACTTAGCAAATTAAACAAAAAAAGGAGACCAATGTTAGGTACAATTAATGAGATAGCAAGTGAGTACAATGTCAGTAGGAAAAGAATCACAAGATTGTGGCAAGAGGTTCACAAACAAATGGAGAACAATAACACTGCCATAAACCTAAACAACAAGAGGGTTGGGAGACAAGCTCCTAACAAAATCCAATTTGATGACGAAAAATTCAAATCAATCAAGTTTGAGCTCAAAGGTACTCAACACTCAGTGGCAAAACAGATGGAAGTGTCACAGTCCACTGTATGTAGGTGGAAGAAGGACAGAATTATACGCAAGCACAAAAACGCCATTAAACCAACACTCAATGACAACAACAAACTACACAGGTTATCCTTTGCATTATCTAAGTTGCAATATGATGAACACAATGATACATTCAAATGTAAACCACACACAAACATTGTTCACATAAATGAGAAGCACTTTTATTTAACACGAGAATCACAGACCTATTACCTAGCACCAGGTGAGATTGAACCACATAGGGAATGTCAATCAAAAAGATTCATCCCAAAGATTATGTTCATGTGTGCAGTTGCAAACCCTATTTATTTATCTAATGGTGATGTATTTTTTGATGGAAAGATAGGAATATGGCCATTTATTACTCAAGAACCTGCGAAAAGAAGTTCAAAGAACAGAAAGAGGGGGGAATTGGAGACCAAACCAGTGCAATCAATAACTAAAGAGCACATGAGAGATATGTTTATCACTAATGTCCTACCCACAATAAGAGCAAAGTGGCCACACGGAATGTCGAAGCACATTTTTATCCAACAAGATAATGCAAAGCCACACATAGCACATAATGATAGTGAATTCATGGAGGAAGCAATGAAAGACGATTTTTTTATACAACTTGTACAACAACCACCCAATTCACCCGACAAGAATGTACTAGACCTAGGTTTTTTTAGGTCAATCCAGGCTTTGCAATATCAAAACGCAGCCTATAATGTACCCCAATTACTAAGTGCTGTGAACAATGCATTTGAAAATTTAAGTCACAAGTGTTTGCGTTTTGTGTTCATTACACTACAAGCTTGCATGATTGAAACAATGAAAAAACAAGGGGGTATAGATTATCATATCCCACACACGAATAAGACAAAGGCTGCAAGGGAAGGGACTTTGCCAGACACTCTAAGTGTTGATAAACAATTAGTGTTGGACTCACTACAACACTTATTCACCAGAATTAGTTCACAAACAATGCAGCAGTTGGTTGACATGATAGGGTATCAAGGGGGTATTGATGAACAACAGAACACCACAGAAACTCATCAACAATTAGTGACAACATCAGAAACCCAGCAGTTACCAACAACAACAGAAAACTTACAGCAACTATTCACAACAACAGAAACCCAGCAGCAACAATTCACAACAACAGAAACCCAGCAGTAACAATTCACAACAACAGAAACCCAGCAGCAGCAAGAACAGAACAGGGGGCAGTGATGAACAAGAGACAACGAATGTCTTACCCACAACCACTTACCAGTTGAAGAAAATCATTTTTTGGACATGTTTTTGAGATCTTTAAAATGGGATGTTTCAGATCTAAACAACAAATGTAAAAACTTTTGTTGTTGTTTACAATGAAACATTTGTACTCAGGTTTACAATGAAAAAATAGAAAAAAAGTGGTTGTTTATTTTCAAACTCTCAGAATACTTAACAAATTCAAATCACTGAGCAAAACGAACATTATTGCGCTTAAGTTTTGGGAAAAATTTCCAAACCCTAATTTTTTTGTTCGTTTTTTTGTGGCAAATTTAAGTGCTCACAAAAAAAAAATCATTGAGCCACATGCATTGAAATTTTTAACGCAAAAGAGCAAGAATAAAACATCATCAGTCAAAAACGCACCCACAAGAACAGAAACATACTCGAAAATGGGCCAAGCTTATCAAGCCATTCTTCATCCTCACAATCAGTGTTAGAAAACACAGCATCAACACAAGTATACTCTGGAGTGTAGATGGGCTCTCCTTCAGAGTCTAGTTCTCTACCCCACTTAGGATCTGTCTCAACTGAAGACTCATACGAGTCATAATAGTCATCATCATAATACTTAGGGTTTGAGTGAGGGGACTTGTAAATTTTCAGAGGGGATACTTCAGGTGAGGAATTAGGGTTCTTAATGGGTGAAGTAATGGGAGGACTTTTAGGGTCGTCCATGAAAGAGAAGAGAGAGAAGTGTTCTAGATTGAAGAAGAAGATGAATAGTGTCGTAGAGGAATTAGGGTTCTTAAGGTTGAAGATCTGGGTTTTGAGGGTGAACAACAAGAGAGAGAAGAAGACTCTGGAAGATGAGAGGTGGGAGATGAGAGGGCACATATAAAATGGAGGGAAATGGGGTGGGTTAAGTAAATAGGGGTATAGATTATGTTAGATTAATTAAATATTTGGGAATAAATTAGATAGTTTTAATAAGGTTAAAAAGTAAATAGGTAAAGTAAATAAGGGTATAAGGGTAAAAAATCCATCCCAAAAAAGGAAATGGGACATTTGGGGTGACTTGACCCAAAAAGGAAATGGGACATTTGAGCTGAATAGGAGGGAGTATAAATTAAAATAAAGCTGGTTGGATATGCCAATTCGCCTATGATTATTGATTTGATTTGAGAATCAATTCGTGTCTCATTTGAAAAATGTTGGCAAGGTAGTGCATTTGATTCCCGATGTCCCGTTTTCTAGCTCTCTTCTTTTTACCTTAGTCTATCAGTATGGAAGTTCCAAATTCAGCTAAATAATCCTACTAAACTAATAAAACGTTTACTTTCGTACTTATAATACTCACTTTTATCTGTTTAATGTTTGCATATTGTTTTCAACTTCAAAACTTACACTATGGGTTAGACCAATCAAATATTACATCAATTTTTTTAAACTTTATAAACTATTACCATTTTGTCATTTTTAATTGTTTGAGTATAATATTGCATAATCATGACTTTAAAAGTTTTCTAAAGCCGAATATCATCATCATCATCATACCCAGTGTTCCCGCACATAGATAGATCTATGGTCAGGGTCTGGGGAAGGAAGATCGACGGCGTCTCATACCCCTAAGGAGAGGGCGGTCAAAGGAGTCCTTCGGCTCCAGGAGGGTCTTCAAAGATAGGAACCTGCAAATAACCGAAATCCTGCATCTTACACCCACGTTAGCCAAGCATAGGAATCAACTAACCGCAACCATAGTAAGTGACTTACACAGCTACAAGGATACATACAAATAACTAGGAAAACGGTACTGGTAAGAGTGGAGGTAAAGAGCGATGGCGAAAGGCGAATAACAGAACAGAAACAGACAAGTCTAGTAATCTAGGACATAGATAAGGCGCCATCATTTGGACCTATCCCTGGTCAAGTCCTTAGAGAGGTGAAGTTCGTGCAAGTCGCTTTTAATCTGCACCTCCCACGTCTTCCTAGGTCTTCCTCGGTTTCTCTTGCCCTCCACTATGATGCACTCGATCCTTCTTACTGGGGCGTCATGGGCGCTTCTCTACACATGCCCAAACCATCTCAGCCTGTTCTCCCGCATCTTTGCAGAGATAGGTGCAACTCCTAACTTCTCCCTAAACTCCTGATTTCTTATCCTGTCCATCATAGCCTTACCACACATCCATCTCAGCATGCGCATCTCTGTTACATCCATCCTTTGATCGAAAACCTTCTTTACAGGCCAACATTCTATCCCGTACAACAAAGCCGGCCTAATTGCCACGCGATAAAATTTACCCTTTATTCTACTAGGGAATCTTTTATCACAAAGCACCCCAGACGCTGCTCTCCACTTAAGCCATCCTTTCTATATACGGCTAGTAACGTCACCATCAATCTCCCCATTACTCTGAATAACTGAACCCAGATATTTGAACTTAGACGCACATGCAACTACTTCTCCCCCGATGGACACCTCTGGCTCCCCTAACGATTATGTCCCACTGTAGTCACATCGCATGTATTCTGTCTTTGAACGGTTTATGCGCATCCCCCTTACCCTCCAAGGCTTCCCTCCATTCTTCCAATTTACTATTAGCCTCCTCCTTAGTTTCTGCGGCCAAAACGATATCGTCGGCAAAAAGCATACACCATGGTACGGTTTCCCAGATGGATTTGGAGATTTCATCCATAATGACCGCAAAGATGAAAGGACTAAGTGCTGATCCCTAATGTAGGCCCACTCTAATACTGAAAGTCTCTGTTAACCCCACTGGTGTCTGAATGTTAGTCGAAACTCTGTTATACATATCCTGTATAACCTCAATGTATCGTGATGAAATACCTCTATTCTTGAGGCTATCCCAAACGATGCTCCGTGGTATGCTATCATATGCTTTCTCTAGGTCGATGAACACGAGATACAAATCCTTCTTTCGCTCCCTATACTTTTCCATCAATCCCCTCAAAATATGAATTGCCTCGGTTGCTGATCTTCCCGGCATGAAACCAAATTGGTTCTCTCTAATCACCGTCTCCCGTCTAATTCTTTTCTCAATAACTCTTTCCCACAGTTTCATAGTGTGGCTTAGGAGTTTGATACCCCTATAGTTTCCACATTCTTGTGCATCGCCCTTGTTCTTGAACAATGGGATAACTGTGCTAATCCTCCACTCCTCCAGCATCTTACTAGATCGCAAGATAACATTAAAGAGATTAGTAAGAAAAATCATTTGAAGACTCAACTCATTTTAATTGATGATAATTCAAAACACATATTAAATTAAACAATATATATAGTTGTTTAAGTTTGTCCAAAATCATATTAGATATATTTATTATTTCGTAATTATTATATGTTTTTTATTTTTCCCCTTTGAAATATTTTAATAGGTCAATTATATTAAACGTATGTTTTTATTTTGTTTAAGATACATAATAAACGTTTCTTATGGTTAATAGATCTACAAGTTTAAATTTGAAATTATTTGAATAAGTCTTTGGTTGAATAAGTCTTTCCTGTAATTAAGGAAGTATTTTTTGAATATTTACCTAAATATAGTAAAGGAATTTAAATTAAGACATATGAATTAGATTTGATCTAGGACCACACATTTAATTCTTGGTTTGTTAGATTTTAAATATTGTGTTTCAAATACTAACATGACAGATATCAAAGCTTTAAGAAAATCTAAAAATAGCATATAACGGATAATTGACAAAGTCATCCAGGAGCGCCTGCTTTGAACACGTCTTAAAAGGATTGATGAATGGTCTAGATTAACATATTGCTAGATCTACAGATGAGGCTTCGTTGGACTACACGAATATGTTGAGGCGTAACACTATAAATAGTGGTCTTCATCAAATGATTAAGGATGCAACACTCTCTTTAGTTTTTCTCTCTTCTTGAAATATAAGTCTAAGCATTCATATTGTGTTGTAATAACTTAGTCATCTAACTCTTACAATTGTATTAGGTTCTTAGAGTTTAAAAAGAGTTAGAATAATTTCTTTATACGCCTAGGTTTAGAATACTTTGTAAAGTGTTCAATCAATTGTCTCTATTGTGAGATTTGGGATTAGCTTTTGTTAAGGAAACTTGTAAGATGTTCTTCAAGGGGAAGAACGCGGTGAGTGAAGATAGAGAGATCTTCAAAGTCTCTTAAAGTTCTTTAATAAAAGGCGTTGAATCCTACGGGTTGAAAGAGAACCCTAGGCGGGGAATAGGCTATTTAGAGCTGAACCTCGTTAACATGTCGTTTGTTTTTAGTTAGTTAAATTCCGCATATAAAACAAAGATTTGTTATAGGACCTAAGATAGTTTCAAAAAAACTATTTTGAACGGTCTTACAAGATCTTGAGACTAACTTCAAGACGAAAACTTTTAAACGGGCATATTCTCTATTCACCCCCTAGAAAATATTCGATCTCTTATTAATCTTCATTATTTTTAAATATTTAACGCAAACTCTACATGCTATCTTACAACAAAAGAATCTTATATAAAGACAATCAATTTCCTCGCAAAAAGCATCGCTTAGGGCATATAGGACGAACATGCGACGAAAATAGTCAGTCGTTATATGCTTCGTCATTAAGACGACTTTCGTTGGAACTTTTATCGTCTTCGTGGATTGGAAAATTTCCCTTTCCTGTAGCTAAACTCTCACATGTTTTGCAACAACAGAGAATACTCGTGTGTAGTCGCAAGCCCTTCTACCAATGAACAACTCCGTCACAATTTCTATCGCCGACAGAGCCACAGATGTGATGACATCGTGTCATTGCGCGTCTGTCGCCAATATTTATATTTATTTATTTTTGGGTTTATATTTTATTAATAATGTTGAATTGAAAGTCAACCAATCATCAACATCGGGTAGGTGACTCATCTCTCCTTCCTTAGTATGGTGCTCTACATGTCATCTCATGTGAATAGTAGTTGCCGCTAAAGCATATAATCTTTGTAATCTGGAGTCAAGTGGAAAATAATGAAACTGTTGTCTTGAAACCTTATCACAAATTTATTTCTTCCCCGTCTAGATGTATCCCAGTCAAGGTTGTTCAGATCGAAAATCTATTCAGCATCGTTGAGGGGGTAGGATCGAAATAAGTAGAAACGAATTGTAGAATCGTGTGATCCTACAATTTGCATTAATATCCATTGAATAAGTGTTTAGAAATTGCATTTGTTCTTTTTCAAGTTTTATGTTGTAAATAAAATGTTTTTTAAATTCATCCATTAAATTTTAAAAATTAATATTTTAAATCATTTCAAACTACGAACATAGAAATACTTGATATTTATAGTTTTAATGATATAATTATTTTAATTATATATATTTACATAACTGAAATCTGGATTATATGACAAGAAAATTACAATTAAGACTACCCTTGTAGAATCAGATTGTTGAATCGTACCTATGAGCCAGACCTATTGCCTATTTTGAAACATAGGCTCATAGAATCGTAGATCAGGATCGTGATTCTAATAATCATGATCACAATTATGACAATGACTGGCATTCGCATCGATTTGTCAATATATCATGCACCCACTAGGACCACAAGTAATCTTCTGTACATATAATCTTAAGGCAGATGTTTGTTTCTTTGTGTCGTAGAAATTGTTTTTCGTTGTATTCTCTTCAAGCATAACTTCTTTTATTAATGAACATATATATCTCGTCGTATAACCTTTCTGGCACACGAAAGTTTTTCTTGAGGTTTGTCAATAACCCTATCTTAGACATTTTGGTGTAATTCTTGCAACCAGGATACAACGACATGTAAGCAGAATTTAGTGTCTAAAAAAGTTGTGTATACTGAGGATTTGGATCTTCCTCAACATGTATCGACGATTGTTCATTATCTCCAAGTACATCACTTAACTGTGTAAGGAAAAAATGCCAATAAGTGTCTTGAAATATAGTAGCACCTGTGTCGTACACCATCTGTGAGTACGAATGTAGAATATGTTTTCTGGCACCGAGTCATTAAAAACTTATATTTGCACTACCCTGCAACTTGTCCCAGCCGTCAAGTTATAATGACAGTTCCAACCATAGTAATTCTCGACAATATCTTTTCTTAATAAGTGTTTCCTAACTTCATTTGATTGCTTAAATAATCGATCTTTACATTTTTTACACAGGCATCTTATCTCTTTGTTTGAACTATTTCTACATGCAAAATCAAAAACATCTTTCAATCCTCTCATAAATATATAACTTATAATTTGTCCACTCTTAACGCTACTATACATTTATTTTCGATCATTACGTAATTCCATTTTAAAGAACTATAATTATAATAAAGTAAGTAGTTAATTAAAAAACAAAAATTAAAGTGAACTAATTTATAAACATATATTAGACATGCAATTATATTATCAACAATTGTAAACGTAATGTATATACAAAAGAAATATAGCAAATTAACAAACAGTATATTATATAACATATCATAAACTTAAAAAAAAATGAATGAATAACCTATTGTTTATAAAAAGTGTAACCACAATCAAAGAATTTTTGTAAAATTTTCGTATCAAATTGTGTTTTAACGAACTAAATCTAATTACTAATTAGTTTTTGTAAACAATTATTGCGACAAACTACCTACGTTTAAAATCACCGTTAACAACGCGGCGACCATGGTTATTAGAATCTCAATCCCGAATATGTTTTTACAATCTAAAAATAGGCGATCAATCCGAATCGAAAGTAAGACTGGTAGAATCATACCAACCTACTTAGCTCCAGAATTTAGGTGGTAGAATCATAACACAATTTTACAATCCGACGATCCAACAATCTGATCCTACAAGGGTAGTTTCAATCGTAAAATATTTTCATATAATCCAATTTTCACTTATGTATAAAAATATTTATCAAAAATAGTTATTTTAACACCACTATAAAATTCAAGTTTTTCTTGATTCGCAGTATAAAATGATTATTTAAAGTTTTCTCTTTCAAAAAATAAAGTCCATTAATTTTTTTATTGAAAGCTTAAAACTTAAAAGAAGAATAAAAATAATTGATAATCACTTATTCAACGAACATTATTGCATGTGTAGGATCACATGATTACGATCCACTTCTACAATTTTGATCTTACCCCTTCAACAATCGTAAGTGGAATATCAATTCTAAAAACCTTGAAAGCGACGGACACACAACGATACCAATCCATTGCCATTTAAATTTTGAAACTACGAACCAATTCATTGCCATCTGATTTTGAAACTAGCAACGAACCTGCAATGACATATACCATCGCAAATTTGAATTTAAATTTAGCAACTAGCGCGACGCAATGTTCCGTCTCATGCTTTCATACTCGTAATACACAAGTTTGTCATTGCCAAAACCGTCGCAATATTTTTTTTAAAAAAGTGCGACAATTTTGTTTTCCGTCATCATCATCACAGGGTGGTTGATCATCACAGTATTAATCACCTGACCTCCCCGATTGTCATATGACCGACTCTTATTATCGTAAGAAGCACAGTAGAACTTCACAACTAGATAGGATGGAGGACTTTTAAGAAGGTTTGCTGGTTGCTTGACTTTAGCACTCTACTTTCAGCTACGAATTCGTCAAAACCGTTCCTAAAGGTGAAAAATAGCATGCTACCAATTGCATGCGGAGCTCTTTGTCAAACAAGGTAAGATTATCCTAGAAAGTATTATCTTTCCTTGCTTCACCCAACAGCGCCGGCAAGAAAAGTTAAAATGGATACTAAGCAAGAAATGTTTATATATGTAATAACAAGCTATAAGATAAAAGTTCAAATAACTCTTTAGTTGAAGAATAAGTAAGTTCCCATAACCACTTTAGCACTCCCTAACCAACATTACCAACTACACTTCTTGCTCCCGCTGCTGCATCCCCACCCATAACAATGCAAGCGAATGCAGTGAAAAAGAATCACCAAGCGAGTACGAGGGAATACTTGATTAGAATGAGGATAAGAAACATATTTTAGTGTATAAAGCCATGATCAGAGATGACTTGTATTCGACGATTTACATCATTGCAACATTCAGCTCATTAGAGAATGATGGTAATTTCACAGAAATTTACATTGAAAATAAAAGTATATTCTAAGTGTAAGTACGGTCTATTAACAACATCAAGAAACCTATATGAGCATAGTTTATTACCAAAAAACCAAGACTAATACGTGCCTGCAAAGGTGCTTCAGCTTCACAAAGCATGACAGCAATTAATAAAAATGCTTCATTATACAGCTCCATCGATGTCGACTATCGAAACCAACTCCTGTCTTTCATCGTCGAAAAATAGAAACTGCATTGAATGAATACAAATATTCAGAAAGTTTACTATACAAACATAATAAGCAGTTTCTGCAGTATTTTACAAATGTAAAGGGGGCCGATTGCAAGCATGAAAAAGAATCTATTGTATTGTTAAACGTGCTGAAAGAACCCAGAGAGAGAAATAAATGTCTATTATTCAGGTATAATTCAATTTCCAAATTCCTCTAAAGACCTAGTGGACGATCAAATCGAGAATTCTCTTCTATAAATCTGTAAAACGCTAGTAAGCCATGACATTCAGCAATATGTCAAATACAGAAATGTAGCTATTAAGTAAAATGTGTGACGTGGATAAAGATGAAAATGTAAACGGATATTGTAATAAATAAAACATTACAAAAAAAGATAAAAAACGTAAAGATATTGCAAGCATTCAAGAAGCTTGTTACTCTCCTAGGAATGAGTAGACTCACTGTATCTGTAAAAAAATATTTGATGCTTTCCTCGTTTCCCCCCTTTCCTATTTATATAAGTTTTCCTTCTCTGAATTTATCCTCTTCTAGAAAATACTTTCTAACTAACTCATATAATAATACCCAAGATACACCCCTCTATCCAATATATGACAAAATCTTCCCTACCTCACTTTTAAATTTCTGCTAATTAGTATCCAACACTGACATTAGTCCAACACCCTCCTCCGAATATTAATGCCATCCTCCTGCTACCTTTCTTCTAGTCTCTGAGCACATGCTTCATTCATTACCAAAAGCTGAGGTCAAAATCCATCAATTTGCATCAGCCAACAACCAATAGGTGGTTTACATCCCAATTCATGTGTCCTAAACAGCAGAAAGGTCAATGAGTTGTCACAGTATTTTCAGTAATGAGAGAATATAAATGAGACCATTACGTTACACAATGACCGATTTGTAAAGGATTATGAACTTACAGAACCGAAAGACCTGTGATGTAAAATCATGGAGTAACAACCATTATATGGGTTAATTGAACATATGATCCATAATTAACTTTTTTTTTTCAAAATGTATTAGGCTCTAAAAAGACCTATAATAAGCTTAAATTTAAATACAAGTTCATGAACACTTGAATTACTAAAATAACATGAATTTTTTCAAGTTAAAAATTCACACGATAATGTGTGCGAAAAAAGTTGTAATACCGCAATGCGCAGCATCCACAACATCGCGATCGTTACCGCAATCGCGAAAACTTCCGCGTTTTTTTATATAAGTGGAGCACCTTCAATTTCCCGTTTCTGGTACTTGAATAACTTGATTACAAAGGACGAGCTATTGAGAACTTAGCTCAACCACTTAAGTGCCCCTTGAAATGGCTGTTGGTAGCCTTAACCAGAATCAGGAAAGCTATGAAAGAGGCTGGGAACTTTAGGACTCACGCTCACGCATAGGCATTTATTCAACACATTGGATAAAATCCATTCCACGGTATTGAACATATGATGTAAGCGTAACTCATAGTGTTCTTGACAAGCATATTGTTACATCTCCTCAACTTTGCAGAAATTAGCCAGTTAGTTAAATAAAATATCTAATGATGCATAGTGCAAAAATATAGTTTTTGCCATATTCGAGGTCAAGGTCGTAAAACAGCTTTTGCTATAATCTCAATCATAGTGCAACAACGTGGTCACATCGTATCGTATAAACCGCATTGTAAAGGATTTCAAATTCACAAATTCTTAAATGAGATGGTCTTATAAAGAGACTATCTCTATTGGGTTGGCTCGTGTATATTTAGCCTATTAAAATGATCACTTGCAACTTTAAAGTGATCAATTAGAGAAATGGGCTAACTATATGGATTCGTCTCACGGTGATACGCTCTCAAACAAGACGAGGTGTTTCAAATTTAATGAAGCGACTAGTACACTCAAAGTGAAAAAAAACAGCATTTAAAACTGGTTCAAGGGATATCTCATGATTTCAATATTAAGCGATACCGCATCACACCCGTTACCGCATCACCACGTTCATTATTTCGAATAAGGTAAGCTCAAAAGCCTTTACAATACGGCCGCAATAAGGTATGCGGGTGATATTTTGCACTATGAATGGCATAATTATCTCTTTACAAATAAAAGTCAACACTTAAGCATGAAATGTCACAACACAAGATTAAATAAAATAAAGATTAAAAAAACATCAAAAATATTTTAAGTATAACTAAAATGGACATTTTAAAATCAACAAATTATACTATAGTGCTCACCAAAAAAGGTAAATAGAGTTAATAATGACGAAGGTAGTTGTAACATCTAAATAAACACAACTTTTTAAAGAATAAATCAAAAAACAAAATTTACATTCAAAGAGCATAGCGCTGAATATACTTTATAATGAATATCATGTATCATATATCCACACAATCTTTATATAATATTTTTAAGAGACCAATAACATCTAGACAAGTACTCTAGTCTTCGTTTTGATGCAGACGTATACATAGAACACTAAGACTAATAATTTTATTATGAATAATATTCAATATTAAATTTCACATAGATGAGGATACTCCCAAAACAAAAACGAATTTTATATATAATATTCACAAGTTAAAGGTGATCACTCCTTTAAGACTCATTTGTGTAAATAGTTCAACAATCAAACCAGTCCTGTTACTTGGAAAGTCTCAGTGTTTTTGCTCGTGAATTAGGATAACAGATGCATCTCAACATAATGGAGAATAGGCTAAAAACATTTTGGAAAAATCCAAAAGGCATCAAAGGGAAGGCCACAAGAGATAATTCATTAAATTGACAATCCAAAAAAGGGTTCCAGCGCTTCAAACTAGTACAGGATAAGAAAACTTAAACATTCACAGCCACAGTGAGCCATTTAAATTTCAATCTTATGAAAAAGGGAAAGGAACAAAAACCTTTCTAAAGTGCCATCTCAGCTTGCAATGCAGCAAGCTCTTCCTCCTCAGCAGTCTGCTTCTGAGGTGTAGGGCGTACATGTTGTCTTCCAGCTGGAACATGCACTGGTGCGGCAGGAGCAGTTGTAGCTGGCTGAAGAAGTTGCTCCTCCAGTTCAGCACCTTCCAGCTCTTCAAGCTCTGCTTCTAATTCATCCTTTTAAGAGAGACGCGTAAAATATATAAATAATGATATCACTAAAAAACAACATTTTAAAACTCAATAAATAAATATTAGAATAAAGTACCTCATCAAAATCAGCTGCTGCACCAATTGGGGCTGAGAGAGCTTCCTGTATCATTTTCAAGTTTTCCGTCTGTTCATTGATCTCGTCCATAGTTTTATCAACGTTATCAATGTTTCTGTAAATAAAACTCTTTCAGTATAAATCATATGATACCTCCTTCCCATACATTGTTATAAATCTTTACACATAATTTCACTTTTGGTGATTCAACATTACAATACTATTCATGAATTAAGTCGTCCAGTCCACAAGTATTCATGTTAATAATTATTAAATGTGTTTTAACTACTACTCTAACAATACTTGTCTTTCTAGATCACATTCATCTTCTCGATAATATATAAGCAAACACTTTATAATTTCCATGTAGGCTCCAAAACAATTGGTCAAATTCTGAAATACTATCAAACAAGAATAAATTGGAATAACACAAAGCAGTATCACATTATATTACAGAAATAATAAAACTAATAGCTTTTAACACAATTCTAAAAATTCTAAGACAATTCACCTTTCATTATAACAAAAGAGTATCAAATATACTGTAAATAGCCAAAAAGGTTGCAATACATATTTAAAGGTGAGACAAGTTATGACCACCAAAAACATGATATCTCAACAGTCGGGACATTACATTCAGTCAATCTAATACTGGACTGATGATCTCAATCAGAAATACTAAGTTTTTTGTTCTTACAGAAACTTGGCCCATTCACATTCAGCAAACCCACAAATTCAAAGGCTATTAGATGTAATACTTACGTTGCTTTTTGCATAGCTTTCATAGCTGAGGCCCCAGACCTTAAAGCATCAACAGTTTCTGTTGTTGCTTTAGCCCCTTCAAGCAATATCATCTGCCAGCCAACACAAGAAGCAAGTAAAATAACAAGGTAAATACACTATTTAATTAGCCACAGCACCCAAACAAGGAAAGAAAAAGAAGGCGCAATCCCAGAATGCCTAGATGCAATGAGAAATGTAAATTGTAGAACCCTCTTGAATTACTGTACAGCAGAAAAGCAGACACAACTCAACTATAAATACCATAGGCAATCAAAATATTTAAAGCAACCTGATCATGGATTCGCAACTGCATATTTCCAAGCTGCTCAACTTGTTGTTCATATAGCCTCTTCCTCTTCAAACATGTTATGGCAGCTTCATGGAAAAATAGAAAGGAAATTAGCATACGCCATGTTAGTTCATAAAAAATAACTAAGTCAAAGACAAAAAAAAAAAAAAGAAAAGAAAAGCAACATGACACTGCAAGAATATAGAAATTTGTAAAGCAATCTATTACGTAACGTGTTCAGAGAAGAACCAGCCAAACTCCTAGATTATAACAATCACTAAAGATATCCTACGACAAGCTATTACATTAAAATGACAAAACTCTTAAATTACTGTACAATAGAAAATCAGACGCAACTCAACTAAGAATAACTTATGCAACTATGAAATATCGAACATACCACGCTTATTCTTTGCTCTAGTGAACTCCTTGGCCTTTTCAACCTCCGCAGCAGCCTTCTTCGTAAGCACCTGCTCCTTTTTCTCCAACATTTCAAGTGTCTAGGCAGCATACGTCATCAACAAACTAATTAGGTTTCAAATTAAATAAGCATCGGTTTAAATTGTTCATGCTAACGAACAAAAAAAATACTACAATACCAATTGTAGAGAAAACAGACACTACAGACTAGAAAAGCAATCAACAAGAATTCAATTTGACAAGGGTGATATAGTTGATGAGGTCCTATACGTGGTATGTACAGAAAGAAAGTAGCCTCAATAACTTTAATAGAGGATGGGAGATGCTTTGACATACAAAGTTGTCTCCTCTCACAACACGTTGCTCACAAATGCTTTGTTTGTAAACTTCTTGAATACAGTGAGGCTTATCCAACCATATGCTAAGTTAAAGCTTCATTGCACATATTTTTCTAATTGGCCTGCTATGTAGAGGATTGGATATGGTCTAATTTCCACCTTTCAAGTACACCCATGAAGCCACTTCACCCAAATAGTCTCTTGTACGGAACTAATATGCCACCTTGCCCACACGTGCAGTGTTCCAATGTTGCAGTGTTTAACTGTTGCAGGTTTCTTAAGCCAAAGCCACCCATTTTATTGGGTTTACGAACCTGATCCCATCTAATATTCCCAAGAGATGAATTTGAAGGGTTTCCATGCCACAAAAAGATCTACACACTATAATTTCTAGTTTTAAAATTTTCTTGGGGGAGGGAGAGATAAACATCTAGCACCATTAGTTTGTTATACTTGTCAGGACCTAATTAACTAATTGAAGTTGAGCAGTGTAGGAGATGTTTCAAGCTTGCCATGATCTGATTTTGGATGTCATTTTGTCCAAGTAGAGAGCAAATTGTTAGCAAATAACCCTGAAGATGCGGAGAAAAGTTCAACACTTTGACAAAGGATCTTGATTGAAGTAATATCACCTTTACACAACATCAAATCATCATCAAAGCAACTAGGATTTAACTTTAAGGATGACCACCTAAGGTGATAGTTGAAACCAGAGTTTGATAAATACCCCATGCCAAATACTAACTCTGAAGGTGACATTGGGTCTCCTTGCCTTATACTATGCTTTGACTTATAAAGTTCTACGGATTTCCACTCATTATCAACGACAATTGGGCAGTGGTTGCAAAAATCATGACAATTCTAATAAAGTGTGAAGGAAAATTCAAAGCCACCATCTCTCATAGGCTTTCTTCAAGTCCAATGGAAGCATACAACTAGGTGAGCTATTATTCTCCCATAATGTTTAATACTATCTTGGCAAAGCAAGATGTTGTGAAGGATACCACAACTAGCCAAAAAAAGCTCCTTAAGGAGGGTAGCTAATACTACCAAGGACATTCCTAAGATTTAGCATCATATGATGGAAAAAAAAGGTCGTCTCATCAATGAATGAGAACTAATATTGGGAGCAAGCAATAGCTCGAAGCCGCATTATCTTTCCCTTTCTCTTTCTCTTTCTTTCTTTTTGTCTTTCTCCTTGTACTTCCTGCCTATTTTCTCTGACTTAATGAATTGTCTCGTAAAAAGAACTATATCTATTACACAAAATAGGTATGATCATTATTCCCCTCTAGGAGAAAGGATACCACAACTGTAGGAAACATATCCTCTCATAATTGATTATGCAAGACCATATCCAATGGCGAAATTTAGGTAGAGCAGGAGTCGCGTCCACCCTTCTCCAAAAGAAAAAAAGAAAAAAAAAACTTTATTGATAATACAATACATACATAATGAGACCATATAAATTCAAATAAAAGTGGTTAGTCAAGTGGTAAAGCTAGTGTTATAATAAAAAAAAAATTTAATGTAAATTAAAAAAATATATGTAATCTACTGTTAATCTGCTGTCATTATTGTCATGGAAATCGGAATACCCACTTTCCATTTTCCCCCAATTCCCATAAAAAAAATTGTACAACTTCCCAAATTAGATTTATTTCCTTTCTTTCTACCATTGACATGAATTCACCCGCTGAAATACTCATCTTCTCTAAAATTACATTTTTTTCTTGTTTGTAAAGTTTCTGAAGTTTGAGATGGGAAATTGATGGGGCATTGTTTCATACAATATTCATGGGGCTAGTGGGTACAACGAAATTCAGAAATTGCTTGGGAAAATTTCATGCGAAATGGTTTCGTGAAATGGCAAAATTGTTTAGGGAAAATTAAATTTCATGTAATTGTGGGAGAATTGTTTCATGCCAAATATTTTGGGAATTGGGGGTACGGTGAAATGGTGAAATTGTGTGGGAAAAGTTAATTGCATGCCAAATTCAGAAATTATTTGGGGGAAGTTGTTTCATGCCAAGTTGTTTGGAATTGGGGGAATAGTAAATGAGGAAAAAGGTTCTATTGCTTGTTGGTTTAAATAAAAATAATTTTTTGGGGAAAATAGTTTGCTAATATCACTGAAAAAACATAAATTAGGCTATTAAAAATGAAATTATTGATAACTTTGCATAATTTTTAATTGCTTGCTATCAAATTGTTAGCTCCTCTTTTAATTTTTTATTGAAAATTTGTTGTTGTGGGTGATTAATTTTTTTCATTTATATAATGGTGCACATTTGTTTTTAGAGGGCCCATGTTTTACTTTTTGCTCAGGGCCTCTAAAATATTTGAGACGGCCTTGTCTCTATGTGTAATCACTAAAATCCCAAAGCACTGTGCGGGAGAATTAACAATTAAAGAAAAGTTCCTATATGGGCGTCTTAGACCAGTATCTAAAGTACTTGGGCAAAGATCCCTACCAAATCTTCATAATATCTTTTTATGTTTTGTGTGTTTATCATTTGACAGATTTTAGATTCGTGATGGATCGTGCTGTTGTTCATGATTTGAACATATGGATTGTGAGAAGACTTTCTACTTGCGAATGGTGATGCTTTTGTCATTAAACTTTGTAATTACATGTACACAAATTACTTTATATTTGTTTAAACTTCTATACAAAAGTTAGGCCTTGAAAACATTTTCATACCAAAAATTTGCAACTTCTCGTATTTCGAATGAAACCCAATACTTACTGAAGAAACAAAAATCGTTAGTATCCAGTAACAGCTAAGAACTCTCTAAAGCCCTACACAACCTCGATCATCAACAAACTATTTAAATTGAATTGATACAAAAGAAAAACTCAAACATTTTATAGTGTAAACTAAATTGACTTCAAGTATAAAAAGCCTATTGCATCACCACCTTTTTTGATAAGTTAAAAATATTTATATACAATATTATGTTATGTCCATCATATTCCTCATTCCCTTATCACCTTGTCTCTACTCCATTCCCAACAAATCCAAATTACGATTTCAGACCTTGGAATCCCACACTCTAACTCACCATTAACACCAATTACCTACAAACAGCAATGCTCATTCCCCAGAAACCTACAGTGCAAAATAATATTGAAGCTTAGACTTAAATTGCCTTTACAATTCTGGTAAATAAATTGCTGTACTCACATGAAAGGGAAACACAGATACCGTTAGCTAGTAATCTTCTAACTAGTTGTTTTGCCTCCAAACCTTGAAGGAAAGCTAACTATAACTAGTGTCAAGAGAAGAATTTAATCACTAATCACCACAATTTAGTCCGAGTACAAATAGCGTACCAATAAATTATAAACTTCACCTTTACATAAGTATGAATAAGTTCTATTAAAGGTTTCGCAAACTTCCAATAAGTACAAAGAGCTCTGAAAAGGGTAAATAAGTTTAAATAAATTCGGACATGCCAAATTGAGGGGAAGCAAACACAAACCTAAACCCTAACTGAAAGAGCTACGAAGATTTAAAATCCACCAAATACACTCAATCAAAAGATATGTACAAGGCCGCAATATAACCAAAATATCAACCTAGAAATAAAATCTGAATCAAAATGATTTAGCCTGCTCCTAATCAATATCATCAATAAAAAAGAAAGAAAATACCTCACCACACGCTTAAATCAAATCAAAAACTTAGCACAACAGAGATTGATCAAGTTCAAAAATATACAAACCTCACTCAATTTGTCTAAGGTGGCCACAGCACTGGTGGTTCCTTCTTTAGGTTTTCCGAAAATCCTTGTAAACATCTTTACTTGAATATGGATCCCTGAATTCAAACGCAAACGCAAGAAGAAGAGGAAACCACGTGAATGTGAAGGAAGAATCTGATGAAACTGATCTGTAAATCAAACAAAATTAGTGATTGATGAATCTGGGAAAACTGATGATCGAAATCGGAAAAAGGATTTGAATAGCCGAAAGTGGAATCGATAGGCTAAGGGATGGTGTTGGTAGTTGGTAGGCTGGCTAACCAGAAGAAAAAGCAAAGTAGGTGCTTAATTCGACAGTTTTTTCTATTCTTCGTTAAGGATTAAGATTAAGAAAGGTATAAACCCAAACCAAAATATGATTGAAAGCAACACGAATTTTTAAATAAAAAATTAAATAAAAAAAGGGAAAACTACAAATTATAATTATGTACCACCTTTTACAAAAAAATTACATATTCTAACTTTTTGTTGAAAAATTATCTTATATGACCAAACGTATGTAAAACACTATCACGTGACATAAAAAGTTTGTTTAACGCCAACTTTAGGTTTGACCAAACACGTAGTTATCACGTGATGTTACTTAATGTATATTTTCTTTCATATTTGTTCTAAATTTACCTCCAATTTCATGTTCTTTCCCCTTTTTCGTTCTCTATTTTATTGAGCATTTTTAGTTTCATGCTTTGAAACAGGTTTCAGCCCCTTCATCTTCTTTAATAAGAAAATCCAAGGCTAATAAATGTGGTTGTGGTGCTCCTTTTGCACAAAAACTTCATGGACCAAGGAGAATCCTTGAAGGAGGTTCAAGACCTGCAAGTTTTTGAATCAAATACCAATTGGGGGGCTGGAGCAAATTTATTTGGCTAGATGAACCTGAAATGATGGATTGGCAAAGGGAGGTAACAAATACACTTGTCGAGGAGAAGAGGCAATTGACAACCAAAGTAAAGATTTTGACTTCAAGGGTTTCTTTTTTGGAACATAAAAAGGAACATTTTATTGTAGAATTGGAGAAGATTAAGGAGAAAATGAGGAATCAGAGAAAGTATAAAAAAAGGTTGGACTTTTAAATTAGATGTTAAGAGCTATGAGCATATGTTTGTATCCATGAATGGATATAATGACATTCATGACATTTGAGCCAATTGTAGCACTTGAATACTAATCAAAGTTTTATAATGCAAATAAGTTTCTAGAATACAATCTTAGGCACAAAAGTTAAATTCAATAACAACAAAAGTTAAATTCAACAAACTTCTTTTGTGTTAGGATGCAAATTAAGCCCTTATGGTTTATTCTCTGTCTTGTAATTCTTAATCACAAAATACCCTCCAAAGTACAATCTAATGTTGATTGGCTTCATTACCTCATAGGTTGAGTAATAATAGAGCAAACTTTCTACAATTAAACACACAAAAAAAGCAAAAATAAAAAAAATCAAGATTAAAGACAAGTTCAAACCCTAAAAGAATTAAGAAATGTAAGAAAAAAATACCCTTATTTAGTTACCCATTTGAAATCATGTGTAATTCTCTTCACCAATCTCCTTTTTTTAGCCATTATTAACAATTTAAAGAAGAAATTATAGGTTGTTGGTTTAATGCAATCAATGAAGAAGATTAACTTACCAATAAATTTGAGGAGTAATTGCTATATATTGGTAGTGTTTTAGGATACTTCAAATAGGCATTTAGGATATGTCAAATAGGGGTTCACAGTATGTTAAGTAGACATTTAGCATACTCAAGTAGGCATTATAAGGATAACTAAAGTAAACATTAAGAATAACTAAAGTAAGCCTTAAGGATATATTAAATAGGCATTTAAGTATGCAAAGTATCCATCAAGGATAACTGATGTATGTTTTTAACTATGTAAAATAGTTATTCAAGAGAAGTGAAGTAGGCATTTAACTATCTATAGTAAGCAATAAAAAAACTCCAATAGGCATTAATGATACCTCAAGTTGGTATTAAAGATAGATGAAGTTGTCATTTAGGGGTTGTTTGGTATCAAAATTTTTAAGATCGGAAAGGGAATCAATTAATTGTTACCATTACCAAGTGTTTGGAAAGGATGTTGAGATAATCGTTACCGTTTCTTGATGGTATTCGTTTCTCCCACTTTGTTACCTCTCAAATAGTTGGGAAAACAATTACTGTAATTTTGTTTCTTCTCAAAATGCCACATTTAACACTTTTCCTCTTATGATTGTATATCAAAACCACCATTGATGATTAGCTTGATATTGTCTTCTCCAAGCGTTTAACTAATGAATCTTGATAACCTTCTCAATTATTTATTTTTTTACTTTTTATTTTCTTTCTTGCATGCAATTGAATTTTCAGGAATTAAAACCGAAAAGATGCACTATCTCTGACATGATTTCTACTTTTGAAGATTGAATAAGCTTGGTATTTTCATTCTCAATCTTGGCTAATTTATAATTTTTTTTTGCAATTTTCTTAATTTTTTTAATTTAGCAAATTTCTTGGCAAAATTAACTTACTAGTTGATGATGGTGGATTGGTGGTGGTGGGCTGGTGATGCAGTGGGCCGGTGGTTTTGATAGTGATGTTGAAGGTGTTATAGGTGCTCCATGACTTGGGGTTGGTGGTTTTAATGACATTATGGTGGTTTTTATATTCACGAAGAGGAAGGATGATTATGTGTAGTTAATCAAAGAATTCATAAGAAATTGTGTCCCTTTCTATTAATATATACCAAACAACCTATAATAATAACACATACTATTACCGTTGCTCTTATTAACAAATTCCCTTTCCATTACTTTCTTAGTTTTCATACCAAACACTCCCTTAGTGTATCTCAAATCGCAATGAGGAGTTATCAAGTAGGTCTTAGAGATATCTCAAGTTGGCATTAAGAACACATCAAGTAGTCATTAAGGATATCTGAAGTTGGCATTAAGGACACTTCAAGTAGTCATTAAGGAAATCTCAAGTTGACATTAGGAGACTTCAAGTAAGCATTGAGGTTATCTCCGGGGGAGGTTCTGAGCATGTTCAACCGTATAGGGCCCCGGAAAATAGAAGGCCTCGATATTGAATTATGTAGTATATGTTGAATGTTTAAAGATACAAAATTATTATAAAAATATCATAATTTTTGAAAGTGCATAGGACCTTCATAGAATTTTTCAAATTTTGCTCCGCCCCTAGTTATCTCAAATTGACATTAAGGTGACTTCAAGTAGATATTAGTCATTAATTAAGAACATCACAAGTTGATATTAAGGACACTTTTAGTAGTCATTAAGGATATCTTAAGTACGCAATTAAGTTTTTTGTATATTTATTACTATTTAATATTAGGAAAATTTGCTCAAAATAATCTCAACTTTCACCCGTTGGCCAAAAATAATCCCAACTATCAATTATTTATTAATAATCCCAACTATACTCATAATTTGTTGAAAACATACCCACCTCCTTTTTAACCGGCTACAACATGTAACCTTTCCACTTTTTTCTTTCTTTTTTGATTAATAGATGAAGGGGAATGGTTATTTTGAACAATTAAGTAAAAAAGAAACGAAAAAAAGTGAAAAAATTACCGGTTCCAGCCGGTAATAAGGGGGTGGATATATTTTTCAACAAATTATCAGAATAGTTGGGATTATTAAAAAATAATTGATAGTTAGGATTATTTTTGGCCAACGGGTGATAGTTTGGATTATTTTGAGCAAATTTTCCTTAATATTATTGTTTGTTATGTTCACATTAGAGGTGTTCAAAACAGACCCGATGACCCGATATACACCCGATTTTATAACTGAACTCGATTTGACCCGACTAAAAATGGATCTACAATTATGTAAAAACCAATGTGAACACAAAACCCGATTTTGAACCGACCCGAAATAAACCCGATGACCCGAACGAGCACCTCTAGTTCACATAAATTCGTGATGATAGTACACCATAAATTATCCAACACATTGAGGTATAGTAAAATATCTACGTGAGGTATCTTAAACTCCTACTTGAGTTATCCTAAATGCCTACTTAACACATTGTGAATCCCTACTTCATGTATTTTAAATGTCTTCCTAATCTTAATCGTTCGGTTAATCATTTCCGATTAGTTCTTAATTATTCATTCAATTTAATCGCTAATTCTTGATTTATTGAATTCTAAGTTTATTGTTATTGCCGATTCCATGAAATTCTTAATTGTTTCTCGATCTCATATTCCAAATTTGAAACTTTAAATACGTATTATCTTTAAATATTATTTTAATTTTTTCATTATTACTTCATATTACGAAAATTTCAAAACCATTTTATTAATTTACGGTTTTGCTAAACCTTTGCATTTAAAATTCATATTTCTTAACTAATTCAATTAACATTATTATAATGGTTTTGAAATTAAGTTAATGAAATTATGATTATGATTATATGAATTATGTTTATGCTAAAAATATTGATATTATGTTATTAGAAATATTTGAACATGTTTAGAAAGTTAGGCGAATTATTATGTTCTAGTGAAATTAAGTATGATTTTTATTATTAATTAATATTAGTATGTTTATGAGTTATGTATTATATTATGAATTTTATTATATTAAAGTATGTTTTATACTATAATTATTGTTAATATGTTATGTTAGTTTTTAAACTAGTTTATTGAAGTTGTATGTTATATAATGAAAGAGGGTTATATTAAAGTATAAGTTACGTTAAAATTTTGTTATTACATTTTAAATAAGCATTGGAACTTGTTTATAAAATTGTGTAAAATTTGTAAGTTATTATGTAATGTTTCTTTTTTTTTGATGATAATGCTAATTAGTTAAATTTAGTATTTACCATGACAAATGAAATTAAGATGTTGTTGAGTGAAAATTGCCTATAGATACTAAAGCCATTTACCATAACAGAGAAAAAAAATATGTTTTATTTATTATTTCAAGTTATTACAAGTTAAAAATATATATATGAGAAATCTTTTAAAGTTATTGAATATTAAAAAGCTTTCTTAAATATATGAAATTTTATCATAAAAAGTAACTTTGGGATATTGAAAGTAACTTTGGGATATTGATTAGCTAATTTGTACAAAATATTTCTTAGTTGATTATTAGACCGAAGTTAATGAGTGTAAAAAGTTTTAGAAATACTTTTAGTAAACCTTTCTGTCAAATATGTGAGAAATATTGATTTTGTGAGCTTATAGATTATATTTTACCTAGAATAAAGTTTTACTTAGCTTGTTGTCTTTCTAGAATATTGATTTTGTGGAAAGAATAAAGTTTTATTTGTTTTTTTAAATAGAAATGTTGATTTTGAGAACTTATTTTAAAAGATATAATTTTTTTGTAGCTACATGTGAAAAGTATTTATTTGGAGACTAATAATAAAATATTAAATTATTTGTGTGAATTTTTTTTTTTTGGCAAATAAAAGACTTTTTCATTCACCAGAAAAAACCAAATACAACAAGTCATAGGAAACTTGGAAAATTCTATTTGCATCAGTGTGGAACCGAGGCCAACCTTCTAGGAAGGGTTTCCCCGGCCCACTCTTCATGTGCATACGGGCAAAAACCGAGACAAAAAACAAGCCGACATAAGAAGTCAGCGTCAACCTAAACGTAGCAATAAGAAAAATACATCAAAATATACCCACTACAGTTCAAAACATCGAAGGATCAAATGATGAATCCAACCGAGAGCGCATTAGAACCAGCAAATATCAACTGTATTAGCAAGAAACAAAGCGCTTTTGTACACCCACGAGCTGAATACAGCAGCCCATAACCAGTCTTGGGGGATCAGAACATAGCAAAAAGCAGATCAACAAGAACATGAGCAGCAGCAGCAGACCAGTACCAGCAGACCAGCACCAGTAGACCCGGTCAACCAGCATCATCAGCCTAGAAGATCAGAAGCAACACACACAGAACTAGCTGCTCACAGCCACAACAGAAGATCAGCAGCAAGAACAGAAAGGTCAGCAACCCTTGAGTTGCACATCCATGTGCAGCTTTATCATCAATCCACCAGGATCAGACCAACAACAAGTCAGCAATGACTAGGACAGTGCAGTAGCATCAGTAGGAGCACCAGCTGTGTGCACTGTGCAGCAACTACACTCAACACATCCAAAGTTCATTATCAGCAACATCAATGCTCTAGCAGAAGGCAGCAGCACAGGAGGCATATCAGACTATGTGCAACTCAGCCCATACTAGCAACACAAACAATATCCCGGAACAACAGATGATTATCATCCAAAGGAGTACCCACACTCAAGCACCAACATAAGACACTCAAGAACCAACAGCAAGAAATGCACCCATCACAAAACAACGACAGTCTTCAGCTTCAGCTGTGCAGTAGCAATGCACCAGATCTGAGTAAAATAAGATTAGCATCCCACAAATAGCAGCAATCCAGACAACAGCTCAGTACAAGAAGAAGCAGCCAGCATCACAAAACAATAGCACGCCTAACAAGAACTTTGAAAGTAGCAACAAATCAGGGAGAAAACAGTAGAGCAGCAACTAATCCCTGAGAGCAACTACAAATCAGAAAGCCAGCAAATCAGCCCAGCTGAGCAGCACCAAAGGATATGAAACTAATAGCAACAGCTACCAGAAACCAGACCTAAGTCACCCCTTGAATATAAGCAGCTCACAATAAAACAAGTCCAGCCAACTTCACCCTAGCTGCATCAGGTAGCCATCAGTAGGAGCATTTGTGAGAGCCCCTGTGCAGCAGCAGGCAGAATAACAAGCAACATGTAGGACCCCAACATTTGGCAACTAGAATAGTAACAGTTCACAAACAGAACCATCCGTCCAGCAGCATAGCAGAGCAACGAAAAAATCAGCAGCTCAGCAGCACAGTAGAATATGCAGATCAATGTGCAAATCTCAATAAAGCATCAAGCACCATCCAACAGAATATGCAGAAAAACACCATGGGCAGTGCATTATATCCAGAGATCAATAATATGCAGCACCAACTTGAGAAATCACCACACTCTCTTGCACACAGCAGAATATGCAGCACACCATAACAACACCAACAGCAACCCCATAAGCATACATAGGCAGCAAGATCAATGAGCAAAGCAAACAGCAGCCCAGCAGGAACAGAATCAGCAGGCAGCACAACAGAAAAAAGGAGGTAATGGACATAGCTAGCAAGCAGTAGGACCAGCAAGTGGCATACGTTTCCCCATCATCTGAGCAGCAGCCCCTCATAATTCATGCTGCTATACCAAAAGTGGTTGTAGGAAGGACTATTTTGTTAAGCAAACACACCTTTTCATATAAAGAATTATACAAAAAAGTTTTCCCGGTTCCACCTAGCCCATCAACAAAAAATAATCTAGGTTTTCCTTCTTTCACATGTGCAATGATACGCTTATATGCTGCACGTTGTTCGGTGGTCAATAATGTCCTCGCCTCCATACACGATGTTGAAATTGGAGCATCCAAAGCATCGTTGATATCCCGTGTCCGCCGAAGTCGCATCTCAATATCTTCGCACAGATCTTGTAACCCATAATGACCAAGGCTCTTGCCCATGTTTTCCAAAAAAAAGTCTCAAATATTCTAACTGTTAAGGTTAACACCTTTTGTGGTTCATTAGGATGCTTACATGCATAATCCTCTGAAAGATAAGGATAGTAACGTTCCCATAATCGAACATCGTTCATCAGTTCAAGAAAAAGAAGCACCATAGGAAAGAGACGTGGTAAGGCACTTGGCATTTGTTTTTCAATGGCTTTATCTAAGCACCATTCGACTAAGTCATCTGGTTCAACCAGCCCTCGTTCTAATGCAGCTTCATGAAATGTTGAACAAAGCTTATTATTGACAGTCAGAAAATCATTAAAAGAACATGGCCCAACCATGCGGGTTAGCCGTAAGCGTAGATAGTAGTGTTCACCCTCAGAAGGGGCAACAAATGTAAGTCTACCAATTATTTTGCCACGCTTTCTTTTGTTCCAACACTTACCCTGTGCCTTCCAAACATGGTGTTCCACAAATTCTGGAAAACAATACTTTGGCTCCAAAGGATGTGCTGCATTGTATGTGAAGAATTCAGTTAGAATAGTCTTAGATTTAGATTCATTGCATACAACATTTGCGAGCTTTTCTGAAGCATTGAAACAAATATTCTACTGGTTTGGCGGATGGACCTGTAACGGCATGACCGGAGGTTGCATGTCATAGAGGTCAAACGATAAAATTCTCCATGCAACTTCGGGTGGAGAAACCCATCGTGCAGACTGAAACCTTTTGACCTCATCAACTATCTTTGTTGTATCTTCTTACCAAATACTAACAGATATTTTATCATGTCCTTTGTATACATATTTGTAAAGATATTTGACAGCCTTAATTGTCGAGCAAACTTCTAAATTAATATGGCAGTCAAATGCTGCAAGAAGATAAGGGTTATATGGAATAACCCATCGATTATCGAGAGAAACACCATGAATGGACACAGATTAGGTCGGCGTCTATACACTAGATATCCATCCTCGGCATGTTTTGTGAATGCAGAAAATGCTCTTGGATACCTATATCTACAGACTTTCTTCCCTTCACGCATAACCATGGACATTCTACATTTTTACCACAGGGACCATGCACCATATGACGCAACAATAGGCCTCTCAAGTATAGGTTAGACAATGGAGGTATTTCTGCACATACAAAACGGTCGAACTATTCTGGCTGCGTAATCTTTGATACAGTTCAGCACGGAGAAGTGTCTGATTATGACGAACAAAGTCGAGATGGGTATTCTCAATCTTGACATACATATCAACCACATATTGCTGAAATAGACGATCAACACGTATAAGATAATTACCAGGCCTAATCTGGAGCTTGTACGCATAGTATTCACGGCACGACAATCTTTGCTCACGATACATGAACCCATCTTTAGCAACTGTAATTCAAATACAACTATATAAAGGCATATATATGTAATAAAAAGATGCGTCCTACAAATAAAATTGGTTCTATAAACTAACCGGACACTTCATCCGAAAGTAATTCTTCAACACTTTGTGTCAATGCTGGAGTCATTGGCACATGGTTACATTTTCTTGAATTCTTGCCATCAAGAGACACCTTTAGTAAACCTTGGTGCCATCCACAATCTCCACTTGGAAACAATAGTGGATACTACAAAGGATCATAACACCCATAATAATGATATATACGATGCGATGTTTTCGACTGGCCCCAGACTACAATGTATGGTCTTCTTGATTCATTTGATGGCAATTCATCTATTAAAATTGCAGCTTCTTCTTTAGATGATGGCGCATTGTCAACACGTTGATCCAATGTAGGATTTTTGTTCAGCGATATGCGTGTACTATCTGCAATATCTATTTCTCACAAAGAATTGGAAAAATGTGCATATGGGTACTCCTCCATTATCGTCATTAGCAGGCTTACAATGTCAACATTAAGCTCTGGGAAAATCCCCGAACGATGCTACTTTTCCAGTTGACCGACAAAAAAGTACAATTGCAAATATTTGGGTTTCTCTCCTTCCGACGGTAATAAATCAGGCATATAGTGAGAAATATGACCATGACGCTTGAACACATAAATACCTTAATAGGTACGTGCATCTATAAATCCCCCAAGCGAACTAAATGCGAATATGTTATTATAGAGTTGACAATACTTTCTGAAATGGATTGCAAGCTCACCATCGCCTAAGAAAAGATCAATCAGTTGTGATGGATACTCATTCATCACAATTTTAATAGTGCCTTCACCACAGCAGAACATCTTTGGTTCATAAACAAAACGCTTAGCACCACATGACGCACAAAACGTTGGTTTAGCAAGAGTTACAGGACTCAAAGGAAAACCCTTAGCTGCAAGTGTAGTTAAAGATTTTAAACATAAAAAGGATGAAAAAAATAACCAGAAACAAAATATGTCAACAGGCATGGACATATAGAAGCAGAGTCATCTATATGAAAGCTAATTAACACCTGCTTTACTGAAATCAAGAAAATACCTAATAATATTTCTTCCAAGCAATCACGTGTAGTTGAATTAATCTCATATCGATCATATGAAAAACATTTTGTTGTTCGTTTTTTAGAGCGTGGCTCAGAACATACCGCCTTTTTTGAATTAGAATTAGAAGCTTTGCTTTCATCAGCAGCACGTAAAACTGCACAACTATCAATGTAAACATCTTGTACTTGCGGAGATCTACAATTACCTACAAACATAAATTATTTACTATTTCTTAACTATCCACTAATATGTATAGATAAGCAAATATAGTCTGCCAGAAACCTTTTTTTTGCACTTGTCATAAGTGAAGATGAAGGATAAAAAAGTACAGAAATTCTTAGTAAATGTATAAGACATACCTAAACTTTTTCCTTTTCCAGTCAGTAACATACTCTTAGCATCAACATTATCATTGCTAGTAATTCTAGATACAACATTGCGAGACTCATTAGTAAATATAACAGGTGAAGTTGAACCGCTTGATGCATGCACTATACGTTGACTTTTGTATCGTCGTTCTTCAAGAGAATTACTTTTTAAGTGTGTTGAGACACTCAATTGATGTATACCACGCTGGATTTTGCATTGTCGCTTTTCTGGACATTTATCTTTAGATATGGACGAACAAATACGTAAGTCCGTATCAGGAGCACAGGAGTCAGTTGCAGAACCTGTGTATAAAAATGGTTAAAAGACATGGCATATAAAATAGTATGGACATGTGCTGTAAAAGGCTTAAAATGTTTACCAAATTGAAACATTAATATGGTTTACTGTATCCATAAATACAAAACAAGCTCAACTGAAAAAGGTTTATATAAACATTAAAAGTAATAGAATTATAAGCCATACCTAAACCTTTTCTTTTCCTCGTCCTAAACTAAGCCTCAGTTAAAACATTATCACTCTTATTAATCCCAGGAAGAACATGATCACCAGCATTATGCGGTGTAAGAGGCAATGGTGAAACAGTCGATTCACGCACAATATGCTGCCTTTTATATTGTCATTCATTCGACTGATCCACAATACGTTGACTTTTGTTTTCTCATTTTTCTGGACATTTATCTTTTTCGGATGATAAACGTTTAATTTGATTCTGATCCATTTCAAGGAAAACTGCTTGACAATAACCTACCAATGCTCGGAATTCTTTGTGTCATTACACTATAAAACATGAAAAAGGACGCCTCCAAAAAAAACACCCCAAACAACAAAGCAATCAAAGAACTTCAAATTACATTAAGCATAAAAGAAATGATATGTTATACAACCATTTTTACAATCCCATGGCTTTTCTATTATTATATTTAAATTACACATATCAGGAACGTGTAAAAATACTTGAGACAATCAATTTCTGCAGCTTATGATACTAGCACACGTCGTCCATTTTATATGTTCCTACAAGTATTTGTTTTTTGGTAGCATATATCTCTAACAACATAGGCAACGCCTTTTGTATTTTTTTCCTGAGTAATTTTCCTATACTAAAAAAAAGATTATATTTACACTAGATGAAAAAAAAAATAATAAAGGACCCTAAAGTAACAATGTTAACAAAAACATCAAACCACACAATTTCCTGGCAACATATAGTACCCCATCCAATTAACGTATCTAAAAATTATGGCTATTTCTAGCTAACGCTTTCTGAAACCAATGGTTCTGGCAACATACACATAAACATGTATTTATATGGTTTTTTCTCCACGTAAGCATACATTCCTGGCAACGTACACAGTGTTGTATTTACATTTGAAAACATTTTTCTGGGCCTAATTTGCACCAAGTAAATTCTGGCAATATAGACTCTATGAAAACACGCATATTTTTCCTTTGACCTACACCTTCAACAAATAAAAGATTCCTAGCAACATATACTACCCCTTCCCATGAACATGTCTAAGGATTATACCTATTTATAGCCAACAATGTATAATAAGCGATATTTCTAGCAGCATACACATAACTATGTAGTTACATTATTTTGTTTTCCACAAAGAATACATATCTGGTAACATAATCATATAATGGTTTCACATGAAAAAAACATTTTCTGGGATAAATTTTGCAACACATGAATTCAGAAACGTCACTCCTGGCAACATAGACCACCTATTTTCTTGTATACGGCTATAATCTACCATCATTTTTCCTAGATATTTATCTTACTACCCTTTTTTCAATAAAACTCTTTAGTTCTATATAGCTCCTGGCAACACATACGACCCTTTATCGCAAAGACCTTAAAACATTTGCCAGGAAAAAAACTGGAGATCACTTCTATATGTTCCTAGTAGTATAATCATTGATTTTCCTGCAAAATGGCTACAATTATTGCATATATTTTTTGTGTGCATATTATCCCTTTTACTTCCTCTTTTTCCTGAGAAACAAATTCCTGGCAACATATACTATCTCATCCCAAGAACGTGTCTAAGAATTATACCAATATCTAGTCAACAATTTATGAGACCCTATGTTTCTCGCAGCATACACATAATTATGAATTTACATGTTTTTGCATTAGAAATACATTATAGGAAAAGACCATTTTTTGCTTGAAAAAAAGGAATTGTGTATATTGCCAGAAATGTATGCGCTTTGAAAAAACATAGTTACTTTATAGCTATCTTACTTCATAGCTATAATTCTAGAATTCATGTGTTGCAAAATGAATCCTATAAAATGTTTTTACATGTGAATGCAAAAAGTATGTGTATGTTGCCAGAAATGTATGTTTTTGTGGAAAACAAAAACATACATTTCTGGCAACATACACATACTTTTTGCATTCACATGTAAAAACATTTTATAGGATTCATTTTGCAACACATGAATTCTAGAATTATAGCTATGAAGTAAGATAGCTATAAAGTAACTATGTTTTTTCAAAGCGCATACATTTCTGGCAATATACACAATTCCTTTTTTTCAAGCAAAAAATGGTCTTTTCCTATAATGTATTTCTAATGTAATTTAACTATTTGGAGTTTTTTTTCATACGTCGTCTCGCAATGTTGTTCTGAGAACAAAAGAAACAACTTAAACTAAGATATCTATGAAGTTAATACGATGATGGAGATAGTTTCTGGAAAGAATTACATCTGAGCCAATTCTTTCTTTAACTGTAAAGAAAGAAATAAAATGGAACCTATATTATGGCACCTTACACATGATTATGCATTCACATAAAAAAACATTTTATAGGATTCATTTTGCATTCACATGTGTATGCTATCAGAATCATGCGTGTTTTCCCGTTTACTTACACTCTTTTTTGAGAAACAAATTCCTGGCAACATGTACTATCCCTTCCCATGAACATGTGTAAGAATTTTACCTATAAGTCAACGCTTTACGAAAACTGTGTATTTGGCAATATACACATGATTATGTATGCACATGATATTGTTTTCCACAAAGACATACATTTCAAGCAATACACATAATAATGTATTCCAAAGAACATGCTTTTCATAGAGCATATATTTCTGGCAATATACACGATTCCTTTTTCTGGACGTAAAATAATACGGTCTTTTACTATAATGTATTTCTAATATCGTTTAATTATCTGAGTTTTCTTTATATCGTCTGACAATATTGTTCTAGAAACAAAAGAAACAGCTTAAAATAAGATAGCTAAAAGGTAATACGAGGAAGGAGATAGTTCCTGAAAAGAATTACATTAGAGCTAATGCTTTCATTAACTGTTGACAAAAAAAGTAACTGGAACTTCATCATTGTCAATCTTATTTACAAAATAAACTCATTCTTGGAATATTAATGCAAATGAGCAAAGACCCATATGACAGCTACACGGAAAAGAAACAAGATGATAATACTTAGCAGCCGGGCTTCTTTTTACGGAAAAGAGAAGGAAAATAAGGAGAAAGTTGAATTAACTTTGCGGTAGGCGGTTCTTCTCCATGAATCCGAGATACTCTACTTTTTTTTAGAGGATAAGGTATAAAAGAACAGACAATCTGATATGCAGGATCAGCTGGTGTTGTGCACTCGCCTTCACATGCATGTATACAAATTTCCCTCTCATCCTCAAGACCTCCCCTTCCTGCAACATGATCATTTGCCAAAGACAACGTCATATTGATGTCCAACTTATCACATTACTCACACCTAACCTTAGCCATATGTCGAATACAAAGGCGAAAAGTTGTTACAAGCATCTGTAAACAATCATTTGCCGCCAGCTCTTCTAATTCAAGCAGATCCACACAAGCCTTATCAACTCTAAAGTAAGGACTAGATCCCTTGCTAGCCAGCATAACAACGCAAGCCACATTAAAAGTAGCATTTAATGTACCATATAGAGGCTCTACAAACCCCAAAAGTAGCGTTACTTCTCTAAGTAATTAAAACCTCGAACTTTTCTAAAGATCAATAAAACATACAACATAAAAAAAACATAAAAATTAAAAAGCATTAAAAGGCATTAAAACAACACTTCAGTCACTAAAAACTCCATGCACACATCTAAAGAAACAATCAAAGCAGATGGAAACAAAGCAAACACAATAATAACAGGTAGAAGGGAAAAAAATAACTTGTTCCCAAAATAGGAGGAAGGTCAGAAAAAGCAGAGCTAAAAACCTGCAAGTAAATCTCCAAACAAGACAAAGCATTATAACCAATGAACATGGAAATGATCCAAGCATGATCCAAGCAATGCAATGGAATATCTAAGCAGATAAAACCAAAGAAAGCGAAAAAAACAGACACCAAGGGTAAAAATTACCCGCTCCAAGGACAAGTGAACGAACACAAAACAAAAGAACTACAACAGCTACAAGAGGAAATACGTAAATAGTGCAAGGATCGCAATAAGAAAAGAAATACCAAGAACAGACCTGTTTCTATACTATTGAGCACAATCAATGATCAGAACAATAATGAAACTACTGTGAAACCCCCAAAAATCAGATAAAATGCAATGCGGCAAATGGCAAGCAAAATGCGTATATTACCTTAAATATGAACCCTGATCAATGACTCATCAATCACATCATGAAGAGCCGCCCATAAAACATGGTGCACAAACAAAGTACAAATAGCATTAATAAGGAGACTTAATGCAACCAGCCACACAACAGGCGAACGTGCCAACGAAGCAATAATCACTATTCATCAATAGCACTTATGAACAGTAATGAATAGTGAGGAAATGAACAATGATGAATAGTGTTGTAAGCTAAGCCATATTTATATATACATAGATTGTACTAGAAATTTGAACAAGTTATAGTGATTATTTGCAATAGTTATGATATGCTATTTTGTAGTGTTGTTTTCTAATGAAGTAGACATTTTGAATTGTTGAGGTAGACATTTTAAACTAGTTATAAAAGGTATTTTAAATAATTAAGTAGACATTTTTTATTGTTTAGTCACTACATTGAAGTTGGTGTATTTGTATATCATAGTATGTGTTTTTCATACAAAAAGTAGGCATTTTAGATAGTTGAACTAGACAGTTTAAATAATTATATAGGTGTTTTTGAATCTAAAAGTAGATGTAGTCACTTTTAATAGTTGAAGTAGACATTAAAACTAGTTATTTTAGGCACTTAAACTAGCTATAGTAGGTATTTGAACTAAATATAGTAGGAGTTTTTGTTTACTACTTATAATAATCCCTCTAACCCAAAATTAATGTCCACTTTGAGTTGGGCACGCATATTAAGAAAGTGTTGATTGGGGTATTTTAAATGATTATAATAATTATAAAGGTGGTAGTTGTAGAATTTAAGTGATTATAATAATTGTAAAGGTGGTAGTTAGGGTATTTTAAATAATATAAGTGGGGATATATTTGTCTTTACTAGTGTGAACATAGGGTATTTTGGTAAAAAAAATTTGCCAAAAATAGAAAGTGGACAATTTGGGTGAACTCACTAAATAAGAAAAGTGGACAATAAAAAAGAAACGGAGGGAGTATGAGTTTTATAGTACTCTCTTTGTTTTCCAAAGAAATTCCCACAAGAATTGTTTATAAGAATTAAGATGGTGGATACAATATTTTATAATAAATATTGATTTCTGCTGGCAAAAATATCTGCTATGACATATTAAAATACCTACTTCTATTAATTATCTACTATAAACCATTATAGTACCTTCTTGTACATGCGAAATGCCTACTAGTAAACCATTATAATATCTACTTTTACAAATATAAACAACTACTTTAACTCATTAAGATACCATACTTTTAGTGATAAAATTGTCTATTATATTCATTAAAATAGCTACTGATATATGTAAAAATATATAGTGCCAAAAATGCCTACTATATTAATTCAAAGTTTCAAGTTTCAACCCATATCATATATTATGGGAGGACTCATATTTTTTAAAGTTGGGTCTGCCAGCTTATGTCTTGTATCACCAATTCTGGTGAAAGATGGTCTCTTTGAGAGACCATCGTCTTTGATTTAAGATAATGAAAATATGCACTAATGATACGATGAGTCAGCATTAAGGATAATGTAAATAGGCACTAAGAATACGTTAAATAGGCATTAATCTTTAAATGGGTTGGACTTGAGGTACGTCTCTTAAAGAGACAGTCTCTCAAGAGAGTAGCTGATCTTATATTATTACGGTTTAATGGCCTACGATTTACGGTTTACACCAGACCGAAATATATTACGGTTTCCAGTCTATAGTGATCTAAAATTTTTAAAACCTAGATCGGACCGAAATTGTAATTTTAAAAAAACTGGACCGTACCATGTAGACCGTAGACCAGACCACATACTTAAATTATGATTTATTAGTCTGGTTTGATTTACAATTTTGACCAAACTATGTTCAGCCCTAAATTTATAGACATTAAACTTACCCTTTTTGCCCTAATAAGTTCACATTTTAACTTTTATACAATAAACTTGATTTATAATAACCTTGTATCTAATACATCACTCTTGTTGAATAAACTTGATTTATAATAACCTTTTTGCCCTAAATTTATAGGCATTCTTTTTGACAAAAAACCATTCATAGTGAAACCGTGGAGCCCGAATATTTCATATGAAAAGTCAGGACTAACATCTATTCCAGTATGGGTTAAGTTGCCTAATTTGAATGTGTTGTATTGGACCGAGAGTATGTTGCAGCAAATTGTGGGATATTTGGGGACTGTGCTGAAAGTGGATAATGCTACTTTGACGAAGTCTCGATTAATGTATGCTAGAGTATTGGTTGATATGAGTTTGGCGGATGGATTCCCAGAGGAACTGTTCTTCTCTAATGAACATGAGCAGCTTATCTCTCAACGTGTGGAGTATGAATGGCTTCCATCTTGGTGCACCAAGTGTGCACAATTCGGACATTTGGTTGATAAATGCAAGCTGGGGTCCAAAGCGGCTCGTTTGCAGGTAGATGAGGATGGATTTAGACCGATGAAGAAAACCTTTCAACGTCGAGTACGTCCTAATACCCAGCAAGGAGGCCTTCAGGACAAGCAGTCTACTGAGACCTTCATGGCTCCTCCTCCATCACAACCCGAGGGTGTAGGCATGCCTACTATGACCCCTGATCAACCGCCTGCCACTGAGCTTCCTGGAACAAAGGAGATAGTTCATGAGGATCCGGATGAGGGAGAGGTTGGCATTGGAACGGCAAGAGCTATAGCAGATGCTGCTAGCTCATCTAGCTCGATGGTGAGCAACTCTTCTCTGACGCTCAGTAATGGTTTCAATGTGTTGAATTTAGAGCATACTAGAAGTGATACTGTGGACCCTTCGAGTCTTATAGCGCTAGGAGCTGATCCCATCGGGGGTGATGATTAATTTTGGCGCATGGAATGTTAGGGGTCTCAACAAGACTAGGAAGCAACTTGAGGTTGCTAGGTTTATTTCTTATCATAATCTTAGTCTTGTTGGTCTCCTTGAAACTAAGGTGAAGCGCAAAGGATTGGGGGCGCTTTATCTTCGCTTGTTTCCCAATTGGTGCATGACGACTAATTTGGCTTGGCACAAAGGACTTCGTATTATTGTTGGATGGAAGAATGAGGAAGTGCGGGTTGATATCTTGGTATGTAGTAGTCAGCTTATCCACATACAAGCATCTCCTCGTAATGTTTCTCCGTTTTTGTGTACTTTTGTTTATGGATCCAATGATAAAAATGAGAGGCAACAATAATTCGAAGACCTTGGGAACATAAGCCAGCATGTTCTTCATCCCTGGATTGTTTTAGGTGACTTCAATTGTGTAGCTAACCTTGATGGGAGGATTGGTTCTCCGGTCAGACTAGCTGAAATACAACCTCTTCGGAATTTTCTGACGGGGTGTGGAGTTCATGATCTGAAGTATTATGGACGGTTTTTCACGTGGTCCAATAAGCAAGCAGGATCCAGTCGAGTGTTGAGTAAAATCGACAGAGTGTTGGGCAACGACCTTTGGGAGGACAATTTTCCTTCTTCCTTAGTACAATTCCTTGAGGAGGCGGAATACGATCACTCCCCTATGCTGGTAAGTGGTAACCTTCTCTCCCTCCCAACACTCCAAAAAACCATTCAGGTTTTTCAACTGCTGGGCTCAGAAGGAGGGGTTCCTTGATATTGTACATGACCACTGGTGCATTAACATTGAGGGATATGCCAGTTATCAGCTTACCCAAAAGCTGAGACTGCTTAAATCTAAACTAAAGCTGCTATATGGCAAAGAACACCTCCAAGAGGAGGTAGATCGAGCGAAATCAGCCCTTCTTCACATTGAAAACCTGCTCCATGCCACTCCTGGGGATCCGAGGTTGGCTGACCAAGAGAGGAATGCATCCGGAATACTTAGTCAGCTCCAGCTCGAGCTCCATTCGTCTCTGCACCAAAAACCTAAGATGTAGTGGGTCCGATCAGGGGATGATAATAATGCGTTCTTCTACCAGAGCATTAAACACAGGATACGTCATAATAAGATCTTTCTTATCCAGTTCAGAGGGAAGGAGATAACAGATCCACTACAGATTCAGCAGGCTTTTTATGACTTCTATTCTGAGCTGTTTTGTGATGAAGCCAGGGATAGGAACACTATTAATATTGAGACTGTGTACAACGGACCAATCTTGTCTGCAGAGCATCAATCTCTCCTTGCTCTTGACTTCACACCTGCTGAGATCAAGCAGGCACTATGGAGCATTCCGGACAGTAAGGCACCCGGGCTGGATGAATATAATAACTACTTCTATAAAGCTTCTTGGGAGGTGTTAGGTGCAGACATAGTCAAGGCGGTCACCCAATTCTTCGAGAACGGCAAAATGCTCAAGAGTTGGAACAATACGACAATTACTTTGATTCCAAAAGTGCCTAACCCTCAACATCCAGGCGACTTTAGACCAATTTCGTGCTGTCACGTATTGTATAAGTGCATCTCTAAACTCATATGCTCTAAGCTACGACTCGTACTAGGTTTTCTGATTGACCAAGCTCAGGGAGCTTTTGTGGCGGGCAGGAACATTATGCATAACATCTTACTCTGTCAAGATCTGATGAAGCACTATTCTCGACAAAATTGTGCTCCTAGTTCTTTGATGAAGATAGACTTATGTAAGGCGTATGATACCATGAACTGGCAATTTCTCAAAGAGATGATGGTCGCCCTCAATTTTCCCCTTCGGTTCATCAACATTGTAATGGCATGCATCACCTCCACGAGCTACGTTTTGATGATTAATGGCTCCCCAACCAATCCCTTTGTAGCCAAGAGGGGCCTCCGGTAGGGCGATCCTCTATCCCCCCTCTTGTTTGTCATTGGTATGGAGTACTTGTCCTGGAGCTTGAAGAGTTTGATTGGCAGCTTTGGGTTTCACCCTCGATGTAAGATCATTAAGCTCACCCATCTGTGCTTTGCGGATGACCTAATGATTTTTTGTAAGGGGGACATATCATCGGTGCGCATCATTTGCGAGTGTATCAAGGTCTTTTTTAAGACTTCCGGTCTACATGCGAACTCGGGTAAATTTGCAATCTACCTCGCGGGGGTTGATGCCTCTACTAAAGAGGATATTGGGAACATCTCACAGTATTCATTGGGGTCGCTTCCCTTCCGATATTTAGGGGTTCCTTTATCCTCTAAACGCCTCAGTATTGTGGAGTGCGAAAAGTTAGCTGATATGATGACGCAACGTATTAGCTGTTGGCAAGCTAAACAGCTATCCTATGCAGCTAGAATATCACCTCCTACTGGTGTCAGATTTTCATTCTACCTAAGAGGGTGATAAATCTTATCAACGCTATCTGTCGATCATTTCTTTGGTATGGGGTCTCACAATCACATAAACCAGGCAATGTCAATTGGAAGACGGTGTGTACTCCAAAGAAGCTTGGAGGTCTGGGTGTGCGCAATGTTTACCTCTAGAATCAGGCAGCGGTTGGAAAAATCGCCTGGCACATCCATGTCCTGCAGGAATCTCTATGGGTTAGGTGGGTCCATGGTGTTTACACAAAAGGGGCACGGTGGGAGATATTCAATGCGCCTATCACTGCCAGCTGGACCATCAAAAATTTGTGTGCAGTGGCTTCAGTACTTAGGCAATGGATTTGTCAATCCTCCTACTTAATAAAGGAGGTATATGAGCATAATTTGTTGGCCCAACCTAGAGTCCGCTGGCGCTATCTGGTCTGGAATAGGATATCGATTCCTAAGAATAGATTTCTATGCTGGTTAGTAGCTAAACAGGGGCTTAAAACCAAAGAGAAACTTCTCCAAGTGGGGGGTGGTGGATGATGACTCCTGTCCCTTATGTGGGTTACTCCCGGAATCACATTCGCACCTATTTTTTGAATGTCCATTTAGCCGATTGTGTTTGGCGGGGAATTAAATCATGGACTGGCATTAATTTTAAGCCGATCAATCGCATGGACTTTCGGAAGCAACATCTCTCTAAGTCCAAGCAATGTGTATTTATAGCGGTGTATACATGCACTATTTACCACATATGGAAGTGTAGAAATGAGGCAGTGTGGTATGCGTTTGTGCGTTCCCCGGGGCACACACTCACCATGATCAAGCGGGATATCCAATTAAGATGTCGTGCCTTGAACATCCCAGATTTACTGCTTTGATTAAGCTATCATTTGTTCTTGCAGTTTGATACTGTTTGGGACGTTGCTACCTACTGGTCGTACTGCACATTCAAGATTTAAAATTCCTAATGATTGTGGAGAATCCTTATCGTGCAATGTTGGCAAACAATCAAGTTTTGCCTCCCTTATCAAAGAAGCTTCGTTGATCATATGAGATGAGGCCTCCATGGCATGAAGAGAGAACATTTAAGCCCTCGATCTACTTTTAAGGGATTTATGTTTACCTAGCGTTCCATTTGGCGGGAAAATTGTTGTTTTGAGATGCGACTTTCGTCAAACTGTGTCTGTTGTTAGAAAAAAAACACAACAAGAAGTCATTGAATATAGTTTAGTTTGTTCACCATTGTGGCCTTTGTTCACTCGATTGCAGCTTACCCAAAACATTCGTGCTCGTGATGATCCAGCTTTTTCTTCAAAGTTTTTGCTTGCTCTTGGTAATGGTGCTTTGCAAACTGAAGAGACTGCACGAATTGCGGTTCCATCTACCCTTAGATTACAATGCGGAGCTTCCCCTGCTTATATGGATAATTTGTTAAGACAAATATATCTAACTGTATCCAGTACATGTGCAGATCTAGAAATGTTTACAGAAAGAACGATACTTACTCCAAGGAATGAAGATATAAATCTTATTAATGCACTGCTTATAGAAAAATTTTGCGGAGATGAGTGCAGTTACAAAAGCTTTGATACAATTATTGATGATGATTGCAAAATGTATCTGACAGAATTTCTGAATACACTTTTTCCTGGAGGATTGAGCTCACACCAATTGTTATTGAAGGTAAATTGTCCAGTAATTCTGAAACTAAACCTTGATCCATCAAGTGGATTCTGCAATGGGACCCTTCTCATATGCAAAAAATTCTTTCCTAATTTATTACAGTGTGAAATCTCTACTGGTTTCTCAAAGGGCGAGTTTGTTTTACTGCCACGCATCATTCTAAGGCCACCTGACTCATCTGGCTACCCATTTCAATTCTAGCGAGTGCAGTTCCCAATTAAGCTCAGCTTTGCTATGACCATCAATAACTCGCAAGGGCAAACCCATCAAGAAGTTGGTGTATATATTTGTCAACCGTGCTTCTCGCATGGCCAGCTATATGTTGGTCTTTCTAGAGCTCGCAAAGCAAGTAAAATGTGGCTGCTTGACGAAACCTCGCAAGAGAATTGTAATGAATCATTATGCACCTCTAATGTCGTTTCCTATCATTTGCTAGAAAAAGCAGGAATTATATAGAAACCAGATTTAAGATATGAGTATGTTGTATAGTACACCACTTTCTTTATTAATTTAATGTGATATATTTCATTTACATGATTAGTTGTATAGTCGAGAGCTAAGACAGTCAGTTGTTTACATATAGTGTATATTAATAAAAAGTTCTATAATAAATCTATTTATGATTATGCTAACAATTATATAGTATTTTTTTAAATTACTTATTTTGTTCCAAATTTAGCTAAAGAGCGTGCTTGAGAACGAGTAAAACAATATGTTGAAACATATAATACATTTTTGTGATAATGCTTTGTTAATACTAAATCTCATAATTTTACATTGATTTTAAGAGCAATTTTTGAGAGATTAAAGATTGAATGTTGACAACATTTCTTGTAATTATTTATTACATAGACCTCGTTATCATTATGTATCGATTTATAATGCGAAATCAATTGCTACCTAGGGCTTTCATCATCTGGCTTCAAGCAGCCTAATCATTATTAAAAATTCTCCATCATTGTGAAGTCTAAATATTTATGCATTAAAAGGTATATCTATGTTCTCAGGAAATTCATGTTTTGCAATAATGCATCTAAAAAGTTCATTAGTGTGCAAGATAAAGAAATAATTAATAGTCATCTTCTTGAAAATAAAGAATCCGTCATAATCGATGCCTGGGAGGAAAAAAAAATACATAATAACAATAAAAAACAAAAAAAAAAACATTTTCTTCAAGCAGATAACATAAATAATTTAGCTAACACTTTAAGGCTATAACTTTAATAATATAAAAGCATAATATTTATATATTGTCCCTTAAGCATACATTACAAATTTCGTACTGCAATTGAAACATAAATATTTTTGAAATTAATCCTGTACACCAACAAGAGGATCTATCTTCAAAAATATACCCGTTATAACCTTACAAAAAAAGACATAAACTCCTAATCCTAAAAGATATTTTTGAATTCAATGCTAATAGATAATAAAAGGATTGCTTTTCAAAAAATATGAACTCCCAAACATCAAAAGCATCAATTTTCACCCCAGAAAATTATTCAGCTTCTTTTTGTTAACCTCTCTTCCCCAAAAACAAAAAATCACCATCATCAGCTTAGACAATCCTACCAATATGAATTGGAATCATAGAAGTGAACATAAACAATTATAATTTTTTCATGGACAATCGGAACAGTTGAAGAACCCTGGACAGTTTCATGAGAATTTGGTATAGTGGAAAAAAAGCTAATGGCTGCGGGTTTTGTGCCAGAAAAGGCTGCGGTTTTGGACCCAAGCATTAGAGGTGGCAGCTGATATCTTGAAAGAAAGACTGCGGTTAAAAACGAGCACATATAAGTATTATAGGCTGCGATTTTTGGGCACAACCGCATCCTATTTTGCAACCTTTACGTATATTTTTTTTTCATTTTTTTTGTTATAATAATAATAGTATATATAATCACCATTATAAAATAATAAATAATTAACAATACAAGTTCCTTTCATCACCAAATTTCTTTTCTATGAAACATACCTACCAACATAAATTAGCAAGATACACGGCAACCTTGTCTTTCACTTCGCGCATTTCCGTGTCCGTCAATTTGCGTCTTTCCTTTGGAGTGTCGTTTAAAATCTATATTATAAAATTATATGAAATAATTAAAAAGTAAATACATATATTTAGATTTTCTAATAAATATATAATATTATAATTTAAGAACATAATAAATACTTACGGCATAAATATTTTCTACCCCGACGTTCTTCACGGCTTGTATGATATCATCCATAAATTTAATAACGTAGTAGCCGCAGTAATTGATGTCTTGATGAAAAAACTATGAAAAAATATACTCCCTCCAACACAATTCAATTGTCCCATTTCCTTATTTGGGCAATTCACTTCAATTGTCCCATTTCCTTTTTTGTCTATCTTTTTTTTACCTAAATATCCTCACTTTTCCAATTCCCAATACTCAACTACCACCTTTACAATTAATTTAATCAATTAAAATACCTAACTACCACCTTTTTGGTGGACCCCATCCCACTCTTAATATCCGTGCCCAACTCAAATGAGACAATTGAATTGTGTTAGAGGGAGTATTATATATGTTAGTGACAAAAACGCTTCAAAACCGTTCAAATTGCAACTTAACACGTAATTTCAAGCATATGAGTATTATTTTCAATTCTAACCACTTAAACACAATAATATATACCAAATAGTGCTGTGTGCCAAGTTTCATGCATAACAAACCAAGTTTAAGCTAGTTTACGTGCGAAAGTGACAAACATGCTTCAAAACGTTAAAATCGCAGCTTAACACGTAATTAAAAGCATTTGATAATTATTTTCGATTCTAACCACTTCAACACAATAATATATACCAAATAGTGTTGTGTGCCAAGTTTCGTGCATAACAAACCAAGTTTAAGCTATTTTACGCGCAAAAGTGACAAAAATGCTTCAAAACGGTTAAAATCGCAACTTATCACGTAATTTTAAGCATTCGAGTATTATTTTAGATTATAACCACTTCAACACAATAATATGTAGCAAATAATGTTTTGTGCCACGTTTCGTGCATAACAAACCAAGTTTAAGCGATTTTACGTGCGAAAGTGACAAAAATGCTTCAAAACCGTTAAAATCGCAACTTAACACGTAATTTCAAGCATATGAGTATTGTTTTCGATTCCAGCCACTTCAACACAATAATATATATCAAATAGTGTTGTGTGCCAAGTTTCGTGCATAACAAACCAAGTTTAAGCTATTTTACGTGCGAAAGTGACAAACATGCTTCAAAATAGTTAAAATCGCAACTTAACACGTAATTTCAAGCATTTGATAATTATTTTCGATTCTAACCACTTCGACACAATAATATATACCCAATAGTGTTGTGTGCCAAGTTTCGTGCATAACAAACCAAGTTTAAACTATTTTACGCGCAAAAGTGACAAAAATGCTTCAAAACCGTTAAAATCGCAACTTAACACGTAATTTCAAGCATTTGATAATTATTTTCGATTCTAACCACTTCAACACATACCGGTGTGCTTGTAGAAGACTGCCTAGAGGAGGTGTGATTGTTTTGGAACCAATTGTTGCTTTTCCCTCAAGTCTTCCTTCATATCGAGAGGTGGGAAGTCTAATAGGCTTTGCCATAGCCATATACTCGGCTATAAAGTTACCAATCTCATTGCTTACAGTGCCTTGAATCATACTCCCCTCTGGTTGTGCTGGATTACTCACTTTGTTTTGTAAAACACCCATGTGTCTCTCAAAAGGATAATACCACCTTAAAAGGCTTTTGCAACCTATCAATACTCTTCCACTCCGGAGAATCTGATGGATGTGTGGGCAAGTGATATTTCTTCAGCCTATCTGCAGGCCACCTCAAATTCTAATTCTATATAACAACACATATATTTTATACTTCACACTTCAATAATTAACATTGTGTTTTGGTTGATTTTACAGAACAAAAAAAATTCAACAAAACCTGCAGAAATCAACAAAACATAAACTCAGCCTACGAAACCTAATAAAAAAAAACAACAAAAACGAAAAAAATATCACAACCAACTGAATTCAAAAAATAAAATAAACTCAACAAAAACATAACCCAGGTACAAAACGAAATCAAAAAATTAATCAACAAAAACGAAAAAACAATTAGAATATATCAAAAGTACCAAACGAAATCGACCAAAACGAAATCAAAAAAAATCAGAATATAAGGTTCAGCAGTCCAGCAAAAATCAACCAAAACAAAAATCAGAATAAAATGAAATCAAATACAAAACGAAATCCAGTAGAAAAAAGGAAAAAAAAAACATACCTTAGGAGTTAGGATGAAGAGTTGAAGTTGAATCAGTTAGAGACTTTGATACAAAACAAAATAAAACAAAAAAAAAATCAATAAAAAGGAAGATAACAAACTAAATTCAGGACATAAAAAAATAAAATAAATACAAACACAAGTAGATTAACATACCTTGAAGAAGAGGATTAGAGTCTAGAGTAAGAGAGCAAAGAAGAACAAAAATTTCGTGGGTTATGAAATTTTGAAGAAGAAGAGCAAGTTTTGAGTGAGGAATTTCGTGAGTGAAGAAGGTCTTGGCTGCTGGGTTATGAGGAAAATGAAGAAGACAATGGCATTATTAGTCGTGGGTTTTAGTAGAAAATTCGTGGCAAGAGAGAGCAAAGAAGAACAAGGATTTCGTGGGTTAATGAAGTTTTGAAGAAGAAGAGCAAGAGAGCAAAAAAGAAGAGCAACAATGACGGCTTTTAGATGGAATACGATATAACAGTAGGTTTTTAGACGTAGAGCAAGTGAACGTTGCAAGGTGGTTTTTTTAATTTTAAGAAGACATTATTGGCTGCAGATGTGGAAAAAACCGCAGCTTTTGTGTATTTTTTTATTAGGTTTATTATCTGCGGTAAAGGCAAAAAACCGTAGCCTTTGTTTATTTTTTTTGACCTAATTTGTATTGCTCATATTAGCTACGTAAAACTAAAAACCACAGCCAATAAGAAGCAGCAAATACGTTTTTTTCCACTAGTGTATGGTTGGTAACCTATGGAAATTAACATCAATTTTTCTAACCCAATAACGTTTACCGCACATAGGATATCGATAAAAGAGATGATTGAGTGAGCTCGCTTCCAAAGAAATCAAAATTTCAGCTAGAGATTCCGCATGACCATCAGAACAGTATAATAAGTTAATGGACTCAATCGTGTAATCATCTTTATAAACGCTTGCGTTATCATCACATTCATAATATGACTCATAGTTTCTCATTACGATTAAATAATAAGTTTTCAAAGAGAAATTGAGAGAAAAAGAAAGTAGAAGATTAAAATGTTTGGACATAGGATGATTTAAGTTGGTAGCTAAATGATGTATTCATAGAATGGATGGAGACTTTGATTAGACAACGGTAAGGTTCCTGGATTTTCTCCCAAAATTACTCAAAGACAACGTGCAAATATGTACCAACAATACTATTTGTCATCTCAACAATGCTTTTGGATTTTTTGGGATTTTCCCGGGGGAAAAACAAAAAATTTATAAAAAAGTGTAACACTGTTTTCAGTATAAAAACAATAAGTATATTACTAGATTATACTCACAAACATGAAAAAAATACATCAATATAAAAATGTTGAAATAATGTCAATAAAAAAGCTAAATTTATACAAATCATAAACAATGTTTTAACCTTACATTTTATTTAGACAAAAAAAATACAGCAGCCACTACTTTTAATACGAAATTAAATATATAGCATGACGGCTTATAAAAAATAATTTATTATAACGTCAATTAAAACCATATTTTTTAAAATGAATGATAATATACTAATTTTAGAAGTTGAATAATCTATTAAATATTAATTAGAAAGTTCAAGCCTTGAGACTTCGGATGACTTAAGCTTTACCCAAAATGCAGTAATTTTGGACAAAGGATGAGGGCTTTGATTAGACACGAATAATGTTAGTTACCAATATCATATGTTTATCCTAATAGACGTGTTGTCATAAATCTGTATTTCCAGAAGCTTTATTATGTCAGCTAGATAAGCTATTAGAAATCTACTTTTTGTATATGCATAGCAAAATTTCTCTTTTAGTATGGTTCTGACAGGTTATGCTTTCTGGGAACATAGATAACTAAAGTAATTGTAAATACTATCTTTCCTGAAGTTTGTGCGAAGTTTTCTCTTTTTGATTATATATAGCATATGCTTTCTGGGAACATAGATAGCACAAAAGATGAATTGCTAAAAATTGAAGTAATTGTAAAGCACAATTATGCTTGCTTTATTTTTCACAATTGAAGTACTTTCCATTGATTATAGGCAAATAAAATCTTTTTAAATCGCTATAAAAAGGAATAGTTTATTGTAGATAGAATCATATATTCCGGAATAACTAATTTCCAGATATTGTGTTCTCAAAACTAATTGTTGCCAGAAATATACTCAACATGAAAGTAATTTGTATTTATATTTCTTTAGTATATATATTATATTATATATATATATATACATATATATATACTATACATATATATATACCATGATTATGCATACATATCATATATATATATAGCTATATAGTATTAACTATATTACTATATATATATATATATTATTATATATATATATATATATATATACTATGTATATATATATATATATGTATATATATATATATGTATATATATATATATGTATATATATATATATATATATACACTCCCAAGGAATACATATTCTGGCAACAAATATGACCCTTTTCTTGAATGTTACAGTGCAAGTCTTAGACCTAACAACTTAAAATATATAGTTATTTATCGATAATATTTTACCAACAAGATTTTTACATCTATGGATGAAGATCTCTAATATATTTTTTTTATATTTACGACCATCTACATTGTTACTTTAAATGATGATACCACTTTGATTTCTTCAGTTATAGGAAAATAATTTCTTTTTAAGTACATCATAAAAGGGTATATTTTTTATTGTCAACAACATATGTTTACAGAAAACATAGGTTACCAACAATATATGTTTCCAGACGGTATGTTTTGTCATCTACATAAGCTACCAGATATTGACGATGTGTATCCAATATTTCCATTAAAAATCACAAGAAAAGAGCGAGACATTATCAATATGATTCATGAGTAACAACAAAGTACTCGACCTGATAAATCAAATTATATACAAATATTGCATAATGCATAACATACTTCTATATAACATACATATAAAAAACCTTATCCATATGACCATATCCACAAAATACCATCCATGCAGTTGTGAGCTCCGACATCAATTCTAAAAAAGTTTAATCACGTGCCTCTCTATGAAGATACATCAGAATCATCTAAAACTACAAGTGAATCTACATGAGCTAGGATAAACGGTTGATTTTGCAGTCTTTGTTTGCACACCTTGGTGACTTTGTTTCTTTGTGATTTTCGAGCATCATGTTGTTGAGGGCGCTTATGTAGAAATTTCTCCTGCTCATCAAGCTCCTCACAAAACATGGTAAAACATTCGGACCCAAACCAATCAACCGTCAACTGTAAAACCACAACGAGTAAATTATAACTTGAAATATGATATTCAATTATCTCATTAAAACTTATAAAGCTAAAAGATAACATACAAATTCATAATAGCCATTTGATTTGTTGTAGTTTTTTACAACATCATCCATAAAATGTGTGATAAAACAGAGAACAAATCTACCACAATCAACATCATTTTTTTGTTGAGGAACCTAAGAAGAGTAAAGAGAATACACTTATAAAAGATATTCAATAATAAAACAAAGTTAAATATCTTATTTGTGGTTAAAAGATCTACCAAGGAAAGATTTACATATGCCTCAAGTTTAATACAAAAATACTCATTGATGTGGACTGAAAAATGTCCATAATCTAAAATGTTTTTAAATAAAAAGAATTTTTATTCATATGTTTAATTATTGTTTGTTTTATTTTGCTTTTGTATACTTATGTGTCAGTGATATAAAGGAAATTAGTACAATTGTAAATAAATAACAGTTTATTTTATTCATAGAGCCCAGGGTTTGAAGTTCAAATGTGTTTGGGCTAGGAAAATTAATGTTAATATACGTAGGCTTTTTCTTATGATAATCATTTTTTCTTTTTTGTATGAAATTGATGCCTACATATTATTCTCACTTTCATCTTATTATTGTAATTTAACCTTCACTTTTACGTCAAAGTATGGGTTATTTTTTGTATGAAATTATTATTTCATATTTATTCCTCTTTCTCAGATATTGGCAAAATTTCTTGGTTTTACTGCCAAATATTTTCCAAATTTTATTTAATTTGAGTTTTATTCCTTCAGAAACTATATTTTTCGCTCTTTTTGCCCTTACTATTTACTTCCTCCTTTCCATATTACTTTCTCCGTTCTAAAATACTTGCTACAGTTTTATTATTGACACTGTTTATCATTCAAGCTTATTTTATATATTCCGGCTAATGTGTAAGAGAAAATATAGTCAAGTGGGGATCTTATTTGAATCGTCTAATCGTATACTTTCATAATGTTAACTTTTTATAATTTTTAGACGTGTATAATTCACTATATAAATGATCAAAACAAAGCATTGGATTACGTAAAACGTCAAATATAGCACGTATATTTGAACGGAGGAAGTACTTGCTACTAATTGTGACATTTTCCATTAAAGGTAAACTTGTTTTGTTAAATATGGAATTTAATTTTTCATTAAGTTCATACAACTAATCATGCCTTTTACAACTTTTGCTTCCAGATATTTATTACACAACAGAGCACCAGAATAGTTGCGCTTACATATTACAACACAACATCAACATTTTTAATAAAAGGTATCAATTTATCATCCTAATGAATCATTATGATTTCTAATTTCGCTATTTCAGAAACGTTAATATAGTAGTTTTTTTATACGATGATGTTGTTATTAACATTAAAGTTCACTTAATTAACCAAAACCTAATAAAATAAGATTACAAGCCCTGTTGAATACTATGGTTTTTAATTTTTTGCTAAACTATAGAGACAAAATTCAAAATTCTCACGAATGACAAGGATTCGAACATCCTTAATATAATTAGAAATGAATATTTAGAATTAGTTTATCAAGCTCTTTGATATCAAAACCATTAGTTACAATTGTGGGCTTCACTTAGTTCTACCTTCTCATACTTGAACAAACAAAACGTAAGTTTTCATTCGTAGTTATACATAACTTAAATTCCACTGTGTTTAACAATAGTAACTTGGAAATTGACCCATTTCTTAGTGGTCTTATCACCACCGGTAGCTATTATTCTGACTCACATTAAAATGCTAAATTATTACAGTCATGTTACAATTTATATCTCCTGAAAAACTCAAAAGCATGCTTATGCCAATCACTATTTTAAAACAGTTATTTAAAGAGATTCGATTTATTGTATACCGGTGTAGAAAGGACCACCGAAAAATGGATCAATCTTACATACTTGACCTGTGTATGTCATGTTAAACTAACAATTTTTTTTCCCAATTCAATGAACTTCCTGGTGCTCATACAACTGAATCAACTCTTGAAATCCCAACCTTAATCCTTATAATGAAATGACTTTTAAAAAAATATTATGAATATTTGCTTTTGCAAACCTTTTGGGATTCATGAATTTATTTAAACTTAAGGTCTGTTACTTTAAAGGGTTAGGGTTGGATTTCAAGTAGGAACCATGAGATTTAATACCATGTACATTCCATATTTTGAGGGAAATGTTGATCTAGTACTTAACTTTATCTTCTTCAAAATGGATATGGAATGTTCAAGCATAGTAGTATTGATGATAATGAAATAGTTTTAGCTCTACAATGCATTGGTTTCCGCATTTGCTATCTCTTGAGCAATGTAAAACATTGTAAAGTATAATAAACATTTTCCATTTCTATATACTACAAAAATAAGGAGTTAATAAAACATTTATAAGTTAATAAGAGAAAAGAGTTGTAAAAAAGAGGTTAATAAACTTTTCCTTTATCGACATACATGTTTAAAAATTTCTTTATTAAGAAAAACAATTGAAAATGGTTACCTGCATAAGTTAAAAAAAGAATACTTAAAATTTATTGACTAATACAAATCATAACTCTATTTAAATATCTAGATAACCATTGAATTTTCCATGCAAGTTGATTGCATAGTTTTAAACAATCCTATTCCTGGCTAAACACTATGTTCCCTAACCGCAATTTAATGTTAAACATTCTGCAAACCGACATTTGTGGCAAATTATATAGTTACCTTGATATTTCATATATGCCTTACATAAACTATGTAAGAGAACTAATATATCAAAAATAATAAGTATTGAATTTTAGTGTCATATACATTCCATTTTTAGAGGAGGATGTTGATCAAGTACTTAACTTTATCTTCTTGAAAGTGACTATGGAGTGTACAAGTAATAGGTTATTAATGATAAAGTAATTTCATTTAGCTTTGTGATGCATGTAAATTGCTTGAGAGCTACCAAACTGTACGAAACCATCAAATTCGATACTATGGTTGATACACATGATCTTTATGAATGTATTTAGTTGTGAATCATCTTCTTCTTCAATAAGAACAACATTGTTAAAGATTTTGTGTATCAATCTTAGTTATTAATTTGATTGGTCTCTACACCTTTGCTATCTTTTAAGCAATATAATATATTATAAAGCTGAAAAAACTTTTTCCTTTTCTATATACTTTATTGTTATGTAACTTGATTGCATAGCCTTTAACAATGTATTCCTGGTTAAACACTATGTTCTTAACGACGGTATATAGTTGAACACTAAACATATAAACATTTAATAGCTAATTTGATGGTTACCTGGGAGTATCTCTGCTTAGATAAATCATGTAAAAAAGCCAATGCATCAAAAATTTAAAATATTGATTTTTCACTCCTACTACATTTAGTGGCATTCTAAAAAGAAAAAAAATATATTATATAAAAGCTAAGTTAGCCTTAGTAGTTCTTTTAACTATTGGGATGTTATTAACACTTTTGGATTATCTACAACTCAGCATCCTTATACAGGTATGATTGCTATTAAATCTTTCACTGACATGTTTATTTACAGTGTTTATATATTATATATATATATATATATATATATATATATATATATATATATATATATATATATATATATATATATATATATATATATATATATATATATATATATATATATATATATATATATATATATATATATATTTATATATCTTCAATCCACCAGTTACAATAATGGTCCTTCTTTATGGATTTATAAGACCTCCTCATATGTTCGAGTTCATGCATGCTTTCAACCTCACATTTCTAAATATCTTTGTTATGCTTGTATAGTTTCTACATAAATTTAATGCTTGATAAATTGTAGCAAGTGGTGTTGCCTTTGACCCACCGTAAACAAAGATATGGTTGTCGTTTTCACAGCAACAACAACATATTATAAACACTGTTCATGTTTAGACACCGTGTTCTGCAGCCTCTTATAATAGACAATGGAGCACTACTCGATTTAGCTTAACCAGATCCTACTGTTGCGCTTTGCTTTGCTACTCGAGCATCAAAAAAATTGTGCTATATTCTTTGTTGTTCAACCTCATCTAGTGGTGCAGCCACATTCCTTCGATATCAGTTCAGTTGAAAAACAATGTATTAAATAAATGCTAATAGAGCTTGCTTCTGTGTAATCTGCTTACAGCCTATATTTTTATCTACTTTTGTTTAACATGGAGTTGTTTCATCACGGTTTATTATTGACTTCCTCGATATGCTTGTTTTACCATAAAAGATTTAAATCTTGTAGTATTTTGTTTTTGCCAAAGCAACCACCAGGAAACTTAGTTTTCAGAAATGCAAGAGCACCTAAGAAGCATAAGCATGACAAATTATCAAAAAATACAAAGTTTCCTATATAGCATCTCAGAAATCCAATCACGAACAACGAAGACATAAATAAAATAGAGAAAATAAAATAAACACCGTAACAAGATCTATGTGGGATTAAAAGAGAAAAAGAAAGAAAAAGAAATAAACAGACAAAAGAACAGTTGACATATTGGAATTCTAAAAAGAAGTGGGGCCCACATTGGTTTTTAGAACATTTACATTGTTGCTAGAAACTTTGTTGGCTCTCAGAAGTTATTTCCTCCCAGATGATATACTATCAAATTTATCTTCTTAGATTCATCCTCCCATAATTAATTTTCTTTCAATATATTTTTTCTCACAAAAAAACATTCTTTCAGAAATTTAGATTCAAGATTTTTTTCCCAAGATTTAGAATCCTATAAAATATTTGTCCCGGAATAGTTTTCCTTCTAAAAATGCACCTTAGTATTGTAATTTAGTCTTCACTTTTATTTCATTGAATGCGTTATTTTCCCCTGAAATTATTTCATAGTCTTTCCTAATTTTTTTATATTAGCAAAAATTCTTTGTTTTACTACCAGATTATTCCTAAGACTTTATTTGACTTTAAAAATTTTCAGTGCAAAACCTGATATCAGTTTTCCCTTCAACAGCTATATTATTGACCCTTTTTGCTAGACTTTAATAATAAGGGTTCTCAAATGATTTCATAGGGAAGCCCTAGTTTATCAAAACCAAGAAAGACACAGTATTTAAAAAGCCATCTAACTTGAGACAAAAGAAGAAAATGAAAGCGTTCAAGAATTGCAGGAATAAGAGACAGAATAGGTAAGAAAACTTAATGGAGAGTGTAAGATATAAGTCATGAAAAAAAATGAAAAAAAATTTGGTTGAATAGAAGTCTTGTTGAAAGAAAAATTAGCATTATAGAAATACAAGGAAAACTCATAAAAAAAAATGTTCAAAAGTTGCGGGGGCAACAAACAAAATAATAAAAACATTTAATGGTAAGTGTAAGATACGAATCATCAAATTTTGAAAAATTGGTTGGTTGAATAGAAGACTTGTTGAGAAAAATTTAGCAGGGTAGAAATACAAAGAAGTATATTTAGTTACTTATTTACGTTAGACAAAATTTATGAGTCACCCATATATGCTCAAAGTATTTATGTCATATTCATCAACAACAAAGCTAAAAAATGGATTTGTTGATTAATAAGGGAAAGAGTTACAACAATCACAAAACCTTCAACTATGCAACATATTTTTTACCATCCTTCAGGTAAAAAAAGTACGATCGAAAATCGTCATCATTTGTTGGCTGGAGGAATCTTTGAGCCAGAAGAAACACAAGCATCAGTTCCCTGTCTACACAAATCATTAAGTTGAGCCCTTAGGGATTGAATACAAGGTGCCATGGGAGTATTAGGGTTAAGGAAGGAAGCTATCTTAGACCATTCTAGGTCTGGATATGCAGTAAAAACTGCATTCATTGTATTCCAAATTGACTCCTCCTTGGTCTTTGCCCTATCAGCTGCAAGACGAGTTCGATACTAAGACTTAAAATACTTAGTTATTCTCTTTTTCTCTTGATCTTTTATGTGCTTCTTGTCAGTTTCCAACTTAGCTACACTTGCTTCCAACTCTGATATCTGCTTCTTTAGTCTGTTCCTTTCATGTTCACCTCCATCAATATAGGTTTACTGGGCTTTAAGTAACTGCCTAGAATTTGAAAGCTGGGTCCTAAGATGCAGGATTTCGTCGTCCTTCTTAGCAGATGCCTATTCAATAGAAGCTAAAGTATCTTGGACCTTCTTCATATCTTTCTAAAGCTGGCCATAGTCTACAAGCCCTGAGGCTACTGTAAATTGCAGCTCTAGGACATGATTTCCCTAGGTTATATTTATCTTTAAGTTCAGCATGCTCGAGTTTAGAATCAGCGAGGTCAGCTTTTGCCTTTGTAAGACTCACATCGAGCTCCCATATTTTGGTATCCCTTTCAGCAATCAGTTCAGCCTAAGATTGGCATTTATTCTTCCAGCTACTAACTTCATTTCGCTGAGAAGATAAATTAGCTTTAACTCACTTCAGCTCGGCTTGAAGTACGTTCATCACATTCTTATGAGATTGAGTCCTTTCGCAAAAATTATGAAGGTCACGTGCATAGGTATTCAGCACAAGGGTCCCTAACTCAGAACTCCTGGAATCAATCAACTGTGCATCAAAAATTTTATGATAAGTATATGAATTCACAAGAAAACAAAAAATCAAGATAAATGTAAGCCATTCGGTACCTCTTGCGTGTAATTTTTTTGCGCGTAATTTTTTTCTATTAAAGGCTGCTTAATCTATTAAACCGCAACAAATGTTTAGCAGCAGATACGTTTTTTTCCACTAGTGAAAGACGAAACGTCGGCCTACTCCTTCGTCTTCTTTGTACTCTTCCTCCCCTTATTATGCACCTGCGAAGAGGAGCCAGCTTGCTCACGATCAGCAGCCGAGGATGTAGCACCCTCGGTTTTCTTCTTGGTGACTCCACCAATGAACGGTTCATTAACAGTAAAGACAATGAAGTGAGGGTCTTCCCAATCTTCGAGATCATTATACTCGTTCTTAGAAGGAGGGAGGGGACTCTGCCCGGATCTAATCTTGTAAGCTGTACCTTCAGGGCCATCTAGAGCCGTCAATTGCTGCCCAAGGGTCAGAATAATATGCAGCAAGCCTCCTCTACTTATAGTTTTGAATTGGGACAGGCGGTGATTTGACACTGAGCCTATATAGGTGGTGGTTCACTGTACTGTCCACCCATTGAGAGACTGGTTGTGGTCTATAGTATTTCCCATAAGGAGAAATACCTAGAATCTTCCAGGGAACCTTCTTTGCTGCATGCTCTAAGGAAAGAAAGAATAGCATCTATGATTGATAAATGAAAATAATGTAGTAGAGAAAAATAATAGAAAATTAGATTAAGAAAATCATGACTTACTAAGGGATGTACATTTAGACAATCCAACCAAAGATAGACAAAGGTCTTGTTGGATCAGTGCAGCATGAGGAATCCACCTAGTTGGCAGATTCTTATCCTTAAGCCTGATGAAATAAAAAAATGCGTGTCTTTCCCTTCTTGTAAACTTCATCACCTGGTGGACATTGTAGATCTCCCTCGTGTTAAGCTAGCTCCAGAAGACTGGAGGCATGTATCTATATGGGTGACCAGGAGTCTTGGGTACCCTAACCCAGATAATTTCATCCTTATATTCTTTAAGGTCGTTTAATTCTGGGTAAGCGACCGTTGAACCATTAATGGAAGTGAGGGTGACGAAGGGTTTCTTCCTTGCTTCATCTAATTTAAAAAGACTCTTAAACAATCTTAGAGTCATGGGTAACTTCATATATTCACAAACCCAAATAAAAGATATAATCTTCCTTGTTTCCTGGGGCAGAAGTTGGTTAAGTGAAATTTCAAAATGACATAGAAGTTCAGAGAAAAATGGATGCAGAGGAAAGCGAAGCCCAAAAGCAAGATGAGAGATGCAAACTGGGATGAATATGTCTTCTTCAACATCTTTAGAAACAATATATTCATGGGCCATCATGCCCTCTTCCCCAATCCTACACCAATATCCTTATGCTTGGGGATAACACAATAGTCATCCAGAACAAAGTGCGCCATACCCTCCACCATTTTTGTGAAGGTCTGTCTTGTTAAAGCCGTCGTCGCCAGTTCTCTCATCGTTTCATCCTCGGCTTCAAAATTAAATGGTACAAAAGCAGCGTCCACAACACCTTCTTCATTAATAGGAGGAATAGGATCAGTCTAGTGTAACTGAATCTAGCCCTTTGGCTGCATCACCCAATCTCGGGGAGGTTTGTGGGGTAGAACATCTAGATTAGAATCCATGGGAAATTCAATCACTGGAATTCTCGTCAAATCGTTTCGAAAATCAAATCTTAGGTCAAAAGGGGACGCTTTAGCAGCAACCATTTTTAAATTGAAGAGAAGCAAAAAGAATTTGGGTTTGAGAAAAAAAATTGCAACACAAAGGAATACAGAGAATATTTCTGAGTACTTGCAAATTCAAGAAAGTGTAAAAGCTGAATGAATGCAAATTTTGGGGAAAGTTCGTGAGTATAGGTGAGCACTCATGGAAAAATTAAATGAATAGGAACATCAATAACCAAAAGATGCTAGGCTTGAAGATTAGAAAACCAACCGCGCAAATAAAACTGCTAAAATAAAAACTCAATACGTGTAGGGAACAAGGATTGGTTGTGCATTAAATGCTAATACGGTTGTTGTGGCGATAATGATGAAAAGTACAGCATGCAAGGCATTTAGAATAAGTTTCAATGATTTTCACCCAAAAAAAGAGGTATTAATAACCGTGATTCGTAAATCACCACAAAAAGACAAAAAGAATAATATTAAAATAAACAAAACCAAAAAAGATAATTTTAAATAATAAATTCTCACCCTCACATCCTAACACATAAGAGTGATTTATTAATCTCACAAATAACCGTTATATACTAAGACAATCTCAAATTCAAAAATTGGCAAAAAAGATTGTAAACATATTTGTGGGAAAACTAAAAACAGTTTCCAAGAAAATTTATATTGTTAGATGCCCATTTTGTCAGGGATATAATCCATCCAGCTTTTGATAATATTTTTTTTCATATTCTTTACAACTTCATTCGACTGTTCCTGAGGATAAAAATAACGAGGGAAGATTTGTTGCAGATTATGAAACCTTATAAATTTCGGCTACGCTGCTAGACTTCCGAATTCATGACTTATCTACAAATTCTTAAACAAGAATGCATACACCTGGCGACGCAACTTGTATGAATTAAAATATTAATCAAAAGTTATTAGGTTAAAAGACAGTGAAATAGAATCACAGATATCGAGATCTGGCAAGCTTACGCCAGGTAATTGTCATATAGGAGTTCCAGCTGTTAAGATATGAACAGTGTTATGCATTTTTTAGGGGTATTAGTGCATGATAAGCTCGTACATTTATCCACCATTAAATGCCCACTTTTATGCTTTTAGATTGAATATTATAGTGTCTAGCAGTAATGTGCACCCTAGGATGAATAATCTGGGGAGAAGAAAATAAATGTTTGTGTCTGAGATATAATTCATGTAGCTTTGCATACCTTATTCAACTTACTGAATTTTGCATATGTCAGATTAATTTACTCTTTGATGGTTCCGCAAATTCTATGTTAAAATAACAACTATGAAGCTACTGCGACATATAAGAAAACAATTCTCTCTGAAACAGAGATCTATCATAATATTTTTTCTATTGGTATATTTTGTTTTCTAATTTTAGCACAAAAGAAATGCGTGCTAGCTCTAATAAATCTCTATTCCAATGTGAGTCAAATGAAGTTGAAAAAAAATGAACAGAAAAGAGAAGAAAAAAAAATCAGAATTCAATAGATTTGACAGCTGTAGGATGACAATGATCTTTAAGCAATATTGTGGTAACTTGCAAATCCCTCCAAAAGATAAGAATCATCATTATTTAAAATCCAATAAGAGGTCCTTTAAACAATTTTCCTAAAAAGTTATTGATAAAAACCCTTTTTTACCCCCAATATTGTTTATACGTACGTTTGGTTTCCAAACGGCAATAATATTATAATATACCTACTCCTCATTATTTTAATTCATCTCTTCACTTGTGTTTTCTTCATTTTCCTTCAACATGAACTCCATGTTTTATTATCTCTCTCCTTTTCTAAATTATTTTAGCCTTTTCTCCAATTTTCCTTCAACATGAGATATTTTAGGAGTTTCACGTCATTGAATGTTGGTTTGCTTCTACTGTTAGTCTATTTTTCAATCATGCTCTCTCCAACTTTTAATGACAGCTACTTATTGACAGATCAAAGAATCAGCAAAAACCTTAATATTTTTTAATAAAGGTACCATTGTATCATCCTTATTTAGATAATATATATACATATATATAAAAAAACTTGTATCATATTTCAACATTTTAGCCTTAGATGTAATATCCTCACTGATATATTTGCAAAAAGATAAAGTCGATTACACGAGCTACAACTTCTCCTTCCTAAGCATGCACAAATACATTCCATCTTTTGAGGAAGTTCTAGCTCATGTCGTCAACTTTATCTTGTTTAAAATGGCTATGGGGTGTAGAGGAAAATAGTTCGCTTGATCAAATGATAGAATTCTGGCATTTTTTTGTTTTCAGGAAATGTATAGTTATTGCAATATATGCCCCCTAGTACCATATATTTCTGGCAACATATACTCCATTTTTTCCCGAAAACGCTTAAAAATATTTCCATAAGGGAACTGTTCTGGTACTAAGTGTCTATTCAGATCGGTTTAACAATTCCCACAATTAGAATCACTTAACAAAAATGAAATAATATATTAAATTAAAAAAATAGCTATAATCATGGAAATGTACAACACCAGTCACCTTCCTAGCGCTCATATAACCAAATAAGCTGATGATATCTAAACCTTGACCCATAATGAAACTTGATTTTATATGCGAAAAAAGTACATGACCAAATCATCCCCTTAAAAGCATATTGATTTATTTGATTTTGGACGAATCAGAAAAATCAAAAATGCATTTAAGGAGAAGATTTGGTCAGATACTTTTTTAGTCTATAAATTCATATTGTATCATCCTTTGCCTTTGCAAAAACTATTTTTGTATTACATAAATTTATATATGGCTTATAGTCTTTGCTTATAAGTATCAAGGTCAGATTTTAATTCTTTTCTTCGAGATATGGGTGCTAGGAGCTTTACTGTCATATACATTTCATCTTCGAGATATGCACTTAATTTTGTCTTCTTTAAGATGTCTATGGAACATAGAACTAAAGTACTCTTATGGATTAACTAATTGCATTTTGCTTTCCACCGCATTCTAGTTTGTTAAAAGATGCCAACATGTAGGGATCCGTCAAATTAGGTACAATGATTGATATGCACGATTTTCAAGAATGTATTTGATTAAGAATCATAGTCTTCTCAAATTTAAAAAAAAAAAAAAAAAAAAAAAAAAAAAAAAAAAAAAAAAAAAAAA
>CM033456.1:10450568-10558068 GCA_019425755.1 Amaranthus cruentus
TATATATACGCCTTTTAATAATCAATTAATAAATATTGCTTAATAGTAAGTATTCATATAAAAATTTTGAACGAAAATCGTGCATAGCACGGGTATAATCCTAGTATAGCTATTAAATTATAATAAATTAACGTAATATGGAGGGTAGCTTTGAGTGTTTGTAATTATTAACACTAATGGTAGTAATTAAATTTGTCCGTTATAAAACATCTCTCTCCTTTTATTTAGTATCAAACATCTTTCTTCAACTTGTTTCCTAGGTTCGCACATTTGTCTCCTTGTGACATTTTTTGTGTGACTTGGTTGATTTTCCCTTTTTTTCCGTGATTGATCGGAAACTATGCACTTTAGATTTGTGTCCAAAATACTTACAAAAATTCATATGCATTGCATTTACGTTGAGTAATTATTAATTTTCGAGAATTTAAATATTCACCTTTTTTTATAAGGGGCGAAATGGAAAATTTAAGAAAAAAAGGTAATAATTCACTGAAAGCGATAGTTGAAAATTTTTCGTAACTAGTCAGCACACCATGTAGACTTTAACTGATTAATAATAAAGAGGCGAAACGGCTAGCAAAGAGAGCGGTATGTCACGGTCCGAACACTACTGGATCAGTCTGTGTCGTCATTCTCACATTTATCCCAACATTTCTGGCAAGAAGAGACATCAAGAAATATATAGAGTGGTCTAGAGGTTTCTAGACTGTTCTAGGGTGTTCTAGAAGCATCTAGAACATTCAAAAAGGTTCTTGAATGTGCTAGAGACATCTAGTACATTCATGAGGGTTCTAGAATATGGTAGAAACATCTAAAAGATACTAGAGTGTGCTAAAAGATACTAGCATACTCAAGAAGGGTCTGGAAGGTGCTAGAAGGTTCTCGCCCTATCATGTAAATACTAGAGTAGTATAGAATAGTATGGTGTATTCTAGAGTGTTCTGGGCATGTCCAGAACCTTGTAGGTTTTTCAACTCATGTAGGAAGTAATATAGAGCATTCTAGATAATCCTTGTAAGAAGTATGGAGCACTATAAATAGGCTCCAAGGGTCATTTGTACACCCAAGTTGAGAGTAATCCAAAAAGCATTCCAAAAGCACTTGTGTACTCTTACAACTCAACCTTCTTCTTCCTTCCAACACTTAGAGAGTGTGAGGGAAACTAAGGCACGAGGGTGCCAAAGGAGTGATCGGGCATACTAGCAAAGGTGATAGCTTGTGTGCTAAATTGTCTGCGACACTTAGTCGTAAATTCGGACTAAGGCACTAAGGGTGAGTGCTTAGTTCCACCAAGAGGTATTGTTACTTGTTAGCACCAAGGACGTGCTAGCATATATATTCTAGCAGCACAAAGGGTTGTGCTACGTGGGCAGTTACGTGGGCACAAGGAGTAGTGCCAAAGGAGAAAGCCTGACTTGTCTTACGATGGACTGTAAGCAAGTGGCGCACAGTGCGTGACTAGGCCAAAGTAATCAGCACGTGACAAGCTGCTGAGGCAAAAAGTAAAGCGTATGAAAATTTTTATAAGAAATTAGATACAAAAGAAGGAGAAAAGCATATTTTCAAGCTTGCAAAGGCTAGATCCCGTAAGAAGCAAGATGTTGGGATAGTCGGGTACATCAAAAATAAGAATGGACAAGTTGTGCTGGCACATAAAGACATCAAAACAAGATGGAACAAGATGGTATTAGTATTTCTCTCAATTTCTGAATGAATCTAGGGGGCTAGAGGAGGTGGGAGGACAGACCCCTTATGTTCTAAACCAACACGAATATAGGACAATCAAAGAAATGACCGCATATGAAGTTAGAGAAGCTCTCAAAGATATGAGAAATGGCAAAGCAGTCGGTCCCGACAACATTCCGATCGAGGTATGGAGGTGTTTAGGAGAAGAAGGCATTTGATGATCCACTAACCTTTTTAATGTTATCTAAAGGTCACACAGAATGCCTGAAGAATGGAGGAGGAGTACACTTATTCCGGCGTATAAAAACAAATGTGACGCACAAGCTTGTGGGAACAATAGAGGAATTAAGCTTTTATCCACACAATGAAACTGTGGGAAAGAGTGATATAGAAGAGAATTAGACAAGAGGCGGTGATTGGGGAACACCAATTTGGTTTTATGCCAGGGAGATCAACCATTGAGGCTATACATGTCCTTAGAAGACTAATGGAAAAATATAGGGAGAAGAAAAAGGATTTACACATGGTATTTATAGATCTCGAGAAGGCTTTGATAGCATACGAGATATAGTGTTGGTATTACAAGATATATTATCTGGGAGAGCTTGGAGAAAAGGGAATCTCGCGAAGCTATACTGATGTAATACAAGATATGTATGAGGATACAACAACTAATATACAGACACCCATTGGGATTACAAGGTTTTTTTTAGTTAGAGTAGGTTTGCATCAGGGATCCGCACTAAGCCCTTTCCTTTTGCAGTCATCATAGATGAGCTTTCCAAGTCTATTTGGGAAACTATGCCATGGTGCATGTATTCATCGACGATATAGTGTTGGTAGTAGAATCTAGCGAGGAGGCTAATATCAAACTAGATGAGTGGAAGGCGGTATTAGAAAGTAAAGGGCTTCGTATTACTCGAACAAAAACAGAATATTTGAGATGGAATTTCAGTGGCAAAGAGCAAGATAATAGCCAAGAAGTTACCATTGAAGGAGATGTAGTCACTAAGACGACCAAGTTCAAATATTTAGGATCTGTAATCCAGAGTAATAGGGAGGTTGATGAAGATGTAACACACCGTATACGAGCGGGTTGGCTTAAGTGGCGAGCGGCCACCGAGGTGTTATGTGATAAGAAGTTCCCGACTAGACTAAAAGGTTAAGTCTTCAAATTTTCCATTAGGCCAGCATTGTTGTATGGTTCAGAGTGTTGGCCCGTAAAGAAGATCCACGAACAAAATATGGAAGTAGCAGTGATGCGAATACTGAGGTGGATGTGCGGTAAAACGATGATGGATAGGATCAAAAATCAGGAGTTCCTAGAGAAGCTAGGGGTTGCTCTACTATTTGCTAGATGCGTGAAAATAGACTAAAATGGTTTGGGCATGTGCAAAGAAAGTCAATAGACTCCCGTCAGAAGGATAAAAACTATTATAGTGGGAGGTAAGAGAAGCCGAGGAAGACCTAAGAAAACGTGAATTCAGCAGATTAAGGACGACTTGAGTGAACTGCACCTCTCCGAGGACCTGACTAGGGATAAGAATAGTTGGAGACGCCATATTCACATTCTAGACTATTTAAAGTCTCTTTAGTTTTCTTTCTTGCCCTGATGCCTAGTTGTTTACTTACCTACCCCTTATTCTTTTTTTAACCATCAGGTATTTTATGTTATCCCAATCTTTGTTTTAGCTATTGCATTCTTCTGCAGGTAGTTTTTGATCTCCAAACAACAGTGCAAATCAATTCCTCTCTATGTAAGGCTCTCACCTTCTGGGGGTAAAATTGACCGCTTTCCTCTAGTATTCCTTCTCAAGGGAGTACGAGCATGAATTGTCCGTCACATTCCCTCACCCAGACCATATTTTCGATCAAGATATTGGGTTGATAATGATGTGTTTTGACATGTATTTTGTTTGTCAATTGACTTCTAAACATGGCAAGCTACACAAGCAAAGCCCTTTGGTAGCACTGCCATGTAACCTCATCATAAAATAAATGCCTGCCATGTAACCTCATCTTAGTAGTAACTTGAAAGAAATTATTATTTAAAAAAAATAAATTTGTCTAAATTTGTCGAGACGAATATATAGAAATTCGAGTATTAATCGCAAAGAGGATCTAATTCATGTACTTTCAAGAAAGGAAAAAACATATATGCAGAAACTTTGTTCCATAAAGAATTTGAAATAATATTTTTTGTAAGTACAAATACTAATGAATTCGGACAAGGAGAGTACAGGAAGATACACACCACATCGACATCTCTTAACCTTTTTTACTCAAACCAAGTTAATCGAATGTTCAAATGTTCCTCGTACAAATTTACAAGGAAACCAAAAATCCTCTACAAAGATTTCTATACATTTCAACTCTACCTCTTAGGCTCATTTGAAGTCTTACCCTCAAAGAACTCCCCCAGCATTCTTTCCAAATCTTCTGGTGTGAATCTGATGTATTTCGAAGAGTTCTTCCCAGCCTCGACTAACGCCCTGAATTCAAAGTTATAATGGTTAATCACAGTGCGGAAGATAATTTAGTGTCTTTAACCCATCAAATAAAACACTAACAAATTTAATCAAAGCATACAATGAAACCAACGAGTGCATGAATAACTAAATTGCTCATTTATAAACAGCATAAGGACAAAGAAACCTTGTCACCCCTACATAAAGAAAACACCACCAGCTATCGTAGTAGTCAAGTTCAGAAAGGAGGTACAGGCATGAGCGTAAGGCTAGTACAATGAATGCGTCTTTGGCAAAATGGGATGCACATATAATCAAGTCATGATTATAACTACTCCTAATTCTCTTCCCAACGTTTCTCTTGGCAGTTATACAGCCACCATACCAACATTTCAAATTTTCATAGAGTTTGGATTAATGTGACCCCAGTAGACATTATTCATCGAGAAATCAATTGTAATATTCAACTGCAGTTCTTTTTTTGAGTGATGTGAAAGGACAAGAAACGTCTTCCAAAAAAGGTTTAAACCCAAGGAAAAATCATTAACAGAGGCATAATATACATGAAAAGAAGCCTTCTCCAATCTCCACTGAATTGAGAAAGCTCTGGTCAAGTTATACTTGAGGACTGCTACCTAGTAAACACCCACAAAAGCATCCTCCATAAATGGTTAGGAGACAGAGAAAGGGTGGACCTTCTGGAATACAAGACACAGCATGAACAGATAATAAAAGAACACATACCCAAAACGTTTGACAAATGATCGATATGCAGGAAGCAAGACTTCTGCAACAGCAAGTCTCAGAGACTCGCGCAATTCTGTATCAGGAACTGTCCACTGAGATTGTCTCTGATGAAGCTCTTCAAATTGCATGTTAAAAGTTTTAAACCTGTAAACACAACTATACTATTCAGAAAAAATGTATCAAAGCCGAAAGAAATATATGCTAGCATTTATTATTCAAAGCCAACCTGTCTTTAATTAACCCTCTTGATGCTCCACTACTATTTCCCCCATCAGCTGCAACTCCACTACCTCCCCCTCCCCCTGATGAGGTTAACCCTTGCGCGGAGAGCGATTGCAGAATCTACCAAGAAAAAATAGTCTATTAAAAGAGTGGACAGGAAGCCACTATCCGAGAAACACAAATAATCCCACCAAATAAAGAAAAAGAAATGACTTTGTAGAAAGATTAGGGAAGCACTTCAAGTATATAAACTACCAGTACCATAGGAACAATACTATTTCATGCTAGCTATAGCAATAAGTCTCAACAACTCAAAGGGAATAAGCAGACAATTCACATCGATTTGTGTAGCACTACATGATAAGAGTTGATGAAGACACATGCAAGATGTAACAAAACCATAAGCAATGGAAGAAAAAAAAAACTGATTCCCACTTTAACTTATGGAAGAAGCTCAATCAAGCTTACATAGTCAACTCTTTGTATTTTTAGAAAATGGTGATACATAAATGTTGGGGTTCTGAATAAGAAAAATGAACACTTGTTCAAAAATCATCCAGGCCCATACTAGTTCACTGTAGTATTAGTTGAAACAGCCAAAAATTAAAGCCCACTATTTAGCAATATTTATTCCTCACTGGAGGCAATTATCTCCTCCACTAGTCTTGTCTCTTTTTGAGAGTTGAGACTTGTAAAGGCCGTAACCAAGGGGCTTACTACTTCAAACATAAACAGATAATCCAATACCTAAAAGAATATCTACTGTCACAACTCACAACAGCTAAATCTCTATAAACAAAAAATATTATGCAATCAAGTATTCAAATTATTAGATTGATCTGCAGAACCAAAATTCTTCAAAATTATAATGCTAATATTTACCAATATAGTTTCAAGACAAACATTTGAAGAAACTAACCTTACCTATCAAACAAATTAGCTGCACTAAATTGTAGCCTTGTAATCCTAAGGGTAAAAATTAATGGATGAGAAAATGGGAAACTAATTGATGGGTTGCCAGCTAGAGTCAAACCATTTGTTTTTTATTTCGTTATTTGAATCACCTTTCAGTAAAATAAGATACATTTCACAAAAATCACTTTTCACAGGAAAACAGAAGAGTGAAGTAATAACCGAATAGAATTAAGAGGGTACAACTTGCAAACCATGAAAGTAAATCATTAAAGGAAAATAATGAAAGGTAAAAATATCAACCAATGGAGACCTAACTGGTAGGTAATTATCAGGAAACCTATAGCAAAAACTACAAAAATCTGATGAGCAAAGTATCAGATATCCATAAATTAAAAATTACATCTACACTATCAACCCATAAGCACACCAAGAACAAGATGTCATAATTGATCATGGAAAATAGAGGAACAAGAGCATGATTGAGAGATAAAAAATTGAACACAAAAAAGAAAACTCTTAGATGTCTCGGCAAGAACCTACCTTCGCCCATGCGATTCGTTTGTATTGATTTGCATGCTGCTGAACAACTCTTCGATGCCTTTGCACCCAATCATCACCCAAAAGATCTTTAGCTTCCGATCTGAAATTTAATATGATATGTTTAATAGAAATATCAGCATCCAAAGCTAACTCAATCGAGAAAACAAAGGCTAAACAACTCTACTTTCATGACATACCTGCGAACAGATCTTACAATATAGTGAATGTTATTCATTAAAAACAAGTGTGTCAAAGCGGGATCTTTATATTGTTTGGATTTCCCATCAAGATTGGTTTGAAGAGCCTGCATTATTCGCATAGTCACACTGGCTAGCTGAGAGTTTGCATCTTTTGCCTCCTCAAACTCTTGGAAGAGTTGCTTCAAGGTCGATTGGTAGCTATATAAAAAAACAATAAATGTCAAGAAAATTTACAACAAATGTATCTTTGCCTTACAGCTGGGAAAACATATAAGGGAGATTTATTAATGGTACCTAGATTATAGGTTTATTCATATTTTCTAATACTAGACTAATATTAGTTCCATCAGATTCAAAAATTGAAATATCTCGATAAGAAAAATAAAGTTTAATAACAAATTGACGATTAAAAGGCTCACCGATCTTTGCCGCTATTAACAAAGCTATGGCCATGACAATAAAATCATCTCGCAGCTATATGAAATTTTTAGAAGCAAACACATCATATTATGGCTGTTCGTGTAGTAAAATGCTCAGATGACTATGATAAACATGGCATAATAGGTCAAATCCGTCTCACGACCGTTACCGCATTAGTGACCGCAACTATAGTTTATCTCTAAGCTTCTTGTATCAGGTAATTTCCATAATATATCTCAAAAGACTAATACAGGTCATCAAACAAAAAGTAAAAAGTAAAGGTAAAAGGGAGAAAAGTGAATAATAAAAAGAAAGATTCAAAAGTGCACAAACAAAAAGGCGTGTCGCAGAAATATGAAGTCACAAAAAATTAAATAGAAGCAAAAGTGTAGCACGTGTTCATACTCAAACAGAAATTTCACATAGTTGATCACATAGCTTGTCAGAGGATGAACAGTTCCGTCAGAGACTGCTGTTTTTGTTGCATCTTTTTCAACAGCTTCCTCAAAATCACCAAACGTTTCTTGGGCAGTCTGTGCAAGGCGCTTTGTAAGACCTAATGCAGACTCTCGCATTTCTGCACAAGCTTTACCACTAAAAAGCAATTCAATCTGCAGTAACATGAAAGGACAAGCCTAAAATTTAGAAAAAAGAACATGTGCGGCAAAATTAAATACTACTTTGCCCAACAATGCACATGATATTTCAGTTGAAGTTAAATATAAATTGACGTATTAGCCTTTTTAGAGCAAAATAACTTTTAGATGATTCAATTTTCAAAGATAGGAGAGCAAGTAGCTATCACCTAAACGCTCCTATCAGTCACCAACTTAATGTCAATCATATGATCCGTATATGTATTAATGGATGAAGAAGTACCATAAGATACCACATCAAGACCCCAATGCGACTAACATGAAATATGCATTTATGTATGAAGTGAAGAATGTCCATAAGATACCCCATAAAGAACCAAATGCAACTAATAAGAAATAATTAGTTTCGAGCAAATGGTGGGAGGAATGTCCATTATTTCAACGGTACAAAAGATTTACCGTTTTTTGGTTTCAGATTACAATGGATTACATTAAAATGACTCGTCAAATCATGAAACTTTTTATTTATGTGAAGTTGCAAATGATGTTTGCAACTAAGTGTCAATCGGAAACAACTTCTTTTTTATCACTAACAAGGGTAAAGTTGCGTAAATCTGTGCTTGCCTAAGTGGGAGCGACATGAAGGCATTAGGAGTGGTGGAATTTTGTAATAATGTGAGCAAGGTAAGGAGTTTCAATGCATCGAACCTTAACTACAAAGAATTGCTAACGACTTGGATCCCTATGTACTAATGCTCTAGGAAATATTGTGTCAAAACTCTAATTGACATTAAGTCGATAAACAATAAGTGAACATGAAAACCCAATAATGATTTTTTTTTTCACTGAATATACCATTCTTTTATTTCTTTACTTTACCATATTTACCTTATTTATTTATGTTCATTTGATTGTAAACTATGTTAGTGTATTTTATAGGGAAGAAAAAAGAAAATGCTACTTCAATCGGAAAAAAACATGTTATGGTAAAATAAATCCTTTCTTGCACTCTTTTGTCGATTTCACAAAAAGAGATCTTTATGTGATAACTATATAGAAAGTGCGTCTGAAATTTGGAAATGTAGTGTAGTTCAAACAAGGGTGAAGTCATAAACGTTGAAAAGATATAAACAAAAAGTAATCTTTGGGAGTTAGGTATGAATCAATTGCTTTGCGCGTTCAAAAGTGATCAACATTTTACCTTTTACGTTATCACCAAGGCATCATTGCTACAATAAATAGAAATTTAAAGCCAAAGTATTTCAAAAGATATAAACTAAAATGATTATGTTCAAAAATATTAATCGACCAAGGGCATATACAACTATAGAGTTGGTATGACATTTGCTCCGTGGCCATTTTTTCCTTAGCTTCACTTAAACTAATATAAGGGCAAATTTATTCATACCTCTGAATGCAATTCTCGCATTATTTCATACATGTCAAGTAGTACAAAGAGCTTCTCTGGGGACCTTTTACTTTTGGCTATAGCATCTCCAAAACTAAGTAATAGCTCAACACTACTTCCAGTAACATCAGCAAAGCATTGATCCCTGAGGGTATCAATGCCTTCAAATATCTGATCACAAACTTTTCTCTCAGCAGCAAAAAGAAGTTTAACCTGTTGACAAGACGAAGATTATTGTGACATATCTTAATAGTAGCAACTCAACCCCTTCTATTAATTGCGCAATTTGACCCGTTAACTCTTGATTAAAGCAAATTAACCCCTTAACTTTTTCTTACATGTAAGTGAATCCCAATTTTTATATTAAGAAAATTTCAACAATATATGGCTGCAAGATTTTTTTTTCCAAGAACTTCCTTAAACCACTTAGTAATTTGCATTGTACTACATGTTGCTTGTATTTGGGGAGTTGACCACTTGATCTTGTTTTCAGGCCTACCTATTCAAGTAGCAAAGTTGTGAAAATTTTCCTTTTACTATTAAATTGGAAACTACCTCAAGTCACTTGGTTATTTGCACATTATTAAATGTAGATTGTTTTGAGGGAGTTGACAACTTGACCTTGTTTCAAACCTTCACTGTGCACGCATATCCTGTGCCTTAGAATTTTTGTCACAAAGAAACTTACTTCTAAAGTTGTAAAGTTGCAGAAAAATACTTTATATAATATTTTGTTGCAAAACTATTCGTTCAACAACCTGAGAACAAGGTCAATCACCCCACCCCCCCAAAAGAACGTTCATACACTATGTTACTTTAATATATGGATAATTTATATGGTAGCAACATACTTTTATGAAACGCTAGTGGTAGCAAATCTTAAAAAAAATTCCATAAATTAGCATTGTAATGTTGTACTTAAAGCTACAGTAACATCAATGGGCTAAAAACGTTTAATTGGCCGTAAGTTGTGAAATATCTTAGGAATATTCTATCTGGTAGCAATATACTTTCATAAAACGCCAGTTGTAGCAAATCTTAACTATAAAATGTACTGTAGCTTTGAAAAGAAGACTAAAGTAAATAAAATATTTCACAACTTAACGACCAATTAAACGTTTTTAGCCTATTAATGTTATTGTAGCTTTAAGTACAACATTACAATGCTATTCTTGTGGAAGTTTTTTTAAGATTTGTTACCACTAACCTTTCATATGTTGCTACCATATACAATATCCTTTTAATTTATTTAAATTTTCTGCAGAGACATTTCAAAAAAGATATATTTAGTAAAAGAAATAAAAAAATTTGTATGCTTTATAAAGGAGATGAAATTAGTTGCTCCAATCAAGGGTTAAGGGATTTGATTGCAAAATTGCTATAAATTAAGAAGGCAATTTTCTACTTTATCACATCAGAAATTGATCCTTACAGCAATCCGCATGAAATGGATCCAGTTGCCAATCTTAGCCTCCAAAACCTCCCACTGCATTTTTTGAACATCTTCTTTACTAAGCTTTTCCACACCCAATTTTCGAAGGCTTTGCTCTAATACTGAAGCACGGGTATCTCTGAAAAGAAAATTGCAATCAACATTCACACTTATCTGGTTCAAAAAGAGTCAAAGTAAACTTATACATAAAAGGTTGGTTCCATTGCTCAGGTTCAAATAGAGAATTAACCACAACATTTTGTCACCACAAATGCATTTATACTGCGAAGGTTTTTTGGAATACAATATAAAAGTTATACAAAGACAAGTGATTAAGGGGCGTAGATGTCCATGATCACAAAAAAATCCACAGGAGGAAGTTCTTCTCAATAGTAAGATAACACTTCTCGGAATCTTCAAACTAGTCTCCTAGCTAGGAGTGCCACTAGCACTATCCCACAAAGAATCCAAGCGACATGTTTTAGAAAATTGTGTGTTATGTCCTACCAAGAAAAATAAGTAATCAAAAAAAGAGGAGAGGAAAAAACACCAACTGACTCAAAATGCAGTCAGAAACAAAGTCACAACATTATTATCTATGCATGTCAAATGGTTCACATCAACTTCTTTTTAGCCACTATAAACATTAGTAAAACACTTGCGGCACAACTTCAAAACAGTAAAGAGGCAAAAAAAAAAAAATCCTAAAATTGCAAGTCTACAACCGAATTCTCCCTACAAGACATATTGTGGAAGAGAACAAATAAGTTTGTAAGATTCAGGCTTCAAAAGGTATAAAAATCTTATAAGGGTATCCACTAGATACAACTTCTATAACACTTTGACAGTAGAAGCCATCTTTAATTCCAATGGCAATCAAATCTATAGTTAGAATCAAAATAAAATATTAAGGGCGAACTTTTGTCTTTCACCAAAAATTAGCAATACAAAACAAGAGTTATTAAGATGGCCAAATAAGAATCTCCGACTCATTTTAACAGTCAGGTATTGGTTTAGCACAGAATGTTATTTGTATTCAACGAAAGAAATTTGGGTAACTTTACCTTAGCTTACAACATGACTAAGATCAAGGATAGTGGCTCCTATTCTCAAGGCGTACATTACAGCAATAGTAACGATAAAAACCTTTACAATGTGATCACGATACGGCCGATATTTTGCACTATGATGCTTACATCACTATATATCTTATGTCCTTTCATTCCCTATACCACGTTACTTGATGGTTTGGCCTTTGAGCCAGATTAAAAAGATCCACAGCTATTATTACATAATGAACAGAGATTTTCAATCTGCCTATATAAATTACATACAGTAAGGTGTCCAAGATTCCCCTAACCCCTCCCTGCAAAAGGTTCCCAAATTAAGAAAATGGACTTAAGCAATGTAAGGATGAATGAAAAGCATTATAGCACACAATTTAAGCTTAAAAAAAAACAAGACTTAATTTGTAAATCATTGTCAATGCAATAGTACTATTCATTGACATTAAGATATACAAGGGTTGCACCTGTAAATTTTGAGTATTTGTTGACTATGCCCCGCATGAACCATTTGTTGTGCTAAATTATGCAGCAAAGGAAGTATGCGAGGAGGTATCAGAGCGGGTGGTGTATAAACAGCATTCTCTGAGCTTTTAGATTCACTATGCGCCTTGGAACTTGAATCGGCCTGATCACCATTCGAACCAGATGAAGGTCGCATCGAGTTGGGAAGACATTCAAAAAGGCGATCCGGTTCAACAGGCTTACTGATATCCACCCACCATATAGACAAAATAAATCAGTAAATATTCGAACAATACAATAAAGTATTAGACGCAGCTAACCAGAAATGAAAATAAACATCAGACATATCAAAATTGCATATGTAACAGGTATATATAGGAATAATTTATGTCTATCTAAAAGGAACAATACAAGTAAATAATTATTGTTTTCAAGTCCAATGAAGACATGCCAGAAACAACTTCAATTGAGAAAACTATGGACCAGCTCTGGATGGTGGACACTTAAGAGAAATCTTTAAGCTGACATGAGGATGATAGTCCTTACTCTACACCGTGAGACAGGTGAGAGTGTGCCGGATAATTCCCAAAAATTAGTGCATGATATCACCATAGTACACAATACACACACACTAAGCTGACCGGAATCTTGTTAGTTTTGTCTTAAGACCATATTTTCAGAAGATAAACTTCATTAAATTGATTCTCAAATGGTACTAAAGATGAGAATACCAGGAAGGGATCCTGCAACAGAATAGAGAAAGTAAATATAACTCCTACTTCCCCGACTCTCACTAACATCTCTTACTTCTTCTATCACTTGAAGGATGAAGTACTTTACAAACACATTACAAATATTACAAACATACCTAAACTTTTAAATTAGTATCGGTAAAATTATTATACAATATGTTTCAACACAAAAGATGCGAATTCACATATATTTCTGAACATCAGTATGCAATGGTCTAGCTTACAAAACCAGCCTTACAAAATACGATTGCAGTAATAATTTTCCAAAATAGTATCAAAATGTAGCATTATAAATGTCTAGTACTTAAACTCCCCATTCTTTAAATGAAATTAGGCCATAAGAATATCAACACCTTCAAATTTTCTCTCTCATTATTACAAGTATCTTTGGGAATAAGGAAATTGCACTATTACAAATGTGGTTGGTGGAAGTAAATATCAAAGGACAAAGATAAACCAAGAAGATCCCATTCAAAGTTATGATTGATCATATGCAAGAACATTTTCATGTGTGTCACATGCAAGAATAATCTTCATTACAAGTAATCCCCTAGCATGTTTTCCACCAAATAAAAAATCCTTATTTCCTCCAATGTAAAAAAGGACACATTTTTCACACGATTAGCGAAGGAAACAACTAAAAAAGTTTAAAAAAAAAAAAAATTCATTTCGTTGCTTGCCCCATCCTTTCCTCCATCACTACCCCAACTCTCACTTCCTTATGCAAGTATAAGTTGGTCTCTTGTAATTGGACACTCATTTCACAACTCACTTATGAGACATGAAATATGCGATAAATCTTAGTAACAAAGGCTAGAGGCACCACTCAAACATCACTTAAACAATAAATATTTTGGATTGGGGAATATATTAACCATACTTCACACTTCATCCTTTATTACACAACCTCCTCCCGTAACTAGCTCAATCACACTTAGTGTACATTATTCGCTATTATTATTTGTCATTAGTCACTTACAAGATATGAAAAAAGCTTTAAATTATAAGACGTGAACTCAAAGGGGATTGCTTTGGCCAATTTTCAAAAGGGGATTGCCTTAAATTAGTCACTTAAAAGACATGAAAAAAGCTTTAAATTATAAGACATCGTTAAAATACTATCCACACGTTAGTAAATTTGTAAAAGGGGATTGCATTGGCCAATTTTCAAATTTGCGTTCCATACCTCACCCATTTCACCTCTCAGCTCTCAACATCATCATCGGTAATCTTTCTCCTCTAGCTTCTTATACGTTCATAACCATCATTGTCTACTTATCATAAAAGGTGTCCAAATTAATCTCTTGGGTGGTTTTTTCCACTCCTTCCTTTCCAATCTAATTTCCTCAGTATTCAGTTGTCCCCATTCCTCAGTATTCAAAGTATAAATTTGACTAAATATGCCAAAAAAATTGCTTAGTTCTTGTAGAATATTAACGAAAACTTCAAAGGGAAGTGAAATTATTAAGCTTGCAAATTACCCAAGCATTTGAGTGTCAATAATTATGTTTCGTAAAGATCTTCTCCCCTAATTTATACTCTTTGTTCATATTGTCATTCAATGGCCAACATGGACTTACATGGAAAACACAAAGTTTTTTTGCTCGACATAGTTTTCAATCTTCATAGATATGTGACAAATCTCAAGATTTTCGTAATATGCACATTATGTGCATATTTTCAAGTAAATACCAAAAAAGAAAAAATAGAAATTTTCTTGTATAGGTGATGAAATTTGTGTTATAAGTTTGAAATATGTTACCACTAACACTATCTAGAGCAATCGTGCACATTATGCAATACGCTTAAAAGAGTGAACCGTCATAAAACGAAAATGTTGCACTAAACTCAAAAATATTTATGATAAGATCCGATATGATGTTGGTGATATTTTGCGCTATAATCGTCCATAATGATTAGTCAAAATTTAAGTCATTCAAAGAAATAGAAAAAGATTGAAACAAATTTAGAGAGAAATTGAAGAAAGGAAGAAAACAAAACATGTCCACAATGGCATGGAGAAGCTAAAATCTACATCATTATATTTAAATCAAAGTCTTTCATCTAGGAAAGCTAAAAAACATAATGTATTTCACTACACTTCAAAACACTCGTACATCTATAAAGAAATCTAATACAAAAACCACCTAGGGACAGGTGGCAGCTTCTGAGCAAAATTTTTTCCGCCAAATTCCAACCTCTATGAGTAACTCCTAATTTTGGGTATTTCCTAAATTACTAAGTTGACTGATATTAACATTGCAATTAATTTATATTCTTTAACATCTAAAAATACTACACAACCTCTACAAATGGAAAATGAAATTTTTTTTTAATAATTATTGACTATCTATGAGTAATTCCTAATTTTCATAACTTTAGCATCTATAAACTAAAATTATGCAAAATAAGTAATAGAGTCAACCGGTATATTATTTTAATATTCTTGATTGAATGAGTATATATTAGGGATTTTAAAGCTAATTTACTACTTTTTTAAATTATGTCTTTTGGGATCAAATAAGCAAGATTAGAAATGATTTTTATTTTTTTATTATTTCTGACAAATTTAGGTTTCATTTTTATGCATTTATTATCTTAGTAGTATTACAATTTTAGTTCATATTTTTTTAGAAAATATTCTTAGTTGACCAAATCTTATCTAATAACATTCACTTACGCCCATATCATACATTTTTCATATAAAAAGACTTTGAATATAGATACTAACTTTTCAAAACTTATGTAAAAGAATTTAAAAAGTCAATCAAAATATTGGTGCTAATTTACGGTTAGAAACTTAGAATACTACATAATTACCATTACCATACATACAAATTACCATAATTACCATTACCATATATTAGTGCTAATTTTTTCTTCTTTACGGTTAGAATACTAAGTTGGAAATTTTTGTCAATCAAAATGTTCATTTTTTTTATCTATTTAACAATGTATTTGTGAAAACCATTTGTTAGATTTAATTTATATATATAACTATATATAATAATATTTTAATATGTTATTATTTATATTTTGATTCATGCAATGTTTGTACGCATGAATTTTTATATAATGTATTAATTAGGTAAACCGTGCAATGGCACGGGTATCTATCTAGTTACTATAAAAATGTTGGAAAATTCCAAGTCTCATCCTCTAAGGAGGCATGACAAATGGAAAAATATCATTGGTTGAGAAATAAATACATGACATTAATTAATTTATATTTAGTAATAGTATGACTAAAATAGGTAAAAGAACAAATTAAGACATATAACAATAATCAGGGAAATTAAAATAGTAAAAATTTGAACTCAATCTTTGGTATTAGGATGGGAAATAAGATCAAAAAATTATTTACACAAATATTTTGCCTTAGTTGCCTCTAGCTTTTGAGAGAATATAAAAATATAATAATTATTAGAAGTTCATATATTTGATTATTATATAATAAAAATATTGTAAATTAATAATCAAAATCACAATTTGAATTAATATAAGAAATCAACCATCAACTCAATTAACACAAAACTCAATCACAAATTACTAATAATTTAGGTTTGAATTTATGATTGATTTGATATAATAATTAAGAAAGTTGAGATATGTATTATATTTAATTTTGAAAGTTAATTAATAATAAATCAAAAATATGAACACTTATGATATAGACTAACTCTAATATCAATAAGTAGATAATTAGAATTGTGATTTTGATATCTATATTATTATTAGTCTAATTTTGACATTTGTTACTTTAGCATATTAAATATTACTCCCTCCGTTCTTTTTTGTTCTTCTTGTTTACTTTTTGCATAGTTTTCAAAGAAAATTTTGAGCCTTAATATCTCGAAATACGCATCATAAAAAGTTTTAAAAAATAAATGATAAAAAAGTATACATTAAAACGAATCAAACAAGATCTCACATGTATATATTTTGTTATCTATATATGTCTTACAAATCTTAATGAAATTTCTCTCTCCAATGTAGAATATTCTAAACGGGAAGAACATTAGGACACGGAGGGAGTAGCATTTAGATAATTTAATTTTAATACCAATTAGAAAGAATTTCAAAGTTAGATTAGTATCTTACGGTATCATTGGTTTTCAATTATAATTGAGATATATAAAACTAACATGTCAATTAAAATTTTTTTTAGAATGATATTATATTGAGATAGATGCGTAATTGACATTTTTATACTGAGATTTTGATCAAGATAATACAAAACCAATGATTGATACATAATAGAATAAAACATTCTAAAGTATTTTACATCTAATTTTATATGTAATTTAATTTTAAAATGTGATTAATATTTTGATATTAAGTATATATACTATCTTTGTGTTATTTATCGCAAAAAAATATATAATTTTGGATTTATACACTACTAAATTGCTTAAATATGTTGGTTGACTTTATGGTAATTTTTATTTTTTACATCATCTACAATATGATACATTAAACAATGGTACAATTTCCTACTTTCCAATTGAATGTATATAAATCAAAAGATTAATAAATCCGTATATGGTACACATATATTACTCCCTCCGTTCTCTAATGTTCTTCCCATTTGGGATATTCCACCTTAAGGAGAGAGAAATTTAATTAATGTTTTTTTATATATATTTAGAAGATAAAATATATTGATGTGAGATCTTGTTAGATTCGTTTTAATGTATACTTTTTATTGTGTATTTTTTATAATTTTTTATTATATGTATTTAGAGATATTAAGGTTTCAAATTTGCATCAAAAACTGTGTAAAAAGTAAATGGGAAGAACAAAAAGAAACGGAGGGAGTAGTAAACCTCTAAATCTTCAAACTTTTCCTTTTCCTTAACTTCATAGTTTCTAGTAAGAGTGGTAAGTCCATTTCTATCCTCTTTCTTTTATATTGATATTTTAAGCCTCACCTAACATATCCTATTGTAGATATACATATCCATAAGTTTTTGTATATTTTACTCAATTTTGCATGAAAGACCATCTCAATATCCCTCCTAACGTACTTTCTTCAGTGCTACATTCAAGTAAATTCAATTGTATCCTACGTTCATAAAATCATTAACTCAATTAACGTTTCTTTCTTATTCTTTTATTCTTCCCATATCCACCTTGTGAACTCAAAGTTACATTCTTATTTGCTAATTTGTATCATTAAAACATAGCCATATCGCATGTTGGGTTTAGTGGGATTCAATTGAATCTTTTAATTAATAACCATCGACTTTTCATGAATTGAATGGTACCCAAAATTAACATGTAAGGCAGAAAATTTGTATTTTCCAATTTTTTTAAGAGGATTCATCATATCAACACGTCATCATGGGCCCGAAAACTAGCCAAAAAATAAGAGGTCATAGCCTAAAAATTTGAAAAATAACCCAAGATGACTCGAACCATCCCGAGCATAGCGAAAATAATTTGGACATTCCAGATCGTAACCAGAACCCAACCATTTTGACTTGTTTTCCCAATATTGTAACCTTTTTCAGTTCTACAACATCATTTTAGTCATGATACACTAGTCACTGCATTTCTAATTAATTTTTGTATTTTGAGTCGATATTTATTTATCTTAAAAGCAAGAAATTGTTCCTTTTTATACAAACTTGTTTCACAACACAAAAAATATTTTCTTTTATTAGGAAAATTTTTAAATAAGAGTTTTTAAAAGTCATCCAACCTGAAAATAATATGACCCAAACGTGAGCGAAAATGACCCGAACGGAATCCACCACCACAAAGAAACTATGTATGAATGTAATTATCTTCTATACATACCAAACCCAAAAATAAAGGTTAAAAGAAAGAAAAGGATGTGCATAAACCAAAAGATGATGAAACATCCTAAAGATTTCATGCATTGACATATATTCGAAATATAGTTTTGTTTCCAAAGCACTATAACTAAAAAATAATGCTTTTTTCAATTAAACACAATGAAGAAGGCAAGGAGCAAACCGACTTTTACTTCTTTTACTCGTAAAAATTACAACATACCTGTATGATGATAGTAGTTGTTTGAATTCCTCCTCCAGTTTAAGAGTTGCCTTTGATAGTAAACCGTTTACATGATTGACCACACCTTCATTATTCCTAAACCCTTTACAGCTAGCAAAAAATCGAATGATGCTTCTAAGATGATCAATAGCTTCTAAATAACTTTCCAAATCTTCGTGTGGTCCTTTCAGTACTTTAGCCTCAGCCTACAAATGAAACAATCTTAATATTGCGCTTTTTCCTTGAAAGTAAGAGAAATAGACAAAAAAAAAAAGAATGCTCAAAGATATCAGTTACATGAATCTAAAGAAATTCACCTAGACAAACGAGTGTAGTTTATAACACAAAAATTGTGTACGAGTCCAATGGTTATCAGTTTTTTGCCGATTGTCTTTCTCTTAACGTCTTTTCCTTTTAGGTAAATGTTATGGATCATGGGTCAAAGCTTATTAACTTGTCAAACGATTATAGCACATACAACACCAACAGGGCCGGCTCAATAGGGGGAGCACCATGAGCTATTGCTCAGGGCCCCGATTTATAGGGGGCCTCATATGTTTTTCCATAAAATATTAGTTAGAGTAATACCAAACATTCAAGAGGATTGAAAACGGAAAAATTAACGATTACAATTGATTTATTGGGATGATTATTGTTTCTTATTAGTGGATATTAGTGGAATCCTTATGTGGCAAAGTTTAAATTCTGATGTGAATTATAATTTTTTTAGTTTTGAATTATAATGGACTATATAATAAAATGGCTCTAGGAAATCTTGTTTTTAATTTATAGATATATGTGAAGTTATGGATAAGGTATTTTACATCTAGAGATGTTACAAAGAAACAAGAAAAAAAACAACAAAATGGGTCACACTCGATCAAGCGGGCCATGCTCAGCCGAGCAGCCGAATTTGAGCTTATAGCTATGCAAGATTGATAAACCTCTTGCTCTTTGAATTTTTTCATGAAATGAAACTGTTTTGGCCCAAATTGCGTGTTGTTTTGTCTAATGGATGTGTAGGTGTTCTAAGTATAGGAATGTTATTTGTCCATTTTCTCTATTTATGATTGCATCAAAATTTAGATTGATGCTAAAATCATAATTTTCATATTCTCTCACAAACTCTTTGTTTAGTTTCTTGCTAACTCTAAATAAAGTTTACGATTTTCCTATTCTTCTTTGAGCTCAAATGCATCTAGCAATGTCCACTGTACTACGAAATATTATGAATGATTGCATCTCTAAGTGTTTCTTATTTACTACACTTAAGGCCAATAATGAAAGCGTAGCGCCTTCATTCCAAATAAAGTTTCCACGGACATTTTGTCCACCTAATTTCTTTAGGTTAAAAATCAAAAAATGTGTTACTGTCTTCTATAAAAATTTCATGATCAAGTTTGGTTAGGATCAATTTCAAGATGTTTTCACATCGCTATAATATTAAAAAAAAATTCAATTGTAAAGGTCTCACATGTAGGTGATTTTCCCGTCATTTAAAGGTCTAACCTAATATTTATCCTACAAAGGTTCGACCTTTGCATGTTTTCATTTGTTTCTACATTTATTAAAAATTTTGAAAAAAGAAAAATAAATAAATTAAAGACAAAAAGATACTTTATCAAAGAAACAGAAAAATAATTTGTAAAAAACAAAAAGATTTAGAAAATTAAAAAACGAAAAAAAATTTAAAAAGAGAAAAATAATTAGATAAAAAAATAAAAATAGAAAAAAAAATGTCGATCAGAGAACGCCACCCAATGTGTCTGCCACCCCACCCAGCACTCACCCCTTCTCCTGCACTAACAACCACTTGCTGAAGGTGGAAACTTAAACGTTCCTAATTATTATTAAAATTGTAATAATAATAATAACAGCCGACATACACTTTTATAATACGATGTCCATCAGATTCAATCAGATTCAATTGAAACAGGCACTACTAAGGTTAAGGTTGTATCCATCCAACCCCTGTGTGAGGGGCCCTTAATGGCAATGGATAATGGAATGGATTATGGATCAATAGCCATCCAGCAGCCTATTATATAAGTGATCAAATACTACAAAACTATGATGAAAATATATGAAGGAATTTGAAGCTAAAAACATAAATAATTGTATAAGCGAAAGCAGACCATGGGTACAATATTGTATAGGAGATCAAATGGTACAAAAACTACAACGAAAATGGTTCATAAACATTGAAATTAAGATGGACATCAAAAAATTAAAACAAACCTGACGACTAAGGTCAAATTGGGACAGAATGACTTCAGCAGACTTCAAAGTGCGGTCAATATTATCAGTAGCTCTCCGAATTGAATGCGTTCTAATCTAAAAATTCAAAAGAACACAAAGATCAACATCAGAATCAAAGAGATAAAACAAAAAATACAAAGAAAATGAAAAGAAGTGATGAAGCTGACCTGAGTAGGACGCATGGCGGTTTCAAGAGCAGAGAGACGATGGTCGAAAGAACCTAAAATAGAGACGATATTATCAGTAATAGTCTGACTTTTCTGAAGTGACTCTCGCATTGAAGCTGCTTTGGAGCTCAGTGAATCCATGGATGCTCCTCCTCCTCCAACTACTACTGTATGAATTGGAAGCCCCATCTTTACTCCAAATCAACGACTGGAGATAAATCCCTCTCTTCTCTCTTCGATTTGATTAGATTTGATTTGATTTAATTTGAATTTTGCAGAGGGAATTGAAAGAAGAAAATAGGGGAATTTGTTTAGATTAGTATTTGACTCCGCCGGTTGACACTTTTTGAAGCGACTCCAAGAAGGCACCAACTACTCCATTTTTCCTGTCTTTGCGGTTGGCTTAGACAGGTTGTTCTCTGTATTCCCAATCTCATTATTAATATTTTTCAACCTATTGTGCTGTTTTATGTTAAGTTTGCTTTTTAAAGAGAATAAAGATAATAATCTAACTATTAGTAAATTTCAACCTATTGTGCTGTTTTATTTAAAAAATTTAAAAAAATAAAAGTATAAATATAATTATATTGCGCACAATGCAAAATATGATATAATGTACGTAATGTATACAACTGTTCATAGTGAAATAAAATATAAATATAATACAAAAATACGTCAAAAAATTTGATAAAATCGTGCATCACACGGGCACTATCTACTTAATAAATAAAAAGAAAATTTTACGTGATAATTCGGAGTCAATTTAAAGGTTAACCAAAGTTACAAGAATTTCCTTTCAAAAAAAAGTTAAAAGACTAGGAAAAAGGTGCAAAAATACAAAATCACCCGCCAAACCTAATTTCGATCTTGCTACAAGATGGATCGCGATATCACCATTTCTACCGACAAGATCACACTTAAAATCAATAAAAAAACACAAAAACTTGCGTAAGACCGTCCTATTCTAAGACCACAACTGTGCCGGGCCATTGCAGGCGCGTGTTCTACACGCGCGCGCCTATTTTCCTCCAGAATTTCGTTTTTTTTTTTTTCTGGGCATTTTTTCAATTTGGACCTTGAAGGTATCAATTTTGACTTTAAAGATATCAATTTCAACGTAAAGTAGTACTTAAACATATCAATTAAAGTTCTTTCAAAAAAAAACATATCAATTAAATTAAATTTCAATTTGAACCTATAATGATCAATTGTGGCGTTAAACTAATCAATTTCTACCTAAATTGAAATTGAAATCTTTAAGGTTAAAATTGATACATTTAAGAGTAAAATTGAAAAATGCCCAGAAAATAAAAAAGAAGAGAGAAAGCATGTAAGGAGCGTGAATTGGGCCGGCCCACTCTTGTCTCAATTTGAGACGGTCTCGCCCAAGACCAGCTGATAAAAAAAAAGTTTTAGGAGCAAAATTCTATTAAGTAAAAGGAAAGAGGGAGCTAAACCACTAACATGCTTGCTAATCATATTCATAACAATGGTGTTATCACCTTCAAGAATGCTATGAGAGTAACCCCCACCGAACATCAAGTTCCACACCATAAATAGCCTGGGGCATATCTATAGAAAAAATAAGCGATGTCACTTGTAGTTGTCGGGGTTTGAATCATATATGTAATGGTTAAGAAAATAACTATTGAATTAACTCAGTCTCATACAATTTAATACTTCTACTGTGATCAATCATGTCCAGATAAAAGGATGTTGATTTAAAAAGATTGTATCCACCTAAAAAAGGCTTTATTCTGTAGCTAGAACCTTCGAGATGATCTTGTATATAACATTGCAATAGCTGATGGGACAGAACTCAGACATACAGTTAGGGTCTCTACACTTGGGAATCAAAGCGATACAAGTTTTATTAATAACGTCCAAGCCTGCATTCCCCCTCCACCAATTTTTCAAAAGCCCTATAACATCACCACCAACAACATTCCAAAACATCTAGGAAAATAAAGAGCATGAAAACCATCCGGACCAGGAGCCTTAATAGGGTGCACTTGTAAAAGAGTTGCTTTAATCTCCTTTAGTATCGGTTCACTTTCCATGTGCACAACCATATCTGTGATACCCCAGATTTAGCTTGAAAATGGATTGATAGACTACTTATATAAACAAAGTGCATCTTCTTTTCATGGGAGCCCATTTGCTTAGAACTCCACAGTTAAGTCTGCTTGGTGGGGAGCAATCTTAGGATGGGTGACCTCCTGGGAAGTTTCCCGGGTGCGCACGAATGAGGCCAAAGTTGCGCTGGAAAGACTTGTGTTGATCTTGGGGCAAGTCTACAGTCTCAATGAGTAGTCACCGGTGGTCCGTTGAGCCGGAGTGTTACAAATGGTATCAGAGCAACCCTACGACTGTGGCTGATTGTGTGTTCAGTGCACCTAGTGGGGGAAAAGATCCTGAAATGACGGTCCAACGAGGACGATGTATTCCTAAGTGGGGGTGAGTGTGATACCCCAGATTTAGCTTGAAAAGGGAATGATAGACTACTCATATAAACAAGGTGCATCTTCTTTTCATGGGAGCCCATTTGCTAAGAACTCCACAATTAAGCGTGCTTGGTGGGGAGCAATCTTAGGATGGGTGACCTCCTGGAAAGTTTTCTGGGTGCGCACGAGTGAGGCCAAAGTACGCTGGAAAGACTTGTGTTGGTCTGTGGGGCCAGTCTACAGTCTCAATGAGTAGTCACCGGTGGTCCGTTGGGTCGGGGTGTTAATATATCATCTATAACCACTTCATTAATACCAACAAGCGCTTCATCATGAGAGTTTGGATGACAAGAAGTAAAAATCTGAGAGAAGTAATCAGAAATAATACCTTTCATGTTGTTACTGCTACTTTTCCAAACACTAGATGAATTGTTCAAGCCCTTGATTGAATTCCATCTTCTCAAGGAAGAAGCTTTATGATGAACCTACTTGGTATTCTTATCTCCATCTTTTAATTCATTTGCTCTTGCCCTCATATAACAATATGACTCCTTGAGGGGATGCATGTCTGAATCATTCTAGCATCAAGAGTCCACTTTTGAATTTTGCTAAAAATCTTTTCTATGTTCTTTATCTTTTTTCGAACTTCCTAAAAGCCTTCATGGCCAAGAAGCTAGATTTTGAGAGAATACTTCGACTCTTTCCCCCATGTTAACACTTAGGTGATCATTCCAGGCTTCCTCAATCACTTTTCTACACTCCGCATTCAATTGCCACATGGATCCAAACCTAAAAGGTTTTGAACCAACCTCCTTGTGAATAGTAGACAAAACATTAATAAAATTAGGGCCATGATCTGATCTATAATATGGAAATGTCAAAATTCAAAATAAGGATACAAATCAACCCATAAATCCGTAGCCAAGAATTTATATAATTGCTCAATAACATGAGTATTAGGGGAATTGCCCCTACACCAAGTGAACGAGCATCCATGATAACTCAAAACTTTTAGGCTACAATTCGCTAAGCAATCTCTAAATGCAATCATATCTCTATGACACCGAACTATGCATGCAATCTTCTCAACCTAACATAATATTTCACAGAAATTGCCAAAAAGTAAGCATGGGCCAAAAGCTTAATGTTGCAACGATCTAATCTACTCCCACGTATGAAATTTTTGACAACATTCAGCCCAACCATTAATACCACAAGCAAACTAACAGCTATCCCCTCCCACTTCTCTAACCTTCAACATAATATGATGCTTTGAGTACGACACCAAACTAGTATCCCAATCTCTCCACCAAAAACCCATTCTTTCTGAATTACCCACACTATTTAGACAAAGCCTCGAATTAAAACCACACTGTGAATGAACAACCTCTAATTATATATCTTCAATCATAGTCTACATGACAAAAACATAATTTGGTATATTCCGTCAACACTAATTTTTGAGAGCCTTAATTGTTAAGGTATTGGCTAACCCTTGACAGTTCCAACTTACGATTTTCATTGATGTTCGCGAGGTTGGGAGACCAACCTCCGCTATAAGCATTGGAACATTCACAAAACCATCATCACTCATCTTTATCCACATTTCCACATCCTTATCTTGGCACAACCTTTTAACACACTCTCCCAGCTTATCCCGATATAAAATAGGGGGTGCTTGTCTTCTGCATGACTACGTTGTCTCGAATATGAAGCCCCACTTTCTTCTTTGATTTTTCCACTTTCCCGTTTACTTTAGAATTTATGCACATATCAAAGATAATTCCACCCTCTGTAACACCTGAATTTCCGACCGTGTGTTACACCCTCATCATGAGGAATTGTATCTGAAGAGCTGAACATGGCATGTACCTTTATATAAACGTCACAACCGCACTAGTGAGATCCTAAAGTGGGATAACTTGTTGGTCAGAACCTCTACCGTGGCTAGAACAAGAGAAGTTAGTAGCAAAGCCAAGGAACCATCATTATGAATATCCTTCCCTTCATCAATCTCATCATTGCAAGGAACACTCATTGTCTCAGTCGCTCCCATCAAACAAGGAGACAAAGAATCATTACCCACAACATTCTAAGAACTTATAGGTTTTGGAGTAAACAACTATTTTACTCCTAACTTTATGCAAATCAATCTCTTCCTTATGTACACTATACCCCTTCCTAGGAGATGCCTTAATATTCAAGCCCCATTTAACGCCATCTTCACGAGCATCATTGGAAACGTATGACGATCCTTAATACCACATAGAAAATAAAAATGTGGTAATTGTTCATACTTCAACACTAAAAAATATATTACCACTCGTGTTTCCCTAAAAATGGTTGCTACCACTAGTAAAAAATCTCATTTGTAACCCCCCATTTGTATCTTTTATTGAAATAAAAGTTACTAATAATGCTATTTGTAACTTTTATTTTAAAAAAAGATACAAATAATGTAGTATTTGTATCGTGTGTTAAACAAACGATACAAATACCTCTTATTCGTATCTTGTGTTTAGACAAACGATACAAATAACACTTATTTTTATCGCCTGTTTAAACATACAATACAATTAACACTTATTTGTATCGCTTGTTTATACAAGCGATACAAATATGGAGGTATTTGTATCCCGTATCTAACACCCGATACAAATAAGGCGGAAATCTAATTTTTAAACCTAATTTCTAAATTCTCAAAACCACCCAAAATCCTTCCTCCTTCAATTCCCTTCACACGAAACTGTTGCTGCTTCATCGAGCTTGCTTTTCGATCTGCTTTGGATTTCGTTCTTCATCGTTTAAACTAAAAACGATACAAATAAGGTATTTGCAATTACTCGTTGAAATTTGAGGCGGTTTACGAATAAGACATAAATTTAGGATTCAACAGAATCGATTTCTTCTTCTTCTTCTTCTCCTGCCTGCTACTACAATTCCATTGATGGCTGAATGAAACAACAACAATCCTCATCCTCTATTGACGGTATGTTTTCTTCCTCCTCCCTTCTTCCTTTATTAGGGTTCTAGTTGCTCTTTTTCCTGATTGAAGATTCAACAAAATCGAACAATTAATGTTATTCGGGTTCGTGAATTTATTAGGGTTCAAGCACATATAGCCAAGATGAAATAGACGAGGTTCGTGAGCAATGGGCAAAGTACTTTAGATCAAAGTTTTTGTTACACTAAATGTAATTTTAATTTGTACAAGCAATACTAGTGTACTACTTTTTGATCATATATATTATGTGATAATATAAGTGTAGTAGTGGATGTTATGTAAAATAATATTTTCTAATTAATGTACGTATTATTCAATCGTAATTATAAATATTATAGCCTTGAATGACTTTTATAGATATATATTATATTAATAATCCCTTCTTGATATACATATATATAAAGGCTATATATATATATATATATATATATATATATATATATATATATATATATATATATATATATATATATATATATATATATATATATATATATATATATATATATTTAATTTAAAAGTCATTTGTATCTAAGGTTCAAACACACATACAAATAATATGTCATTTGTAACCCACTTGTTGGTAACCCCCAATATAAGATACAAATGAGTTTAAAAACTAGATACAAATAAGGATTTTTTTACTAGTGTACCATGTAGAGTTTTCCTTTTTTGGAAAATAAGAGACTTTATTACTCCAAAAAGCAGGGCCGTAGCAAGGGCAAGGCAGGTGGGGCGACCGCCCTGGGCCCCCAAAACAAAAGCCCATATTCAGATTTAATAAAGGCCTCAAATTCCCAAAATAATTATTTATGATAAAAATAACAAAAAATAAAAGAAAAAAGGAAGAAGCATATTAAGCTATTAGCAAAAAGAGTTTCAGAAGAATTTCAAACGTCACTATTCAACCTTGTTCCTCTCTAATTTTTCTCCCAAAATATTCACTTTTCTTAAGTGAATTTTGATTAACCCAAATAAAAATTGTTATTAATTCAATTCTATCCCCTTTTATCAGTGATTTTGTTCTTCAAAATGTATCTCAAATCAAATTTCAGGCAGATTAATTCTTTCTCCATTGTGATTATGATAAACGGTAATTTTGTCTTTTAATTATCAATGGGACTTTCATCTAATTATAAAGGATTATTTACCAACTACAGCCTCTAAGTTTACTCAATTTCAAATAAACAGCCGCGAACTTTGTTTTTTACCAACTACAGCCTCCGACTTACCAAACATGACATCGAGACAGCCAAACAGCCAAAAAAAGGGGTAAAAAACGGGGTTAAAATGGGTGTTTTGGCTGTCTCGATGTCATGTTTGTTAAGTTGGAGGCTGTAGTTGGTAAAAAACAAAGTTCGCGGCTGTTTATTTGAAATTGAGTAAACTTAGAGGCTTTAGTTGGTAAATGATCCAATTATAAATAATCGTCTTTGTATATTCTACTTTATTCATCAAAATCTTTTCTTTCTATTAAGTTTTAGGAGAAATGCTAGATTGCTAAGGTTAAATGGTCTAGCTTCTTTATGTATTGAGAAAAATATGTTAGTACATATTAATGTAGAAATTATTATTAGGTGACTTTGCATTTAGAAAGGCTCGTAGAAATATTTTCTTATGAACGCTTAGGTTTTGATTTCAATGTTTTATCTATATGAAATTTGATGTTTTTAAAAATTATTATGCGTAATAAAATATGTATTTTTTTTCCTACTTAGTTTTTATCTTAAATTCCTCCTGAAGATCATTAGAAGAACAGTTGGCAGTACCAAACTTAACATGTATGTCCAAATCTAGTTACTAATTGGACAATCATATAAGATATGATCTCAGGACTCTTCAGATGACAATGGTCGCACCAACTATCAAGGACCCCACCCTATTTGCACATCATATCCTTTGTGGTCAGACGTTGCTGCACAGTAACCACACACAAAACACACCATTAAGTAGGTAATATGCCTTCCTGATTCTAAATTTAGCCTTATTGCATATGTTCTGCCAGTTATCCATAAGCATGAAACTATCACGATTATTAATAATTTTGGCATGCATCTAGGATATAGTAGAAGAAAATGCATTTGCCAAAGATGTTTGCCTTTAATATAATAACTATGTAACCAATAAATCCACTATTTATCTTACTTGGAAGCAATAGCCTAGAGCTATTTCATGAGAGCAGCCATGTTCCAAAGCCTGATATTAATGATACTAAGACCTCCATGATTCTAAGGGCAAAACATCTTTGTCTAGGCAATGGCAGCCTTTCTAGCAGGATTACAAAACCTGACCACAGAAATGATCTTCATTTGGCTTCAACTAACTTTATGATTTTCACAAAAAGGGAGAAAATCTAACCCCAATAAGTAGTCGTGCTAAAAATAACACTCCTAACCAAAGCATTTACCAGCATAAGTAGGCTTCCTTGTAGTTCAAGATCTAAGTCGAGTAGTTTTCTTATCCACCAAAGGTTTACAATCTGAAAAGGTGAGTTTCTTTTAAGCTAATGGCACCCTTAAGTACCTAAAGGATAAACACCCATTAGGCATATTGAGGCATTTTAAGATGGTTTGCTGAAGGGAAGGAGGAGAGCCAACAAATTACACAACACACTTCTCATAGCTAGGGACTAAACACGAAGATCCAACAAACTCTTTTAACACCCACTGAAATTTAGCAATAGTATTAAGATCTGGCTTACAAAAGATTAACAGATCATCAGTATAAAGAATTTCAATAATCTTAGAATTTTTGCACTTAGGATGAAACTTGAAGCTTACTTCACCTAAAAGTACAAGCTTTCTACTCAAGTACTCCCTGGAAAGAGCAAACAAAATAGGGGAAATAGGTTCACCTTGCCAAAGACCTGTAGCAGCTTTGAACACTTAGGTAGGCCTACGATCAATGTTAATGGAATAAGAGACACAAGCTATAACCCTCTGAATAAAGAACTCAGGTAAACCAAATTCATACACAATACTCCTCAAGAACTCCCAATTGACAGAATCATAAGATTTTTTAATATCCACTTTAATTAAGCAACGAGGACTAATGTCAGCCCAAGAATAGCCTCTAATAAGCTCAGAAGCCAATAAGATGTTATCATTAATAACTCAACCTGGAACAAACCCAGCTTGAGCAAGACTCGTAATATCAGGGATGATGTTGCAAAGCCTTTTATACATGATCTTGGAGATAACTTTATAAATTACATTACAACATAAAATAGGCCTAAAATCCTTAACATGATCAGCGTTTGGAATCTTAGGAATAAGGGAAACAAGGGTCACATTTTATAGGAGGGAACATGATACTTGTACTGAAAAACTCAAGCACGCATGATAAAGTATCATCCCTAATGAACTCCCAAGCAGACTTAAAGAAGAAGAAGAAGGCATTAAAACCATCAATCCCAGGTAGGGCTGGCAAAAGCTAACCCGACCTGCTAACATGATCTAAACTTAGCAGGTTTGGGTTTAGATTTTTGACCCAATTAATTATATGGATCAACCTAACCTGATTTTTTTATTAAATGGGTTAGATTCAGGTTGAATATTTAAATCCGAAAAAAACATTTTAAACCATTTATTAAATGAGTCAATCAGATCGAGTCGACCCATATGATCTGATATTAACCCATTTGGTATTTGACCTAAAACTTTATATAACTTTGACATAAAAAAAAAAAAGAAGAAAAGCTAAATAGGCCAAAATAGAGGCCTAACTTCAAGAAAACCTTAACCTGCTACCTAAGCCTTAGTTGAATTCATCATGTCAGTATATGTAAGAGTGATTTCCATCCCATTTTTACAAAAATCCTAAACGACTTTTAAAAAAGTAGCCCTAATAGGAGGCGCCATCTTCATTGTTTTTCACTACCTCAAGTCCTCAACGCCCAAAGCCAAATTAAGAAACATTTCTTTTTCTCATTATTTTATTTTTTATAGCTCGATTTTTTGGATTATTTGTGTTTGATTTTACTGTTCATTACTCTTACTACCATTTTTATTGTTCTTACTTGTCTAATTTTTTCGAAGGGAGTACATTGATGTGCTTTGAATCATTGTTGTGTTCTCTGGTTTTACTTGTCTAATTTTTTATAGTGTTCTTTGCTTTTAGTTTTGTTTCTTATTTTTTGTTCACTGTCTTAGACTGTTTTTGTTCGTGTTCTTTGTTTGTTGTTCACTGCCATCTTTATAATGTTTCTTATTTATTGTTCGTGTTCACTATTTTTTTTTAATTTTGTTTTAGACTTAGATATGTGCTTTATGTACTGTTTTGAATTTTGTTTTGTATTCGAAACTGTGTTGTTTAGAAGTTTAAACTACTTTTTGTATTTCTAGCATCTTAGGTAATGGATACCATTGAACCCGAACATATTCAAGTTGACTTAGGAGAAACTCTGATGAAGGTTATGAGTGGTGACACAATGAATAAGAAGGATCTTAAAAACAAAGGTAACAAAACAATTCATTTAACTGGTAAGAAATTTAAACGGCAGCATAGACTTACATCTTATGTTTAGGTGAACTATAAATTTATGGATGAGACTAATGAAGAAGGAAATTTGTTATGTAGATGTAAAAAAGGTGGAAAAGCTTTTAGGGTAGATAATAAGATAAGGATAGGAAATTTAATTTGTCATGTAAAAAATTGCAAAATGAGGACATTTCATGATGTTAGACAAATGATATTGGATAATTCTACTGCTGGTTTAGAAAATAGATTGCCTATATTTGATGTTGTTGTTTTTCGGGAACTTTTAGCTCTTGCAATAGTAAGACATGATCTCCTTTTTCAATTTGTTGAGTATGAAGGGATTAGGAGATTAATCCTACGACTAAAACAATTTCACGTAATACATTTAAGTCTGATGTTGTTAAGATGTATGAAAGGGAGAAGGAGAATTTGAAATTTTTGTTGGGTTCAATTAGTAATAGAATCTGCCTTACTTTTGATTTTTAGAGTTTTATAACCTCAGATGGATATATCACTTTAATTGCACATTATGTTGATGAGAAGTGGGTCTTAAAAAAGAAGATGTTGAATTTTTGTTTTATGCTTCCCCCTTATACAAGTGTTCATTTAAGTGATCATGTGTGTTCCTTGTTGAAAGAATGGGGTATCTTGCAAAAGATTTTTAGCATTACTCTTGATAATGCAGCTTCAAATGATGTGTTTGCAGATGTCTTAAGGGTGAACTTGAATTGTTATGTGTAGAAGAAATTTTTCACCTGAGATGTGGTGCTCAAATCATTTCAAGATGGATTGAAAGAAATAGATGATGTTGTGATTAAGGTGAGAAAAAGTGTGAAATATTGTAAGGGATCACAGGCTAGAAAACAACTATTCTTAAGTTGTATTGAGCATGTAGACCTTCAAAGTAGAGCTGTTCATGGGCGGGCATGGGCGGGTAGCGGACCGGGTAGCACCTAAAAATTCTACCCGCAGGCCCAAATATTCAAAAGCCCGCCCGCATTCGCGGGCATAATTAAAAACATAAATCATATTATAAAGTTAAGTTTTTATAAGAACAAACAAAATATAATACATTATCTAAAATACTCTAAATATATGTAAAGTCTCAAAATACTCAAATTACATGAATATTGAATATAGACGGTGGAGTCGACTACTTGTTCGAACTTTCATAGTCGACTGCTTGACTGCTTTGAGGGTTAAAAATATCGAATGTAGATAGTAGAATTAGAAACTTTATTAAAGTCTAAAAGAAGTAAACCTTAAGGCTAGTATAGAAGAATAATAAACTAAAGTTGGGTATAGGCCATGTAGTAGTATAGTTTAAAATTAATAGAATTAAGTATTTAATAAATAATATATTAAACTAAGCGGGCGGGTGGGTATACCCGCGGATATTTTTTTGGTGTCGCTACCCGCCTGTTTATCTTGGCGGGCGGGTATTACCCGTCCAAATTTTAAATTTTTTTGAAAAACGTTGTCCATGCCCGCCCATTTTTCGAGTCAGATGGGTCGGGCCTGGCGGGTAGCCCGCCGATGAACAGTTGTACTTCAAAGCTCTAAAGGTTTAAAACATGATGTCATAACACGATGAAGTTCCACATATTTAATGCTTGAAAGTGCATTGTATTACAAGAATGCTTTAATTCATTATCAGAAAGTTGATGCTAACTATATTCATTGTCCTACTGTGGAAGAATGGGGTAAAAGTGAATTTTTTTAAAAGTTTTTAAAAGTTTTTTATGAAGCTACTCTTGCTTTTTCTAGGACTAAATATCCTACTGATTTGGGAAATATTGGAGTGATGTTAGCATTATTATGGTAGTTGTTGTTGTTTTAGATCCTAGGTTTAAGCTTCAATTTGTTCAATGTAGCTTCAAAAAAGTTTGTGAAAATGGTGTTGAATATGAGGAAGAAGTGGCTAAGGTGGGGGAGAAAATACAGGAAATTTCTAATATATATGCTCTTAAACTATCTGCAAATTCTCCAAGACAAAAATATGGAAGTTTACATGTTGGAAATGTTGAAAATGCTTTCGATGAGTTTATGACCATGAGTTTATGATTTTTTTGCATAATTATATTTATATAAGTTTTTGTTTGTTTCTTTACATTTTAAAAATTTTGATATAAGTGCTTGTTTTATAAGACTTTGATAGTTTCTCTAATGAGCATAGTATCGTGAGTACGAAATCTGATTTGTAGATGTATTTTGAGGAACAACTAGTGCCTCGTTCAGTTAATCTTGATATTAAGGCAAATGCATCTCGTTATCCGGTACTTTCTTTAATGGCTAGAGATATTCTTGCCATTCCTATATCAACTGTGGTTTCCGAATCTGCATTTAGCATTGGTGGTCGGGTACTTGATTGTTATCGAAGTGCCTTGAAGCCAAATATTGTCCAAGGTATTGTCCAAATATTGTCCAAGGATTGGACATTTGAAGGAGATAATTTTCTATATACTAATATGTCTAAGTTAATATTGGTTAATTGCTTTTATTGGTTTTAATATTTTTGTTTGTTTGTACAAACTTATATTTTTTTTGTTTGTACAAACTTATATTTTTGTTTGTTAATGATGAAAAAATGAAATCACAATTGGATGAGTTTTGTGGGACGGTGATAAAGATTAAAGTTGAAGTAGACGACATATCTTGCCCTAGTGCAAGTCCAAGTCCAAGTGCAAGTCTAAGTTTGGATCAACATAAATTCAGCTCAAAAGCATCTTCCTTAGCCACCATATATTTAGATTATGATGATTTGTAAAAACTAATTATGAGGCTTTTGGTTATTGACTTTGTTAAGTGCTAAAAGTTTATTATTTTTGCTCCTCTTAATGTACGATTTTACTACGTTTATTTAAATAATATATAATATTTAGTATATATATATAATTTATAAGTTAATATCTACACTTATATAATTTTATTAACATTTCGTAGGAGTTTTGATTAAAAATAAAGTTGGACGGAATGAGAAAATTGGAGCTAAACGGAAAAAATAGTAATTCGCGAATTATTTGACGTTCCAGTTTTGAAATGGGCATATCTCACTCATACGGACTCCAAATCCGGCGTTTTTTGAGGCAACGAATATCTACGTGGAAAGATCTACAACTGTTTTGCTTTGTACAAAGTCTGATTCAGCTCATTACTATGAGTAAACAGCTATAGAAGTCGGCTGAAATTATTACAACACACAACTCCACTTGATAAGTGTCATTAAACGTGAAGAAACAAATTTCAAATCAAATTCTCTTGATAAATGGTGGAAACTTCCTCAATTTCAATGGTTCATGTGTTTAATTCTCCACCATAATAATAGTTTGCAACTTGGATGATTAAAGAAGAGAAGTTTAATTAGAATTGAGTTGTATAATTTTGTCTTTTCTTATTATCACCTCTATATAGAGGTTTTGCCTTCCACCAATTGAGTGTAATATACTATTAAGTAGAGAGAAAAAAAAGATAGAAAAATATATTTTCAAGTTTCTCACTTTGTATTAAAAATTATTTACTTCATGAAGTTCTCTTATTCTCTCTAATTTATCATGTTTAATTTGGAGTAAATTATTTTGCAGTAACATGTATTAATGTCTTGGCATATTACTTTTATGAGATTTGAAATGAGTCTTTAAATTATGCAACTTTGTTATTGAGTATTTATGTAAACTAGTTTTTATCTCTCAATTTATATAAGATTAATTTTGTTGGGTACACTTAATTATTCTTGTATAAGTTAATGTTTTAAAATTAATTGAACTTTGTTTAATTAGTTTTATTAAAGAAACAACTAGTAATTATAACTGCATCTAGTTTTATTATTTAGAGTTTACATAATATTAAATTTAGTTGGGTTATAGGGTATCTTCTTACTTAAGTTTAATGGTTGGTGAAGTCTTCCTAAAATTAAGGCAGTCAATTCATTAAAATCGGGCTTTACTATCTTGGGTATAAATAGTATGCTAATATAAGAGGGTTGACAAGGGATTTACGATGGTACTATAAATTCTACAACCGCCTATTCATTTAAAAGTTGTAATTAATCAATGATTTAATCTTGCCAAAGACTAAAATACATGTTGCTATACTACTTTCTCTTATTGATTTTAGTCTTCTACTTTACATATTTTATTTTTAAGTTTATTTTGTTTTTAAGATCTTAGTAGTGTAATCACAACTCATTTCCCCCAATCTTTTTACTTTGCATATCTATAATAATAATAACTATTACTAAAACAAAACGCGCGGACATAATCACTGCTTATGTGTCACAACCTCAATAAAAAATTTCCCTCCAAAACTCAATGATGACATCATCACTAATTAATATATTTGACTTAATTATTTTCTAACTATGACTATAATAATGTTATTCATATTGATGTTATACTTTGTAAGTCACATCATTTAATATATTAGAGATCTATAAATTTAATTTCATTTTTTTTCAATTATTTATAAAATCTTATCAATTTTATTTATTAAATAAGTATTTTTTAAGTGTATTGGATATTTTAAGTTGGTTAAAAGATAATATACTTTTATGAGGAGTTTTTTTATTTATACTCATGAAATTGGTTACTTAAACGCAATGCATAAGTCTAATACTCTCTTCGAATCAGTTTAAATATTTCATTTCCTTATTTGGCAAAACCATACCAATTGTCTCATTTCCTTTTTTGTTTATCCTTTTTTTTACCTAAATACCCCCACTTTTCCAATTCCCAATACCCAACTACCACCTTTACAATTAATTTAATCAATTAAAATACCCAACTACCACCTTTTTAATGGACCGCACTCAACCCTTAAAATCCGTGAAATTCCAAATGGGACATCTAAACTGATTCGGAGGGAGTATGATTTAGGTTGTGGCTACCTTTATGCAAGTCACGTATATTTTTTATGACAAACAATTTTTTTTTTATTTTATAAAATAATTGATATAAATATTTATGTTAAATCTATAACTAAATTTTCACAATCATCTACGCACAACGCAAAGTATGATACAAATTAAACAAGGTATGTAAGGTATGCAACTATTTAAAACGAAATGAGATATAACTATAATGTAAAATTTATTTCTTAAAATTTTAATTTCTTAAATGATATGTCAGTAAATTTAATAAAGTCGTGCATCGCACGGGCATTATCTAGTTTTCTATTAAAATAAATATTTTTGAAGTATCTTTAAAATTAGTAATCACAATCTCTGTGGGATCGACCCCTACTTACCACTTATTATATTTAGCAAGTTGTAATAGGGTAAAATATAATTTAAATTTGTGCGCGTACGACAATGTCTTACAGACTTTTAATGACTTTTAACTAGGAAGTAAGAAACCATTTAGTAAGTTCGTGTTATCTTATTATGAATATGATGAATGATGATAGTTGAACTTTGAAGCATGTTTATTGTGAAATAAGAATGTTTTTATGTGTTTACTTTTTAAATTTTGAAAAAAGTTGGGTCACATGACCTGAAGTACATGGGTCAAATGACATGAATAATATGGGTCAAATGACCCGAAAAATCCAAATGAAATCAAGCAAAAAAAAAACATAGGTTAATTGGGTTTTAAGCAGGTTGACCCGACCTGCTACAGATAAGGTCGGAGTTTGAATTTTGACCCATTTAAATAAACAGGTCAAGTCTGGGTTAATGCTTTATTGGCCCATTTATATATGACCTAAACTTGAAAATGACCCAACCTAATCTGTTTGACACCCTTTATCACAGGGTTCTAGTGATCATTAAAACTCATAATAACCTCCTTAATCTCCTCTTTAGACACCTGCCTACTTAACGATTGAGCGTGAGCAGTAGTAATCTAAGCACCCTTCCTCATGGCGTGAACATCAACAACAAACTTCATATCCTCCTTAGTGCCCAACAAATGCTTATAGAAATTAGTAATCACTAATTCCATCTCTCACATATCGTGAGAAAGAATACCATCAGAATCCATGAGGCTATGAATTCTGCTGTTAGATTACCTCTCCTTAATGGCAGCATGAAAGAATTTACTATTTTCATCCCCTAATTTCAACCACTGGATTCTAGCCTTTTGTCGCAAACTACTTTCTTGAACATGAAGCCATTTGTTTTGCCTACCAATAGAATTTTTTTTTCCTCTAATATGAAGGATAGGATTAGAAGCATCATCCATCAGCAAAGTTTGAACAATATCCAAATCCTTCCTAGCACAACTGACTTTCTCATCCAAGTCATTATAATTCTCCTTATGAAGCCTCTTAATAATCACTTTCAACCTCTTCAGCTTAAGCCAAATCTTCTTAAGACCATTAGCTTTACACAGACTAGTCCAATTCTTGTTAACCACCTCTCTAAAATCATGGCAATTTGCTAAGAAGTCAAAAACTTAAAAGGTCTACCCCCATACTCAATAGAAGAACTAACATTCACTAGGAGAGGAGAGTGATCAGACACACTATGGATTAAGATACTGGACTGCAACATTAGGAAAAGCTAAAAGCCAATCTTTATTGCATAGCATATGATCAGCTTTAGAAAGAATTCTCTGACTACCAGTAGCTTTACTCTGTCATGAAAACTGATGACCAATCAAACGAGTCACCACCCGATTGTTGTCATCTATGCATTGGGCAAAGTAACTTATCTCCACTTGAGAGACATGTTTACCATTAACATCACCGATAAACATCCAAGGAAGACAAGAGGCTAGACTAATAAGTTATATAGAAGACCACAAAGGCAATTTATCAGCATTGCCATTATTACCATAGACATAAGTAAGAAGAAAGGACAACTTTAACAATTTATGAATAACTTTGTAGTGAATGAATTGATTTTGAACCTCAAAAACATCCATATGAATCTCACCTCTCCAACCAAGCAAAATACGCCCATCAAACTCCATAAGGTAGTTATCAGCCCAACTCAGAGAACTACCAAACATGCGCCTAACATTCTCCACTTTTTTCTGTTTAAATCTAGTCTTAATTAGCACAAGAACCTGTATGTGATGCTTATTAAGGAGATGATTAATCTCCCTATTTTTAGAGGGTTTATTACACCCACTAATATTCCAACCTAGCACGTTCATGGAAAACCAATGGGGTTCATAGGGTCCCCAACATCCATATCAAAAGAAACTCGTTCATATACACTCTTCTTTTAAGCCAAAGAAATAAATTTTATTGATAATTGGTTTGTAGATTGTTTAAAATGATGCACTGTCCATGTCTAACATGTCTAACTTTTATGTAATTCGGAGAGTGATTTTCCTCTCTTTTATGCTTTAAAGCATGTCTAACATCCCTCCAAGAGGGAGGCAACTTGTCTATAATGCTAGAAACAAGAAATACTTCATCTATCTCAATTTTATGTAATTCTCGGTTAGCATTCATTCTTTGCAACTCATGAATTTGATCAATAATAGGGCGATTTTCTACCATCTTATAAGAATTAAAATTACTTACAAGAAACTTCTTGGAACTTGCATCCTCTGCCAAGTATTTGTTCTCCAAGGCATCCCATAATTCCTTAGCGAACTCATGATATTGGTGGATTTAAAATAACGAATCTTGCATTTCATTGAGAATATGGCCCCGGCAAATAAAATCATCATTTTCCCACTTACTTCTCCTCCTTGTTTGCTCAAGAGTTTTATTTTCTGACTCCTCCGGTTTAGGTGTACTTATCATGTAATTCACGCTCAAAGTAGTTAGGAGGAACATCATCTTCTTTTGCCAACGTCGAAAATCGACACCGACAAACTTTTCCACCTTAGCAAAGTTAGATGTAAAATCCTTAATAGTAGTTGCCATCCCGAATAGAATATCACAAAAGATTATTAAGACACTTAATAATGCAAAATACAAATTACCAAAGGGAATTTGTATTTAACCCTTTGTTGATGACAAAATGAAATTACAAATAACAAAACTAATTTAACTTGAAGATTGTTTTATAACGACAACCGTTACCCGGAAACTTAATACTTGTTGTAGGCGTGTGATCACTTTCCTTTTGTGATATTTCCCCCACAAAGGTACTTGGCTTGATGTTTGGAAATTCACAATGAGATACAAACAACACAATATACTCTTAGTACTTAGAGTATATCACTTAACAACAAAGTGTTTGGTAATTATAAGAATTGAAAGCTTTAAACAAGAGTTAATTACTCTCTTAACAAAGCACAAGCAAATGAGAATAAGAGTAGAAGAAATCAGAAAAAGGTGTGTCTTGCACTCATCACCAAGGCCCTATTTATACTACAAGAGTATAGCTTAAGGGTCATGTTACAATAATCACTATTGATGATCATATTGATGGTCATCAATCAATACCATTAATCTATGGTATTCATTAGCATTATTCACCATAATAATCCATAATAACATCAGAATTATTGTGGAATTAGTATAGGAATCCAATGCATTCACTTAAAGAAAACCGAAAAATCCCAACAGTCAAAACAGAGCCAAAAACCGAGTCGGCTGTATGACCCCCATCAAGGAAAGCCGACTCGGCTTTCCTTCTGGACAAATTCTGTTTTCCAAAACTTAAAGCCGAGTCGGCTTTAAGTCCATACCAAGGAAAGCCTAGTCAGCTTTTTGTGTTGACTTGGTTTTCCTTATTTCCATTTTGTCCTATCTTTTGAACTTCTTTTGGACTTGGTATTTTAATACATATTGTCCCACTACTTTAGTAGTACTTAGTGATTATAAACTTAGGATTATTAGACACCAAATGTTCAACAATCCTCCCCTATTTAGGGTATAATAAGCCTCTCATTTACAAAACAAAACTTATAATCCATTTCATGCATCAACGCTAATATCCCTACGGATTGAATTAACGCCTAGTACAACACACTTTAGAAATGATCGAGCCAGAATTGATATCCATACAGATTTGAATCAAATGACCCATCCGACCACTTGAAGATGACGTACACACAAAATCAATAACACAAAGTCATTAACCTGACAGATTATAAGGCCGTGACCGTATCTTATTCATAAGCTTATCACAGTCGGTATGCCAATCTTGACTACTTGAAGCGGCCACACTTCAAACTTATATAGGTAGGTTCTCAATACGTATAAAATATATCCCCGTGATCCGGATACAACATCAAGAGCTCTTCTACTCTTGATCTTGAGAACTTTCAATGGACGACTACCTTGTTCATCACGGCCCAAAGCAACGATGGGTCATTCAACTTGTTGCTTTACAAAAATCAAAAGGACTTTACCACATTGTATTCAAGACACGATGGTACTCATGTGTGAATTGGGCTTTCCCAAATGATCTTTACTGACATAAACCGATTTCAATTGTCGCTTGTTCAATTGAATCCCTACTCATAGCTTTCGTAAACGAATCCGCCACATTGAATTTAGTGTTCACATAGTCAAAAGTTATGACCCTATTAGTGATAAGTCCTTGCACTAGGCTATGCCTAAGAGCAATATGACGAGACTTACCATTATAGACTTGACTATAAGCCCTACCTAAAGACGTCATGCAATTCGAATGAATCGCCACCGGTGAAATTGGCTTAGGTAACAAAGGTATCTTAAACATGAGATTCCTCAACCACTCTGCTTTATACATGTTTGTTTCTTAGAAGAACATGAAATGGCACCTCCCCATAAACAAACACCCAACCACTCGTAGAAGAATTATCCTCTTCATTAGTGATCTAACTAGCATCGGATTAACCTTCTAAAATAGGAGGTTCACCACTATAAGCTATACCATAATTCTTGGTACACAATAAGTATCTTAATATTCTCCTTATCGCCATCCAGTGATGGGGACCCGGGTTGCTTGTAAATCTACAAAGTTTACCAATCGCAAAAGCTATGTCTGGCCTTGTACAGGTCATGGCATACATCAAAGATCCTATGACCTTTGAATATTCTAATTGAGAAATTGGTTGATCGGTATGTTTAGCAAATTTCATACCTGGTTCCATGGGAGTAGAGACCGGTGCTTTATCAAGCATACTGAACCGCTTAAGTATCATCTCAAGAAAGTGAGAGTGACTTAGCTTAATACGGTTACGTTGTCTCATGATCTTAATACCTAAGATCACATCGGTCTCCCCCATATCCTTCATCTGAAAGGATCTAGACAAAAAGTTTTTGTCTCTTGTACTTGTACTAAACTAGTACCCAAAGATGAGCATGCCATCCACATATAGAGAAATGATAACTCCATTGCCATGGCTATCAAATTTTCTATAAACGCATTTATCGGCTTGATTCAATTTGAATCCAAAGGACAAAATCGTTTCATCCAATTTTTGATGCCATTGCTTAGGTTCTTGTTTGAGTCCATATAAGGATTTAACAAGTTTATACACCTTTTGCTCTTGTCCTTCCAAAACAAACCCTTTGGGTTGTTTCATATAAACCTCCTCATCTAATTCCCCATATAGAAATACGGTTTTAACATCCATTTGATGTATTTCTAGATGATAGACCGTAGCCAAAGCTACCAATAACCGAATAGTGGTTATTCTTGCAACTGGTGCATATGTATTGAAATGATCGATACCATGCTTTTGTCTAAAACCTTGGGCCACTAAACGGGACTTGAACTTGTCAATAGTACCATGAATCTTCATTTTCTTTCGAAAAATCCACTTGCAACCTATTGGTTTACAAGTAGGAGGAAGATCCACTAACACCCAAGTGTTATTACCCATGATGGATTGCATCTCATCATCAATAGCTTCTTTCCAAAAAGGGCTATCATGTGATGCCATAGCATCGCTATAAGTCAATGGGTCACCTTCCACATTAAACAGATATGGAACACTAGAAGATACTTCACTTCTAATACCTTCAACCAAGTATACTTGGAAGTCCGGTCCAAAGCTTTTAGCTTTACGTTGTCTCTTAGTCCTTTTGGGAATAGGTTGAACTAATTCTTGTTCATCTAGTTGTTGATTTTCATCAACACCTAGAGGTGAACCTTGTTGATTATCATCAACAATATCACTTGTACAAACTTGTAGATTTCTTTGTCTATTTTGTGATGAAAATCTGTTTTCATCAAAAATTGCATCTCTTGACTCTATGATCGAATGAATCGACATATAGTCATTTTTTTCTATAACATAGAACCTATAAGTTTTGCTATGAATAGCATAACCTATAATAATGCATTCAATCCCTCGTTCACCGAGTTTCTTTCTTTTGTTACCGGGCAATCTTACAATAGCCCTACAACCCCAAACCTTAAGATAGCTTAAGTTTGGTTTCTTTTTGTACCAAAGTTCAAAAGGAGTCTCCTTATTTGTTCTGATTGGAACTCGGTTAAGAATGTGACAAGCCGTCAACATTACTTCACCCCAAAATCCATCACTCAAACCCGAGTAGGATAACATGGAATTAACCATCTCTTATAGAGTACGTTTTTTCCTCTCCACCACACCATTGGATTGTGGTGCGTATCCGACGATTGTTTCATAAATAATACCCATTGAGTTAAAACAGTTTGGATCATAATATTCACCTCCTTTATCGGTTCTTAACCTTTTAAGTTTACTTCCAAATTGTATTTCTACTTCATTTTTGTAAATCTTAAGTGCAAGAGCCTTATCTTTTGTATGTAAAAGATATACATAACAAAACTAAGAAAAATCATCAATAAAGGTCGTTATGACATATTTTTTATTTCCCAATGATGGTGTACTATCAAAGTCACAAAGATCACTGTGGATTAATTCCAAAATTTCGGATTTCCTTTCAACACTTTCAAAAGGTGTTCTAGTGATCTTATTCAAAGCTAAAGACAACTTAAACAAACTATTACATAAGAAAGCACGTCCTACAGGCAAGGTATTTTTAGAGATAATACACCTATCGGCTTCAAATACTAATTTGTAGCCCAATCGATTCAAATCGGACCCGAGACAAGATTTCTACTAATTTCGGGTGCATAATAAACATCCCTTAAAACTAAGAGATTCTCCGAAGTAAACAATAGCTCAATTTGTCCTTTGCCTTGGACCATGATAGGTGCGTTGTTTTCCATAAAGAGATGCTCCCCATCAACCACCTTGTGAAAGGTTTTGAACCACTTTGTAGAATTGCACACATGCCTCGAAGCCCCCGAATCGATCCACCAAGACAAAGAATCATCCTACACAACACTTAAATTAGTATTCATTGAAGAAAAATTCAAAGAAGAATTTTCATTCAAAATTGCATGATTACCTTGATTGGAAGGGTCTTTGCTTGTAGAAGCTTGACCATTCCCCTTTGCCTTCTTTTGCTTGTTCTTGAAAACAAAACAATTTTTTCTTTCGGTATCCGGGCTTACCACATTCCCAACATACATTTTCGGTATTTGAGACAATGGCCTTCCCCTTTGAAGAATCAATTTTCTTCCTTTTCTCTCCGAAATGGGATGGTCTCCCTTCCGCAACCATGTTGATGGTTCCAACATTAGGATTTTCATCCTTCCGATTCTCTTGAATCCTTATGATACAACAATATGTTGTCGAAGATCGGAGAGTGTAATCTCCTCTCTTTTATGCTTTAAAGAATGTCTAACATCCCTCCAAGAGGGAGACAACTTGTCTATAATGCTAGAAACAAGAAATACTTCATCTATCTCAATTTTATGTAATTCTCGGTTAGCATGCATTCTTTACAACTCATGAAATTGATCAATAATAGGGCGATTTTCTACCATCTTATAAGAATTAAAATTACTTACAAGAAACTTCTTGGAACTTGCATCCTCCGCCAAGTATTTGTTCTCCAAGGCATCCCATAATTCCTTAGCGGACTCATGATATTGGTGGATATCAAATAGCGAATCTTGCATTCCATTGAGAATATGGCCCCGGCAAATGAAATCATCATTTTCCAACTTACTTCTCCTCCTTGTTTGCTCAAGAGTTTTATTTTCTGACTCCTCCGGTTTAGGTGTACTTATCATGTAATTCACGCTCAAAGTAGTTAGGAGGAACATCATCTTCTTTTGCCAACGTCGAAAATCGACACCGACAAACTTTTCCAACTTAGCAAAGTTAGATGTAAAATCCTTAATAGTAGTTGCCATCTCGAATAGAATATCACAAAAGATTATTAAGACACTTAATAATTCAAAATACAAATTACCAAAGGGAATTTGTATTTAACCCTTTGTTGATGACAAAATGAAATTACAAATAACAAAACTAATTTAACTTGAAGATTGTTTTGTAACGACAACCGATACCCGGAAACTTAATACTTGTTGTAGGCGTGTGATCACTTTCCTTTTGTGATATTTCCCCCACAAAGGTACTTGGGTTGATGCTTGGAAATTCACAATGAGATACAAACAACACAATATACTCTTAGTACTTAGAGTATATCACTTAACAACAAAGTGTTTGGTAATTATAAGAATCGGAAGCTTTAAACAAGAGTTAATTACTCCCTTGACAAAGCACAAGCAAATGAGAATAAGAGTAGAAGAAATCAGAAAAAGATGTGTCTTGCACTCATCACCAAGGCCCTATTTATACTACAAGAGTATAGCTTAAGGGTCATGGCACAATAATCACTATTGATGATCATATTGATGGTCATCAATCAGTACCATTAATCTATGGTATTCATTAGCATTATTCACCATCATAATCCATAATAACATCAGAATTATTGTGGAATTAGTATAGGAATCCAATGCATTCACTCAAAGAAAACCGAAAAATCCCAACGGTTAAGTCTATACCAAGGAAAGCCTAGTCGGCTTTTTGTGCTGACTTGGTTTTTCTTATTTCCATTTTGTCCTATCCTTTGAACTTCTTTTGGACTTAGTATTTTAATACATATTGTCCCACTACTTTAGTTGTACTTAGTGATTATAAACTTAGGATTATTAGACACTAAATGTTCAACAACATCAATGTGTTGAAGTGATCACAACTTTATCTAAAGCCACAACAAGCTTAACATGAACCTATTTCTTTTGCACCCTTCTTTGCTTATGTTTTCTCTTAAGATTTTCCTCACAAAGATGACCCACGTGGTTACAAGAAGGAAAAAAATGTGGCTTCCATACCACAAAAGGTTTCATTATATTTATTATAGGTAACACTTAACATCATCGTTATTGTATCCAATGTGTCCAACCCATAGGAATTATGATAGGGTTTAGGAAGAGAAGTAAGACATAAACTCATACCTATAAGTTAGGATGCGACCAAAGAGTTACTCGGCTCGAGAAAGATCCTTCGAAAGAGAGGTTCCTTCATTGAAAAGGACCAAGTGAAATGGAATCTACAAGCTTGCATCTTACTGCACAAGTTTGGCACTTAATCATAAATTATGTATAAATAAAAATAAAAATAACTAGGTAAAAAACACGTAAAAAAGAAGGTAACATATTACCTTCAATTCACAGTAAAAATTTTGTCATAAATAATTCACATTAGTAATTAATTAAGAAGTATGCCCATAATTTACAACCAATCAACTAGTTTTGATCATCATAACAACATAAAATATAAGTACAAAAGAACACAACAAAAAACATCAACAGTCAAGATCATCATCATCATCAACAACCAGTATTAGAAAACACAACAAAAAAACTTTCCTATTAGTTTATGGGTCAAGGGGTAGATGTTAATTTACAGAATGTGGCCTATGAATCAACCCGGTAAAGGCGCATCGAGAACCCAACCCGACATTTTACGTTTTTCCTAGAAACGACCCATCATGGTTCAAGGTTTTTCTCGATAGATGATTTCTCTTGAATTTGATACGCTCGATCCACTTGCGTCTGTCGCACTAAAACTGATTTGAAAATCCTAGGCATGACTAAGCTACCCTAGGGTAGCTTTCTAGCATTACCTTCATCTCGAGCCACAATAAGGGCCGTATCTGGCGTAGGGCGGGTGGGGCAAAGGTCTAGGGCCCCATATTCTAAAAATTATATAGATTTAAGTCTTTAAATTAAAACATTAATCAAATTTTGAAAAATAAATATGAAAATGTCATAGTAGGAATGGAATATTAATGGCAAAGATAATAAATGTCTAATATTACTCTTTACAATTTCAAGAAAAAAAAAGGAGAAAATTTCATATATATTTGGATAACAAGGGAATTTGAAAGATATTTCAAACTAATTAGAAGATTAGGATGAATTGGAGCATTCTTGATCTTTAAGTTTTTTCTCTCATTTTCTTCTACCTAAAGCTTTATATTCAAATGATGAACTTTTAATCTTCTACATAAGGGCCCCTATTTTTAATCTCCATATAATGACCCCTATTTTTAATCTCGCTCTAGGTCACCTAATGTTTAGGAACAGGCATGGCCACGAATCACGATTGCATTTAATTCAAAGTGTTTGCAATTTTTAAAATTTTAAACGAAAATGAATGGTTGTGATTTTCTAATATGCCCTTTAAGGGGATTGTCTAGCCCTATAAGTACCCCACATTCTTCATTTGAAAGAATATCAATACAATATCACAAATTCTTACTTGAGACCGTATTTTGTAAAGACGGCTCTCAAAAGCCCAATTTAATTCTAAATATATATTGTTACAACTCTAAATATAGATTTTGGCTAAACTTTTGAGAGTCATCTTTACAAAAGACGGTCTCTCAAGAGAACACCCGATAGAGTATAGTTTCATTCCATAAAGTCAATATTATTAATTAATAATAATCAATTTATCATGACCACAAAGACTACTTTTCATCTCTGAAAGACTACTTTTCATCTCATTGAGAAACTCATTACTGAGACTCAATCATTGAGAAACTCATTATGTCAATAAGGCACCCTCCGCTCAATATTCTTTTGGAGTTTTTAGCAATATAATTTTTTGGATCATTTATCAATTACAGTCTCTAAATTTATTTAATTTTAAATAAACAGCCATAAACTTTTTTTTTTACCAACTACAGCCTCCAACTTAACAAACATGACATCGAGACAGCCAAAACAACAAAAAAGGGTTAAAAATGAGGTTAAAATGGGGTGTTTTGGCTGTCTCGATGTCATGTTTGTTTAGTTGGAGGCTGTAGCTGGTAAGAAAACAAAGTTTGCGGCTGTTTATTTGAAATTGAGTAAACGTAGAGGCTGTAGTTGGTAAATGATCCTAATTTCTTTTTATTGTTTTATGGATTGTGACTTATTATTAGTTGGTCAAACATCCAATAAGGTTATTAGGTTTAGGTAAATAACTTTTAAACTAGTTGAGAAATCCTTTTATAAGCCAAAATCAAAAACTACTCTATGTAGGTTTTGTCACTAGCATTTGGCTTTTATCTTACGTTTACTCTAACAAAAAGCAAACAACTAACAAATCGAAATACTCTCTCCTATTCAAGGTATTAGTCTCATTTGACTTTTGACACTATTCATCAAGCACTCTTAATTTGTATTTTATTCTTAATCTATAAGTTATAATATTGTCAAGTGAGGTCTTGTTTGATTCATTTTAATGCAAAGATCATTAATATCAACTTTTTACAATTTTTAATTATACACAATTAGAGATATTAGCGATTAAATTATTGCATTGACAAATATGCCCGGTCAAATAGGACTATTAAGATGAATAGGAGGGAGTAATATTTATCAAACATCTTTGTAATAGGTAGCTAGCTTATAGAGCTTGCTAACCAACCATTAACTTCAACTAGCGGTCACTTGTCAAACTCACACTTTTTAAATGAGACATATCATCATTTTGTACCCGGTGTATCCCGCTCATATTCGGAGAGACCGCCTTATTAGACCGCAAAGTAAGATACCCGCTATTTTTTTATTCTATTTGAGTTTTTCCAAGTGTCAATCATATATATGGTCTTCTTGAGGCAACATATCACTTTTTTAAAGGTTCTTTTCTGGATCATATTCATCACAGATTCCATCATACGAAACAAAGAGCACACAGATTTGTAACGAAACCTTCCTCAGTATTTGAGAACTTCTTCCTTCATCTTCAGAGTTCAGACCTCATTACTCATTCAAGTGTTTAAGGTATAGAGATATTAGCGAGGAACAAGAAGCCATGGCTGGAAAAGAGGAAGGTGAAGTGATCGAGGGCTTCAAATTTGCACAGAAACACGGCAAAGATAGGGTTAGAGTTGGTAGAGTTTGGAAGAACTCTAATGGGTTTTATCATTTTTTTGAATGGAATGTTAGCATCAGTCTTTTATCTGATTGCATCCGTTCTTATGTCAATGATGATAATTCTGATATTGTTGCTACTGATACCATGAAGAACACTGTAATTCTTCTTCGCCTACTTTTCCTTTTTAATCTACGTTTTCTGCTTATTACATGCTCATCACTTTAAAAATATTACCCATTTCATATTTTTTGGTTTGGATTATGTTATTGAATTCATTGATGAAACGAACCAAATCGAGTTCGTTTGAGATGATTTACCTCAAATTTTAATTTGGTCCAACCTACTTTGACTCTGGATCGTATTCATAGCTTCTTAAAGCGGAATATATGAATATATGGGGTTTGATGATGGTGATGATGATGATGAGTAATTTGCATCCGTTGTTGATTTGGATCCTAAAGGAATGTAAGATAGAATTGAAGGGGATTGAGATTAAGATTCATATGGGCTGTATGAACTGATTAGTTCGATCAAAGTGTTGTTTTACTTCCTTGTACATGATATGATTAATGATACCATGCTTTGTTCTTTACGCCTGAAAGATCCAGTATTGTTCTTTACCATGCTTTGTTCTGATGAGTTCGATCAGAACTAATCTAGATGTTTTCTTGGTGAAAGAACAAGACATCTATCTAATGGTTTTAGTCAGGACTGGCCCTAAGCAAGTGCATGCCGAGGCCCCCAAATAATTTTAGTTTTCAACTAGCGTTAAGGTTCGCATTTTTCTGTATATATACAATAGTTTAGGGCCATAAATAATGTTTCGACACGGGCCCCTAAAAATCCTAGGGCTGTCCTTGGTTTTAGTGTGGACCTTCATTTCATTTTTCCGTTTTGGTGTTTGGGATGGCTGAATTAGTTTGACCCTTGTACACTTGTGTGCAGTTCTGGACAGAGCACAACCACAGAATAATTTTTGATCCCTGTTTATTTGATATATTACATAAATTTTGGGGTTTTATTATAACTAATGAAACTAAGGATAAATCGGTTTGAACTATTGTAAACTAATATGTGAGACCCTTATTTTCAGAGGCCTGGAATGGTGGGGCACACTGCATGTACCCATAACCTGCACTTCAGTGTGGCTGTGTACAGTTTATTTTTGACCTCTTGAGTAGTTTTGCCCCTTAATTTCAGGTCCTACTTCTGATAGAATTTGCATGAATTGTGGATTGTGAAACAGGTCTATGCAAAGGCAAAGGAATGCAAAGAACAAATTACTGCGGAGGATTTTGCTGTTCTTCTAGCTAAGCACTTCACATCTTATTATAAACAGGTAGCTTTATATATCCTTTCTGAAACTGCTTAAATTTTGATTTGTGACATTCTAGAAATTTCTTTCATAAGAAAATTTATATTGCACCTCTATTGATCTTATTTTGTCTTTTTGGCAACTTTAAGGAGTGAAGAACTTCATAATTACATGTATGTTGTTTACTGCAAGTGAAGAGCTTTATCACTACACTAACTTTAAGGTATATATGTTTGAATTATAGCTCAGAAAGCAAGTTTAGTTGCTAGTTAGTAAAGAAGATCCTCTGGAATCTGGAACATATTTGAAAATATAATATGCAAGTGCTCCTTCAAAATCAGTGTCTATATCTCATTAGTTTGAACATTTCCTTCAATTTAACTAACCAACTCTGAAGGATAACACAATAACTAACTATTCTTTATTTTGTCTGTATACGCGTAATATCCTTTTTCTCAAAGCCGAGGGATTTTTTAAATTAACTATAGTCTAGCTGCTTGAAATGATGAACAACCTCGTCTACAAGTCATGGACGTATGACCTAAAGCAGATCAGGTGATGTAATGTAGTTATATTGTCCATGATGATAAAAAATTTTGAAAATCAAGTGAGTAAACTAAAATGCTTTTTAATTATGTTAACTTAATGGATGAAAATGCTGTGAGCTGTCAATATGATGATGATTGACAAAATATTGATGTTGCTTGATAAGTTTAGACAATACAACATGTCAAGCTTTATTATTTATAGCTTAATTGAATGAGATTAAGAACAAAAAATAAGATTCACAATAAGAATTTCTAAAAAATGACAGAAAATTCAACCAGATCTAGTACAACATTGAATGAAAAAACAAGATTATGAATAAAGATTAAAAAAACATTGCAAAATTAACTAAAACAAAAGCAAAAATAAATCCAAGAACAACAACAAAAAATCAGAAATTAATCTCAAAGAAAAATTATTGTTAAAAGTTGGGTGGAAAAGTGAAAAATAAGAGCTTGAGTACTTGAGAGCTTAAAGGAGAGCACTAGTAATGAAGGACTTGAAAGAAGTAAAGAAATTAAGTTTTGCAGTGCTTGAGAGCTTGAGGAAGGAGGGCAATCGCTAAAGCAGTGAGACGGCACAATACATGAGATATGAAAAATAGGTTTTACATTAAGAAATTAGTAGGTTTCGAGTTCATAATTACAATCAGAATGTATGAGATTATAATGTGTGCAGCCATTTTTTACTAAAACTTACTCTAATAGTGAGGGTTGATGGGTAACCGATTAAATATATTGTGGCCCATGACCCCACCCGGTTAAGGCAGGTTGGGTACCCGACCCGTAACATTGTTTTTTAAAGGAATTGATCCGCCATTTAAGATGCGGGTCATCGAGTCGTGTCAGGTCAAGCGGGTCGAGTTTTTTTGAACACCCGTAGTAGTTGGTAGCCACTTATGGCGTTGGGGGTAATAGAATGTCTAATGGAACCAACTATGGTGAACTGCTGAGTAATCAGAATTTTGCCAACTTATTTGATAAGCAATTGTGCTTACCATGAACAGGTGGTATTGAGGATTCATGACTTGAGGCACATGTCCTTTGGATTTTAAGGAAAGGCCGTTTATGTGAGCTTACAGTTTGACAAGGTTGAGAGTTTTTGGGTTTTTGTTGAAGTTATCATACACATTGTGATGCTAAAGACAAATGGTAAAACACTAGAACTTGGAGTTTGTAACTATCGGGAAATAGTGGAAGTAAATGTTCTTATTACCTTGACTTTGTCAACCTTTCAGCAAATCAACTTGTTTTTGTGAGTTTATAGTTTGACAAGGTTTCAAGTATATATTGATGGCATCTGCTCCCGTTAACATTTTTATTAAGGCATATGTGATTCAAAGGACTCAATGAAAATGATTTGAAGCTAGGTTGTGTATCAGAAAATGCACCAGTCCAGGAAGAAGTGGTTAAAACTAAGTATCATTTTAGCTGCCTTACATAATTACTTTTAAATGTGATGTTTCTAAAGTTTTCATGTTCCAGCCTGTAAGTGGCAAAAAATAAACAATTTTCATCAAACAATGTATCACAATAATATCCTAAAATGATTTTATGCAAAGTTCTTGTTTCTCTAATCAAGATTGTGTACTTATTGAAGTACATGCAATTTTAAGTTGAGGGGAAAAACAAATTAAAGTCTTGACTTGAGTGCTAAGCCAAATTATGTGTACTCTATTAGTCATGTCTTTTGAAAAGATGAAATGTTTGGCTCAGTCTTGTGATGAATTTTTGAGGACTTCGTTGTTGTAAGCAGGGTCGTTCTGACCTGGGTAAGGTAGGCATTTGGCTAGGAGCCAGATTTAGAAAAGGACGCAATACTTAAATTCAACAATGTTATAATGTAGGACGTAGATCACTATTTGTAAAATTGTAACTTTACTTTAAGCCAATACTTCAACTTTAGCATGCATTTTTTATTAGATAGATTAGTTCTTTTACCAATTAAGAAGTATAAGACACGTTTACATTTATAATGATAATTATAATATATAGGAATCCATCTTTTGTTATTTTGCCAAGCACCCATTAAAAACCAGAATCAACTAGGGCTGTAAAAAATTGACCCGACCTGTAATACCGTCCGAAATCGACCTGTATCCGACCCGTTGGTTGACCCGAGGTGTAGTGACCTGTAACCGTCGAAACTCGACCTGATGTTAACCCGTAACACGACATGTACCCGATTATTTTAGACCAATAATTGACCGGTACCCGACTTGAGAACAACCGACACCCGAGATTGACCCGACAATGTGGTTAACCGAACTCGATTTGCACCCGACCTGTTACAACTCGAACCCGTCTTTAACCCGATAGGTACTCGACATAATCCCACCCAAAATGAGCGATAATCAACACTCGAGATTAACCCGATAATGTGATTAAGCGATATAATTTGATTTAACTGTATCAAGTTTAATTCAGTTAATAATAAGTTTGATTGAATTGAATCAAATTTAGTTTAGTTAAAATTAAACAATAAATGCATGCCCACAATTAAATCTTATCGACTTTTTCTTAGGCTAAACCAAATTTGTCTAGTAACCAACAACTTAATTGTATAATAACCATAAATTTCATTCAACATAAAACTCAATTGAATTGGATTTTGATCAACCTGAATTTCGAGAAGAACTAAATGCACAACTCAAAAATGATATAATCGATCAAAAGTCAACCCGAACCAAAATAATTTGAATTAACGTTAACCTAAAACAAAAAATGACCCGACCCATAGTTTAATCGAACTCGATTTGACCTGCAGCATAACCGATACCGATTTGGATCCGAATTGTATTAACCGAACCCGATTCAAATCCAAACTGAAATGGATATGACCCGAAATCGAACCGACCCGGTGTGGTATTAACCCGATATAGACCCGCACTCGATTGGGCCCGCAACCGAATCGACCCGATTCAAAGCGCTAAATCACCTGGGAAAACCGTACCCGATGAAGTCCGACCCAAAACCTGACCGAGTAACCGAATTTACAACCCTAGAATCAACCCTCTATAGAGAGGTTCCATTTATTTCATTTTGCCTAAAGACCCATGAAATGTCGGAAACAACATTAGTTGTGACTTGTGAGGTAGCTATTAGTACCGAGATAATTTACGGGTTAGAGAGAAATTTAGACATCCTTTTGTATCGTGCCGTTTCCTTGTAAAATACTGTAGGTACACCTTACATTTTTCTTTGGTTTTGCAATATGTTATTTAAAAAATCTATTCAAAGTCTTTATGAATTCAGTAATTTTATTTCATGACTTTGATGTTACTTAATTTAATTTGGAAGATTCAAGCCAATAAATGATTTTCTTTACTTTGCCACTGCTTCTCCTTGCTATTTAAAAAAGATTCTGGTTTGAATTTTATATTTGCAGGAGCATTTTTCTCATGTAACATTCAGTTTAGGGAATATGTTTCTGAACCTTATTATTACTTAAAACTTCTGAGAATATTGCCCTTTATTGTCCCGTTCCAACTCCCTTTTTTCATTCTTTGTGCAGGTTACTTCTGCCATAGTCAAGATAATAGAGAAGCCATGGAAGCGTGTATATATGGACGGTCAACCACATAGGCATGGTAATAATATGTTTTATATGTTATGAAGTGAAAGGATTCTGGGCAATTGGCAGTGTTAATTGCTAAATGATTTCTTGTCATGCTATATTTATCAAATATGCCGCCTGCAGGATTTTAATTGTTTTATATTATCCACTGAAGACAATAAAGTAGGATGCTTCTGCAATTGTTAACCTTTCGTTTTATTAACTCATAAATGTGGATCTCTTCTCATAATGTACTTAAATTGTTCATGGGGATCAGGCTGCTTGTTCTTCTGGGTTTTTCATGATATATATATATATATATATATATGTATATATATATATATATATATATTATTACTTCAATGATTACTGTAGCTAATATCTTGATGCAGTGTTCTTAGTGAAGGCAATAGTTGTAAAAAAAAGACATTCAAAATTGGCTGAATTATTTTTATGAGTATCGACTTTATGCTCATGATCACTGTTAGAATATATAACATATACTAGGGCCAACGTGACAAGAGATCTCGAGTTTGAATCTCAACCCCCCTCAATTAAAGTGGAATGTTCAACGCCAGGTATGAGGAGGGCTTGTGTCACATCCACACTTTTAGCCCAAAGGGTTCTCGTGTGAGGGGGCGTGTTAGACTATATAACATATCCTAGGGCCTCAACCATCAACATAAGCTTTTGGTTGAGTTGGTTCCTTGACAATCACTATTTTTCTTAGATTACCTTTTTACTAAATTGACCAGTACTCTTAGTGGATTTCCTTGTTTTGTTTAAACTTCACATTACTTCTTTTATGTGTCCTTGAGGTCTAAAGTAGGTCATCTATTTTTTAATAAAATAAGGTACTTACAATTTAATCTTGAATGCTACTTTTGTACCGTAAGGTTTTGAACTTGGATCCGAAAAGCATGTGGTAGAAGTTGTCTTGAATAAAGCTGGTGCCGTAACGTTATCATCAAGCATTGAAGAATTATCACTCTTGAAGACCACAAAGGTAACAGTTGCATTTTCTATTGTTGCAATATCATCATTCATTTGGTTGGATAAAACTAATTCTGTTCTCTTTCCTAAATGATTAATGAAACACATTTTTCCGTTTTCTTCCATAATGGAGGAAAGTGTTTTCCATTTTGAAAGAAAAAATGATTTGCTCTTTCTCTGCACTTGATCCCTAATCGAGTTTAAATGACAGGCTATTATTTAGAATCTGTCATGCATGATAAGACTTATGTTGGTCAAAGTTTCTATATTAATGATTTTGTTTTGATTGTATTTGTTATGTACGGATCAAATATTGTTGGTTTTGCTTTAGTAGCGAAGACCATTATACTTCTTTGATGGCAGCTAAAGTGTACACTTCCAGGTCTCTTTGATATCAAATTTTCAGCTCATATGAGGAAATAGATTATAGCCAGTGCAATATATGCCAACTATTGTTGAATAATCTTGAAGTTTCCGAAGTAATACTATTTAGCTTTGGCTTTCATATTAGAGAAGAAGCCTTCTTTTTTGAAATTGTTGCATCTGTTTTCTGTAGTTACATAATTGCGTGCAATTGTTTAATAATTTTCATTCTTTTGGTACAGTCTGGATTTGAAGGATTTGTGAGGGACAAGTACACACTTCTGCCAGAAACACGAGAGAGGATGCTTGCCACAACAGTCTCTGCAACATGGAGGTATATCTAAAGCTAGAGTTTTAAAGCTATATTATTATGTTCAAGGTTTTATCTCTACAAGTATTTGGCAAATTGCTATCATTATTATATAGTCATGAAGGTGGCAGTCAAGCTGGGAGACTAATCTTTTGATACTCCATTTTGTACAAATTTCAGGACCTTTTTTTATGATGCAATTGTGTATTTGTATTGCTAAAGTCTAGACTCTAGACTTTCATTAACAGGAACCTCGCCCATAGGCATTGGGACCCGAATAAAATATGGTATAGAATTCTGCTCATTTGAGCTTATAGTTTTGTTAAAGCATTGAACATGTAAATTGTTGGTGTTCTGTCACTTTCCGTCATCTTTCAATCATTTCTGATGCTGATGTTTAGCTAAACGAAATTTCCATCGCCAGTGGAACTGGTCTCTTAATTATATTTACTTTTTGTGGGCCTATCAGTCCACTTAATTTAAGATATGACAATGATACCTAAACCCGGCCTAGGTGGAAGTGTAGGTTGAGCCATTTGATGGCAAGGGGTGATGGAATGTTGTTGAAAAATAGCAAATTGACGTTCACGGCTGCTAATTTGTACAGGTTTTCATTTGACAATGTTAATAACATTCCATTGAAACCAATGTACTTTGCTGAAAGATACTTGGAAGTGAGGAAAGTGTTGGTCAGTACTTTCTTTGGTCCTCCTAATGAAGGTGTTTATAGCCCATCCGTGCAGAGCACCCTTTATCAAATGGGAAAGGCTGTTCTCAACAAGTAAGTCACTTAATCGTAACCTCACATGTCTTCGTCTTCCTTTTTCTCTTGTTTGATTGTTTCATATTTTTATAATTCTAGATGCCATGATATATCTTCTATCAAACTGAAAATGCCAAATCTGCATTTCCTTCCTGTTAATTTATCAAGCATGCAGAATCCAAACTTGGTCAAGGTAAAGCTCTTCCTTACTGAAATTGATGTAGAATTTTCCTTTTTATATTCTATGTTTGTTTAAGGTGGCCAGTTGGGAGTGGTGAAAAAGATATCGGAAAATCTGGTTTTTTATACCTGAAAAATAAACATAAAAAGGCTACTTCTGTGATTGAAAGCTAGAATATTATCAAGTATTGGTATGGAGTCATCATTATCATACCCAGTATATGTCGCTCATAAAAACTATGATTGGGGTTTCGGAAGAAAGGGTTAGATGAAAGCATATCATACCCTTACAAAGGAGATATTGAAGTTGTGGCCAATTGGACCCTTGGCGTTGCATACCCTTATCATTGCTATTGCTTTTCATTCTGCTTCTGCTGGTTCACGATGTTTTTTGCTTCTGCAGATTAAACTTAGCTTGAAACAGGAAACTGACTGACAAATGAATATGCTAATTTGCAGTTTGCAGACGATGTGTTTCTTCCGACTGATGAACCACACGGAACAATTGAAGCAAGCTTGAGTCGTCTCCACTCGAGGATGTGAATGAAGCAGGTTCATTCCGTAGATGATTAATGAACCACACAAGTTGTCTTTCTGGCATCTTTTCTTCCACTACTTTCTGGTTTTAGGAGATCCAAGGTCCTGCGGGTTTCTGGACCTTTTTAATACATAATTTCAAACTATCTTGACTACACCTAAGAAGTTTAAAATAAGAATAAAAGTCTTTTTTTTTTTTGGTTTAATTTTGTGATATGATGTAAATGAAACTAATTAGCCGTGTGGTGTAAAGCAGTCAAGCCATATCAGTGTAAACAATGAAGGAAGTTGTATACTATATGTCTATATTAATTTGCATTGCCTTTAAGATGATATAGGAAATATACAAAACAAAGTAAACAGAATCTTGATGCCTTAACAATAGCCTAATAAAGAGAAATTACCTAAACAGAAGACTAAGAAAGATGGAGATAACAAATACAAAATAATGTCAAAAGGTACACTATGCCTGCAGAACCAAAGTCGACTCGTCTTTTACTACTGACTCAGTTTTTCTGTTTTACCTTTTGTCTTTCCTTTTGTAACATGTGAGAAATTAGTATTTTTCAATTGAGAAATTTAAAATAAATATCAAGAGTAATTTTGGGTAAAAATTTAAATTGAGTTTGAATAATTGAAATTGGGTTAAAGAAACGAAATAGTATGTTTTGGACTTAATCTTATAACCAGTCTTCTGAGTGACCGTCTTTTTGAGAGACGTCTCTCAGGTAGGGATGGTCACGGGGCGGGTTACCCGGAACCGAACCGGTCCCGAACCGTTTGAAATCGGTCCCGGAACCGGAACGTTCGCGACAGGTTCCGAACCGGCCCGAACCGCGAAACCGTGAACCCGCCGGGAAAAAGTTGCCGGAACCGTGAAACCGGCGGGAAAAACCGTTTGAACCGGACCAAAGAACCGCGGGCCAGTTCACCCGGACCAACGGGGCCATGGAACCGGACCGGAAACGGTTCACCCGGCCCAACGGTTCCTTGGAATCGGACCCGGAACCGTACGGTTCCCCCGGACCAGCGGTTCTTTGGAACCGGCCAAAACTAGCCGTTATGTTACCGTTGGGATTTTCCTATAAATACCCATCACTTTCAATCTTTCCAATTCACAACTCATCTCTTCTCCTACTTTCTCTACTTACTCTCTCTACTTAATTACTTAATTACGCAATTATTCTCTTAATTACATAATTAGTCTCTTAATTATTTCTTAATTACATTATTAGTGTTTTAATTATTCCTTAATTACATACTTATTCTTTTAATTATTCCTTTATTAGTCTCTTAATTATTTCTTAATTACATCATGTCTTCTTTTTTGAAAAAAGCCTCTAAAAAAGTTTCTAAAGTGGCAAAATCTTTGGGAGGAGGTTCTAGCTCCAAACGAAAGGCCACTTCAACTCCGTCAATATCAACAACACCTTCGATTAATACTAATTATGAACAGAATTATCCAGAAGGGTACGACCAAGAATTACACGATTATGCTGAAGAAGTGGAAAGAGAAATAAGAATTGAAGAAGAAGAAGAAGAAACACAAGAAGAAGAAGAAGAAGAAGAAGAAGAAGAAGAAGAAGAAGAAGAGGAACCAACGACCCCCATTGGGATACTTAGATCTCGACAATCATCAACAAGATCACTTGAAGCACAACAACAACAACAACAAAGACAAGCTCGTGGTAAACGAGTCAATTTCCATAGTATCGGTTAGTTTTATAATTTTATTCTTTAAATTAATTGAATTTTAAATTATTATTTATTTATATATTGTGGTATTTGAATAATGTCTTTATATTTATATTTAGATGAAAATGAACCAGTAAGACAACCTTTTCCGGCAATGTCACCTCCTAGTGGTAGAGCTATTTCACATGTGTGGTCGTATTTTACAAAAGAACCAACCGACAACCCGGATGTTTTCTTATGCACCTGTCAAATTTGTGAAAGTCAAGGGGTAAAGCCCTTAGTTTCTTACAATTTCAGCAAAGGTAAATACTTTTTAAGTTTTTATACATGATATTTATATTTTCTAAATCAAGAATGTTAGAATGTATTAAAAATTCATTTATTGTGTTTTGTTAATACGTGTTAGGTGGTGGTACGGGATCTTTCAACAAACATTTGGCAAAGAAACATGGAATCACAAAGGAAACTCATGCAGCAAGCGATAGCGGGACCACAAGTGGAAGCCGACAACAATGGGCAACGGACTTCCCAGGCGGGGGTATGTCTTTTAAATATAATCGTAATGAAATGATTGATGAATTTTCCAAATATGTAATTTGTGATGAGTTGCCTTTTAACCACGGTGAAAGTAAGGCATACGAATACTTCACTAGAAAAACTTTACAACCACAATATAGAGTAATCCCTAGGAATACTCTTAAACGACGAACCATAAAATTATATGAATCAAAACGCTGTGAGTTAGTAAAAATGTTTAAATCTTTTAATGGTAAGGTTAGTTTAACAACCGATATATGGTCAGCTCCCCCACATTTAGAGCCTTATATGTGTGTAGTTTATTACATATACGTTGTTGTGCTCATATTATTAATTTCTCTTGCCAAGCAGCTATTAAAAAATTAAGTGATTTATTAGGTCCTATTAGAGACATAGTAAAGTGGCTTAGATTAGGACAAGTAAAAAGAAGATATAAACAATTATGTGAACATTGTAAACTAAAAAAAGTATATTGGTCTTTAGATACTCCTACATGTTGGGGTTCAACCCATGATTTATTAAAGAAGGCTATTGTTTATCGTCCGATTTTAACACAATTGTATATTGAGTTTATCGATAGCCGTATAAGTGATGAAACTTGGGACCTAGCTATAGGCGTACAAAAACTATTAGAAGCGTATGTCCACGCAACTAAGATTTTTTCATATGTTTATGAACCAAACGTTAACTTAGTAATAAGTGAATGTATTACTGTTTTTTATCATCTTCTTAAACATTCTTATGATGATACTAACGTTTTTTTAAAGCCGATTCTTGCAGATATGATGGATAAATGGAAAGCGTATTTCACTGATTTTCCTTATATTTATGGAATTGCGACAATTTTAGATCCGTGTTTTAGGACGGAAAACCTAAGTAAAATAATAGGATTTTACTACCAATCATTAGATCGCCCGTCTAGTGATGTACATATTTATGTAGGAACTTGTAAAAAACTTTTAGCAGACCTTTATGATCATTATTCTAGTATATATAACCCGAGTCGCGATACGTCTAGGCGTGCTAGCGTCTCGGAACGTCCCATGTATTATAACCCCATAATAGCTAACATAATAAGTCAAGATAATACTTTTATAGGATCATCTTCTTCCTCCCCCTCCGCTTCATATTTAGAATTAGATAATTATCTTAAACATCACTTTGAAATCGACCAAAGTAGTTATAACATTTTACAATGGTGGAAAGAAAAATCATTAAAATTCCCCATATTATCGAGAATTGCAAAGGATATCCTTGCAATTCCTGCTTCTACTATTAGTGGAGTCGCTTTTAGTGCGGTAGAAGAGTTTTAGAGCGAAAAGAGATCTCGTCTTGCTCCACATACTATTCAAATATGTGTTTGCAAGAAGATTGGGATCAGCGGATGTCGAACACAAGGACTCAAGACCGATGATGATCAAGGACGGCGATGATCCATGGATGATGATGGATACATCGCATCATCGTCGGAGGAGAGTCGGCGAAGCATCTAACCAACCATATGCGATGGCGAATAGGATCATGGATTATGGACCCGGTCAATCAACATCAACATTCAACAATTAAAAATAAAAGTCGACAAAAGAACTACGTGGGCTTTGATTCCTTCGGATACGTTGGCGTTAGTATTTCTTCGGATACTAGGTTCAAGTCCATTCTCTCTCCTTTTTTTATTAATCATCTTTATCGTTTCTTATTAATTTATTTTTTCCTTCTTTTTAGTAAATATTTTAATAACGATGACAAGCATTGAATTTCGATAATAATCAAGTAATCGACGAAGGTACGTCCGCATTATTATAGTATTTTTATATTAAAATTAAAGGAAAAATAAGAATAGAACCGATGGTCCGACCCACCCGACTCGGGTATTGGAACCGCCGGAACCGCCTCATGAAACGCCAAGGAACCGTTTGGAACGTCGGACGGAACGGACGGAAATGTTGTCGGTTCGGATGGAACGAACGGGTGGAACCGAAACGGAACCGGCCCAACCCGGACCGTGGCCATCACTAATTGTACTCAACTCTTTGAAGTGTCATTGATGGTGAGTAGTGGCAGTCCTTTAAAGGGTCTGGCCATACTACATTTCTTGAAAATGACTTTGTTAAAACTCTTTCGAAACTGAAAATTGTTGAGATAAATGTTATGATTGTGTATGTTATTATTATGATATGGTTAATGGATCGGGCTTGCGAGCCGGTCATTGACGGAGTTGAGGAACATTGTCCCCTAGTCCCTGTTTTTGAGGCGAGTGTCATTCAGCTATTAACTAGCTTCACTCGAGAGCGACATAGCCATAGAGTTATGGGGGCACCTCTCAAATTAGACTACCTGTGTGCACATAGATATAGGAAACTGATGTTGTTTTTAAACCTAATATTTGAATTAATGTATTTTGTTGATTTGGATTGTTACTTCTCATTTAGTTACACTTGACCCCAGTTGTTTCCATCTTTTAGATTGTTTACAGATCGAAATCGGTCGAGAACAATGGGTTAGCGATGATGATTAGAGTTATATGGATTTTTTTTCATTTTTTTTATAGTTATATGGATGTTATATTGAGCTGAGTACGTGAGAAAGTTGTAGTATTGTATTAGATTTTAAAAATTGTATATTAGACTTAGTGTATTTGTTATATTAGACTTTTAGAATGACTTTTATTGTAACAGGCGCGATAATCCCAAAATATAATTCACACTAATAATTATGTTTACAATAAATAATGCGAAAGTCTTAAATTTCAAACTATTAAAATTCATTGAAATTTACAATCGTTTAAAAACATAAGTTTAGAATATTACAATTGATAAAATAACACATATTGTTTTCTCAAAACAAAATAAAAGCATAAATACACTATGATCATCAAAGTTACCAATAAGTAAAATAAAACACGGCTAAATCCTTGATAAAGAAAATAAATGTTGCGTTCTGGATCGAATCTTGAAGCTAAACCTTCCTACAAAATACTGTCATCCATGATACAGATGATAGCTGTTTAAATCGAAATTAGCGCCTAACGCCAAGTACAAACTCCTCAACAATGTAATACTATGACAATCATAATATACTCACAAGCTATGCAAAGTACATTTCGAAATTTGATTTTAAGTTCCTCAGTTCTCGTTTCTCATTTTCAATTCTCGAATACTTTCAACAATTTTTCTCACTTCTACGTGCCAGGAAAAACGGGCGCCGGATTACACGCCGGTCCGTGGTTCGACATTTCCTTAGTATCATAGTCATTCATCCAAGTACACATAAGTTCAAACAAGACTCCATATTATCTATTTCACATTGCTATAAGTCGACCCTAGTCTAGTCAAATTCTAAGTCGACATCGTCTTAGGGTAAAGTCAACATATTTGCTAATTCAATAATTAAGAGATTATCAATAAATAAAATTCCAAAAATTATAACAAGGTTCTAGAGGCCGTATACGTTCTCTACAAGACTATAAAAACTTATAAAACTAAAGGAAAAATATTTCATAATATTTATTAAGGCATTTTCACTGATTAAACATGTAAATTAATTAAAACTTCATAATAACCAATAAAAATAGGAAAAATTACCTAGAATAATCCAATCTTTTTACCTAGAATAATCCAATCTTTTTATGATTTTCCTACAATAATCCCATCTATTGATTAACCATGAATAATTCCAACTTTATTTTCCTAGAGTAAACTTGGGTAACCCGATGATCTGCTATAGTAGGTAATTCACCATAAAAATAAATTAAATATTAATTTAAAATTAGAAAAAAAATTTTGAAATTTTACATAAAAAATTTCTAAATAATAAAAAAATCATAAATTTTTTATGAACAATTGTTTAATATTTTTTTTCGACATTTTTTAATTTATCATTTTTTTAAAAAAATAAAACTTGCTATAGTTTGGATTATTCACTCTAGGAAAATACCCTTCAAAGTTGGGATTATTCATGGTTAATCAATACGTGGAATTATTGTAGGAAAATCGTGAATAGTTTGGATTATTCTAGGTAATTTTTTCATAAAAATATTCTCAAAATATATTAGAGGTCCAGAAGCTATATGAAGTTAGTTTTAGACCTAAAGTTAAAGAAAAACAAGCCTATGAATTCTAACTAAATTGTTTGGCCAATTTATCGATAAATCGACATAAAATTATCAATGTCCTCAATTGTCCACGAAAAATTGGTCCAAGGGTCCTCATATAATCCTACTGTGTATGAGAGTGTCTCATAAAAATTTTAAGTCCAAAATAGTCCATTTAGTATTTATTTCATATTTTATCGTTTTTAGATTTATCGTTTTATTTAAAATTTACAAGAGTCCGTAGATGGTCATATAAACTTATCCAATAATCGAATTTCAAAACTATTGCCCTCATAAGAGTCTCATAACAATATAGCTAGAAAATATTTCATTTAGTAATGATTTCATAATTTTGCATTCTACGTTTTATCGGTAAGTAGTAAAAGACTTAGTAAAAATTTATAGAAAAATACCAAAAGTTTATATTCTGGTCCAAACTTGTAGGAAACATAACATGATGATTTTATAAATTTTTATATCCATTATGATTATATTTAACCCCCTATTATATATTACAACATATTTTATTACTTAAAATTCCATAAATAACCATTTTAATGAATAACTTTAAGGAAATGAACCCAAATGATTTTCAAACTTTTATCTACTGTGGAATTCATATAAAATATATTCCTAAAGTTATTAAGCTCACACAAAATTTATTCACAACAAGAACTTCACAAAATATCACAAAACGTCGTTTTACGCATTTTTACATAATAGAATTTCATAAAATTTACATGCATGAACATTAAGTTGAAAATACACATAATAAACATTATATCCATCATTAATATCATATAAATGAAAAACTTTTAGATTTATATATTTTTCTTTTGTGACTTTAATTTAATATCGATTTCGGGTAATAATCGCAATATTGGAAAATTTATAATATAATCATATGAATAACATTTCTAACAATAATATATATAAAATATCATAAATTTTGAATTTATAACATGCATATACTTAAACTAATAATAAACACCTTATTTTTACTTTGAGCACAAAAATGTGTTGTTCTTACTTTAAGTGAACATGCAAGATAAAATTTAATCAATCTAACATATTGTCATATCTTTCACATATTCAAGTAAATATAATATAAATGTCACATAGTAAGAAGGTTAAGAAGTGTGTACCATAAGCCACCAAGGATGCAAGAGAAATAATAAGAAATAAGAACTCCAAAATAAGAGAAAATAAGATCCAAGAATAATCTTCAAGGTTTCAAGAATAATAATCCAAACTCCCAAAATAATAATACTAGAACCTTACAAAAAGATGATGATTTTGGATTAGTAAATGATAACATTATTTTTTATCTTCATCTCTAACTCTAATAATAAATTCTACATTCAACATAAAATCCAAATCCCTCACCATCATAAGTCTCTTTTCGGCATGTCTTACTAAAATGCTCATAACCTCTAGCTCCAAACTCCAAATCCAATGGTTCAAGTGTCTAATTGCTCACAACTCCAAGACCCATATTTCTTAAGAATAAACTATAGTAGTAAAATGACAAAAAGATGGTCGAAAATCCACAAAAGCGAAGGTGTTTGAAATCGGCTTACTCTTAATTGTCCAAAATGTTTAAGGGCAAAACATAACCTTTTATGCTCCAATTGATGCAATTCTTAGGCCTAAAATGTGAGGACTTTTATGTATAACACCACCATAAGGTTTATTTATACATTCATGAGGAGGACTATGGGTAAACACTTCAAATTGTATTCATGTATAAAGCTGATCAAAAAAAGAACATCAAGTTGTGAACGTTTGCTTGATGATGAGGGGCTTATATAGCTTATATATGTGCGTGTGAGGTATCAATGGAAACCTTAGGATGTCTAAAATATTCAACTATAAAAATATGAGGTACCTATTTAGAGAATTTAGGAGAAAATAGATGATTTATTCAAGGTATACAATATGTCAGAAACTGTTGAGATGAAGGGGTAGGAAGATGGGGATGAATTTCTCATTTCTGGAGGGATATAAGGGCGTGTAAGGTACCTATATAAATCTTAGAGTGTTACAAAAAATTTCCAAGTGGTAACAATCAATTACATAGGGTATAGCCTGGGTAAATTAGGGTATCTTTCAGACCCTGCAAATCTGTCTTTCAGCCTGACCTTTGTACAAATCTACACTCTTTTCCTTAATTATACCTCAAGGTACCTCAATGTAATGGTTTGGTATATTCAATAACATGTATGTGGATTATATGGTAAAAGATGGGGTCAAAATATACTTATTTAATATTTTTAAATGATTTTAGAAGTAAGATAATAGTTTTGAAAATTTTTCTGAAATACTTGATTTTAGGAAATAATATACTTTTGTTTGAAATCAATATAAAACTATAACCAAAACTTGTTTTCAAATACCAACTAACAATAATATCATTATTAAAACCTTTTTTCATAATATATTGTAATTAGATAAATATCTCTTCTTTATATTCAAATATAACTATTTTTTTTACATCACTTAAAATGAGCTTTTGTTAACATAGTTTATGAAATTATTAGCAAATAATATAAAGTTTTCGAATAATAAACCAAATTAATATATTTATCAAATCAACCAAGTTTAGAACGAAATTTATCTTATTATAGTAAATCAAATTAAGTTTGATAAAATTAAGTACATTGAAATCTTTACTTTAAATATAATAACATTTAACAAAACAAAACTTAGTTTATTCAAACTTAAAAGTTTTAAGAATTAAACTCTCATCATGTTTGACACTTAAGGATGAAATAATTAGATAAGGTACTAACACAAATCCATACTCAAGGCTATTTAAACTAAGATTAAAAGAGGTTTAAAAAGTTAGGGCTATTACATTTATGATTACTTTGTATTTTGATAAGATGTTAGGTTGAAAATTAGAAGATTTAGCTATGTTTTACAACTGATGACCCCGTTGCTCAAGTTTTGGAATTGAGATTTTAAGATCTTGGGGAATAAACCCCGTGATGACCCTATTTACTCAGTCAACAGTAAGTTAGGTTGTTACACCTTTGACCCCTTTTGGACCTTGTATTTTTGATACACGTTCCACTACTATTTGTGTAGTACATTGTAATATTTCTTTGGGAGTAATATATACTAAATGTCCAATAATCCTCCCCCATTTAGAGTATATTAAAACTTTTTTCTCTTTTACAAAACAAAACCTATAATTCCATTTCACGTATCAACGCTGATGTCCCTACGGATTAAATTAATGCCTAGTACAACACACTTCACAAGTGATCGAGACAGAATTGATATCCTTATGGATTTGAATCAAATGACCATCCAACAACTCGAAAATCAAGTACACACAAAAATCAATAACAGAAAGTCATTAACCTGACACATTATAAGGTCGTCGTGTTCGTATGTTATTCATAAATTTATCATAGTCGGTATGCCAATGTTGACTACGTGAAACGGATACAACACCAAGAGCTCTTCAACTCTTAACCTTGAGATTTTTCAATGGATGACTACCTCGTTCAGGACGGTCCAAAGTAACGGTGGGTCATTAAAACTTGTTGCTTATAAAAATCAAAAGGAATTCTACCACATTGAATTCAAGACACGATATTAATCGCATGTGAATTGGGTTTTTCTAATTAACTTTTATTGATATAATCTGATTTCAATTGACGCTTGTTCAATTGGATCCCTACACATGGCTTTAGTGAATGAATCAGCCACATTGAACTTAGTGTTCACATAGTTACATGTTATGACCACATTAGTGATAAGTCCTTGCACTAGGCTGTGCCTAAGAGTAATATGACAAGATTTACCATTATGCACTTGACTATAAGCCCTACCTAAAGCCGTCATGCAATCCGCATGAATCGCCATCGGTGAAATTGGATTTGGTAACAAAGGAAACTCAAATATAAGATTCCTTAACCACTCCACTTCACTTGCTGCCGAGGCAAGCGCTAAGAATTCCACGGATATAGTGGAATCAGCTATACATGTTTAATTCTTTAAGGACCATGAAATGTCACCTCCCCCATAAACAAGCATCCAATCACTAGTTGAAGAGTTATCCTCTTCATAGTGATCCTACTAGTATTGGAATAACCTTCCAAAATAGGAGGTTCACCACTATATGTAATACCATATCCATGGTATGCAACAAGTGTCTTAATACTACTCTTCTTATTGTCTTTCAATGATGGGGTACTATTAAAGTCACAAAGATCACTATTTATTAATTCCAAAATTTTGGATTTAGGTTCAATACTTTTAAATGGTGTTCTTGTTATCTTTTCTAACATGCATGTTTTGCAAGAACACATAGGAATCAAGTCATGTTTAGACATAAAAGCAATTTTATCGAAATTGACATGTCTGGGTCTAAGATGCCACAACTAATGCAAATCAACCTTTTCATTGCTCAAATCAAGATAAACATTACATATAACATCCATATTCAAATTTAAAGACAACATAAAATGACTATTACATAGATAAGCACGTCCTAAATACATGTTATTTTTTTAGATAATACACTTATCCGCTTCAAACACTACTTTGTTGCCTAATCAATTCAAGACCGAACCCAAGACAAAACTTCTACTAATTTCGGGTGCATAATAAACATTTCTCTAAACCAAGAGATTTCCAGAAGTAAACAATAGTTTAATTTTCGTATTGCCATGGACTATGATTGGAACATTGTTTCCTATAAAGAAATGATCCCCATCAACTAACTTATGTAAGGTTTTAAACCGCCTTGTAGAATTGCACACATGTCTCAAAATTTTCGAATCGATCCATCGAGACAAAGTATCATCCTGTATAACATCAAAGTTAGTATTCATTGAAGAAAATTTCAAGGAAAAATTTTTAATCAAAATTGCATGATCACCTTGATTAGGAGGGTCCTTGCTTGTAAAAGCTTGACCACCTTTTGCCTTCTTTAGCTTTTTCTTGGAAACAAAGCAATTTTTTGTTTAGTTTCTAGGCTTCCCACACTCTCAACATGCCTTTTCACCTGTGTTGGTGGTAGATTCTAATGGCCTTACCCTTGAAAGATGCATTTTTCTTTCTTTTCTCGTTGGAATGAGATCATTTCCCCTTCGTAACCATCTTGATTGTACCAACATTTGAATTTTCATCCTTCCAATTCTTTTGAATCGTTGTTCTAGACACAACAACTATATGTTGTCTAAGATCGGATAGTGTAATCTCCTCTTTCTTATACTTTTAAGCATGACTAGCATTCCCCCAAGAAAGAGGCAACTTGTCTATAATTGTGATACCCCAGATTTAGCTTGAAAACAGATTGATAGACTACTCATATCAACAAGGTGCATCTTCTTTTCTAGGGACCCCATTTGCTAAGAACTCCACAGTTAAGCGTGCTTGGTGGGGAGCAATCTTAGGATGGGTGACCTTCTGGGAAGTTTTCCTGGGTGCGCACGAGTGAGGCCAAAGTGCGCTGGAAAGACTTGTGTTGGTCTGTGGGGCTAGTTTACAGTCTCCGTGAGTAGTCACCGGTGGTCCGTTGGGCCGGGGTGTTACAATAATTCTTAAAACGATAAACACTTCATCCATTTTAATTTCATGAAGCTTCATATTAGCATGCATTATTTTCAGTTCATGAAATTGGTCAATTATGGGGCTATTCTAAATCATCTTATAAGAATTAAAATTATAAAATAAATTTCTTGGAGCTAGCATCCTTTGCCATGTATTTGTTCTCTAAGGTTTCCTATAGCTCCTTAGCAGACTCAAGGTATTTATAGATGTCAAAGAGCGAATCATACATCCCATTAAGAATATTTCCCTGGCAAATGAAGTCACCATTTTCTCACTTACCTCTCCTCCTAGCTTGTTCCAAGGTTTTGTTTTCCTCCTCCTTCAGTTTGGGGGTGCTTATAACTTAGGCCACGTTTAAAATAGTGAGAATGATCTTCTCCAATTTAGTGAAATTCGAAGTTAGTTCTTTGATACTTGCCATCCTGAAGAAAAGTATCACAAAAGATTATTACAAAGAATAATGTGAAATACAAATTACAGTTTGGAAGAATTTTTATTCCCTTTTGTTGATGATAAAAACAACACTTACAAAAATAACACTAAAAAGAACTTGAACATGCTTTTTTGTAACGAAGACCGTTACCCAGAAACTTAATACAAGTTGTAGGCATTTGCTCACTTTCCTTTTGTGATATTTGCCTTACAAAGGTACTTGGGTTTAAATTTGGAAATTCACAACGAGATACAAACAACTAAATATATTTTTAGTACTTAGGAGATATAACTTAACAACAATGTGTTTGGGTAAATTATAAGCTTTGGAAGTTTAACAAAAAGTTTATAACTATTTTTGAAAGAACACAAGCAAGAGAGAAAGCAGGGATATAATAGAATTCAGAAATGGTGTGTGTATTACATCCTTCCCCAAGACCATTATTTGTACTAGTGTTAGTACACCAAAGGGTCATGGAACAATTAATCGCCATTGATGATGAAAAATAATGGCCATAATTCAATACCATGTTTATTTTGGTATCCATGAGCATTATTCCAACCTATTAACTCACTTGTAACTTCAAAATCAAATTTGAACAAGAATAGAATCCAATGCTCATTGATCAAAGAAGACGAAAAGGCACACTATTCCTGACATATTCAAAAGCTTAGTAAGCTTTGGTTGCACCCACAGGAATGCTAAGTCAGCTTCTCCTACTGACTTGATTTTCCAGTTTTGCCTTTTGTCCTTCCTTTCGACCCCTTTGGACCTTGTATTTTTAATACACTTTGTCCCGCTACTATTTGTAGTACTTGGTAATATTTCTTAAGGATTAATATACACTAAATTTTCAACAGTTACCACTCTCATTCCCAATCATTTTCCCACCATTTTCATAAAGCTCAAGACTTCTCAAAGCTTCAATCATATTAAATTCTCTCCTGTAATCAAATCAATTAATTAATAGTCATCTAATTTCTGAAAAAACCCATATTTCATCTATTTTCTTTGCAAATTAACCTCAAAAGACATTATTATCAATAATCTTAAAAATTAAAGCAATAAAGTTAGTAAAATATAACATTCTAAAAAATTTTAAGATTATGATTAAAGATTAGAACAACAAGATTATGAATTTAAGATTAAGATTAAAGATTAGAATATAGTGAAAATACAAATATTAAACATTTGATTCTTACTGCAAGCGGCTGGGGTTGGCAAGTTGCGACAAGGTTGTGCAGCGACAGTTTTAGCTTTTGGTTTATTTAAGGTTTTTGTTTTTTAGAGAGAAAAAACGACAATAATCATTGAGATTTCTGATTTTTAAAACAATGAATGTTGTGCCTTCCCCCGCTGAAATCCATTTCTTTTAAAAAAAATTTCCACTGGGACACGGCTCGGGGTGCCCGTGAATAGATCCGCCCCTATTTGTACTCTCATAGTGACAAATCAAAAATAATGAGCAGAAATTCAGATAATAATTTATGAGTATAATATTACAACATTTACCACCTTCAGTTTTACAATAAGTGGTCGGGTAGGTGGCATGAACTTCACCTCTCCAAGGACCTGACCAAATATAGGGGCGGCGACGCCTTATTTACGTCTTAGATTATTAAACCCGTCCGTTTTACCCATCGCTTGGTATTGTTCATTGCCTTTATTTATCTCTCTTTACCCCCTTCTTTACTTTTGTCTTTATTTTTAGTTATTTGTACGTGTTCTGCTAATTCTATTTGTAAGTTGCAGATTTTTCTCTCTTTGAAGACTTTTCTCGAGCTGAGGGACTCTTTGACCTCACTTTCTTCTATAGGTATGAGCTGTCGTCATTCTTCCTTCCCCATAACCTGCACATAGTTTTCTATGAGCGAGATACACTGGTATGATGATGATGGTCGGGTGGGTGGTTATGGGGTTGTTGGAAGTAGGAGGGGCTAGGAGGGGCCCCGAGGAAGGGGAGGGGACCAGAGTTAGGGGATGTGGAGATGACATAGTAAAGTGCTAACGTTTTTTTTTTCAAAAATTTTACATGTTAACCTGAAGTTCTCGTCTTTTCCACATGGTTGACAAACAATTGTTTTATTTGCATTGTGACTTTGAGGCCTAAGCTTTCAATTTTTCATATAATAGACGAAATGTTGATTTCTTTGTTAAATTATTCACTCATTTTGAACAATTTTTTAAAAATCGTGCCCCATAAATTTGGTCCTGTCGTTTATTTTTAAGGAAAAAGTCGTTAAATTATTCACTTAAAGGAAAATTTGATATTAATAATTTATTACCCATTTGCTGTGAATAATTTCACCTTTGGATTACTTTTTAATAATATAACCATTGTCATACATTCACCTACAACTAGAACTGTTCATGGGTGGGCTACCCGCCAGGCTTGACCCATTCGGCTCGAAAAACGGGCGAGTATGGACAACGTTTTTTAAAAAAAATTTAAAGTTTGGATGGGTAATACCCGCCCGCCAAGATAAATGGGCAGGTATCGACACCAAAAAAATACCCGCGGGTATACCCGCCCACCCGCTTAGTTTAATATATATTATTTATTATAATCCAACCTTTCACTCATCCGCTATGAATAATCCCACCTTTGGATTATTTTTTAATAATCCAATGTTTGCCCTTAGTTCGCTGTTAATAATCCAACCTTTATTTTAGTTTGCTAGCAGCATACCCTATTATTACCTATTATTAGTAATAGGGTATGTTGTGGGCAAATTTTTTACAAAGTTTGGATTATTAGAAAATAATCCAAAGTTGGGATTATTCATAGCGGATGAGTGAAAGATTGGATTATTAATGTCAATTTTTCTTTAATTTTATTAATTATTAAACAAGCATTGCTACATGACCCATACCCAACTTTAGTAATTAATACTCATACTCTACTTTAGCTTATTCATCTTGTACTAGCCCTAGAGTTTGCTTCTTTTAAACTTTAAAGTTTCTAATTATACCGTCTACATTCAATATTTTAACCCTCAAAGTACTCAAGCAGTCGACTATCAAAGTACAAACAAGTAGCCGACTCCATTGTCTATATTCAATATTCATGTGATTTGAGTATTTTGAGACTTTATATATTTTGAGTATTTTAGAAAATGTATTGTATTTGAGCTTTATAATATTATTTTTGTTTTTAATTTTTAGATAAGAAATACCCACCTACCCGCGGGTCCCGCCCGCTTAAAAAATGGGCGGGTAGCGACAAAAAAATATGCCCGCAAATGCGGGCGAGGTTTTGAATATTTGAGCTCGCGGGTAGAATTTTTAGGTGATACCCGGTCCGCTACCCGCCCAAGCCCGCCCATGAACAGCTCTACCTACAATATACCATATTAGTAATAACAGTTAATAATAGGGTATGCTACCAACAAATAAAGACAAAGATTGAATTATTCAAAGCAAACTAAGGGCAAATATTAAATTAGACAATAATCTAAATGTGAGATTATGCAGAGTTGACGAGCAAAATATTGGATTATTAATATCAAATTTTCCTAACGTAAATTTAATAAAAACCTTAACCTTTTTTTCTACTAAGTGGAAGAGTTAGAAGCTTAGGGTCACTATGCGGATAATAAAACGTTTGTCAACCATTTGGAAAAGCCAAAAAATGTAGGTTACTGCATAAAATTTCACTTTTTTCGGTCTCTTTTATTAAACTATTTTTTCCATTTCTATTTTAATCTCCTTTACTTTTTTAGAATGTAACTTATTACGATAGGTCACTAATGTGCTAGTTATTAATTAAGCAAAGACTCCTTTAACATTAGATTGTTAGATAGATTCCCGTGTAAAGCATGGGTACAATAAATATTTTTAAATGAATCATAAAATATATAAACTGAATATATATGACATATTACTACAATATAATTTTTGAGCTTAAGACTTAAAATTGTATATATGAAAATAGAAAATTAATATTTTGTTTTTGTCTTTTTTTATTGGATCACTTCAATTTTATAAACGGTTTAATGAACCAAGTTTTAATTTTCTTTATGATTTTGGATAAAAAGAATTATTTTAATGACAGTTTTTAACACGTATCCCACGCGTGGTTTCTTCTTTAGTATATCTTATTGATTCAAGGTTAATCAATAGATGATATTATTATAGAAAAATTAAAAGGATATTGAATTATTCTGGATAATATTTCCTAAGAAATATTCACGTTTGATGAAATTTTTATGCAAAAGATGCACCTAACTAATCAACAAAGGTTTGGGTAGTTATTACACATATAATGGAACACTTATACTTTCTTGATATCCCTAAAAATTAAAAGTAATGAGACAAAGATAAGTGTCTAAAGACTTTAACGAACTAACAAAAGTAAGAAAAAAAGTGAAGTAGCTTAGAAAAGGAGTGCATCTTTTTGAGCACCCGTAATTAGTGCATCTTTTTGTGATACAATGCTCTCTTATCGTATTGGCGTGTTGCTTCATTATTAACTGATCTTTTGCATGGTTAATGTGAACAAAAGCATGTGATGAAAACATCTTATACCTCTTTAGATTGAAGCATGCTATGTTAATTGATTACACATTGAATTGAAGCAAAAATTACTTTCATCAATTCTCTATTAACACATGAAACTAGTGAAAACTTTGCAAATTTTCAACAAATTTTTTTATTTCTTCTATCCTTTTAAACATAAAAAGACTATTAGTATCTCTTTGTGAATTTCACTTTTTCCAACTTGCAAAATTAAGTAGATATTCTAGCAATTCGGATCCACACCATTGGATTGCTATATGAAAAGTAATAAATTACTCGAACAACAACTTGAATTATGGAATTATTTATTGTAACATGTCTTCAAAAAAAGAAAGGTTCGCAGACCTAGCTTTTAAGACAGTTGTAACTTACTCTTAAATAGATTAAAATGAAAAATATGCTTCATAAACTTCAAATACATAAAACTTAAAGTAATGTCTCATCAAAATAAGATGATACTAAAAGGCGCTAACACTCATTACATCGTTAGTTACTAGAGCGAAACAAACCTGACAATAAAACTACCAGTGGTCATAAAATTAAAATTGGTTCAAACACAATCCACCTACAAAACTATTAAAGCCAAGATACCGACAATGTCCTAAAGCACAATTTTCAACCCTAAAGGTAGTAATCACACAATCATACACCATTTGTTCCCTGACAATAAACATAAACCTACAATAAGTGGGGAGTAACTAATCACACAATCATAAAACGTATAATTTTATAATATTTCTAATTTATAAAGTAGTTTAAAGGGTCTATTATTAAATTTATATATCATCCAACCTAAAAATCAAGTCACTGTATTTTAAAAAATGTAGATCAAGTAAAGCACTTAAACCATATGAATTTCACAATAATGTAATTTAATCGACTCCAAATCAAAACAAGTATGGTTTCACAAATCTCAAAACACAATTTACAAGTGGAAAAGGAACAAATGCTAATGTTAGATGCCCATAAGATGATCTTACATTAGTACCTTCTAAAGTTAGTTCGGCAAACTCCAATCTATCAAAAATATATCTGTCTTAGCATGCTTTAATCATTCAGATATGCCAAAATCAGCCTTACATTACTATAGCTTCTTACTTGCCCAGAAAAAAACATAAAACATACACCTCAAGATACATGATCATCATGAAACAATTTGTTTATGATATAGTATACCAAAATAGGCCTACACTCAAAACCATCATCAAAAATACGTAACTCAAATTATATTCATTCTCAAATAAATATATACCCTATTTTTTCCATAATATAATAAAATTATTGTTTGGAGTAATATGTAAGTTTGGGAGTAAAATCAACTCTAAAATTTGACAGTTAACTCTACATTTGACTTAGTCAATCGACGTAAACCTTATGACTAACTTTTAGCAAAAATATACTAGTGTTCGAAGTAAACAAATTAGGAGTGTATGTTCATGTACTACAGCAAACATGTCCAACAAGTTTAATTGATCGTGTTAGTGACCATACTCCATCACATTCACATGCATAAGTATTTAAGAGATTACATGTATGCTTGGAGGGTTTGAAATAAGGTTGGCTATGAGGGTATGTAAAAAAAGTGATATGTATTGATGCTTTTTTTTCAAAAAGTTTCTTATGTGGTGATTCTTCGATTGCAATTCGTAAGAATAACAACGATCAAGTGTATATCATTTACTAGGCAGTAATAGAATGAGAAAATAATGAAAGGTTGGAATGTGTTTTAAAGAACTTACAAAGCTACTTAGGTTTAAGGAATGTTAAGGATGTTGTTATAATATCAAATGAGCATTAGGTATGTTCATTTATCTCTAGCTTTTACTAAACTAAAATTTTCTCATATTGTAATTAAATTGATTGTATGCATTTAATTCTTTTTGTCATTGAAGAGGATTATAAGTTGAGTTACACAAGTGGATTTTAAGTTGTGTTACATAAGTACTTGCTTTGGCAGAGCATAGACATTGTGCTAGGCATATTTATGCTAACTGGAATAAAAACTTCAAGGGTGATGAGTTGAACATAGGGGTGTTCACTGGTCCAAACCCAGACCAGACTGGCTAGAACCGGTTAGACCGGAAATTTGAATATGCTAAGACCGGAGCATAGACATTCTATCTGGTCCGGTTCCGGTCTAACCCGGCTTCCTCCCGATTCGGTTCGAGTTTAGACTTGTTAGACCGAAATTAATATTTGACACCAAGAATAAATTAAGAAATGGAAGAGTTTAAAATAATTTAGCAAATTAATTATATAAATTTAAAATATTTCAGTTAAAAAATTATTTTGTGTTAGAAATAAAAAATATAAAGCTCTTTAAATAAGTATACACATGAATATTATTCCCCTTCAAAATTACTTTTATATACATCCGGTCTAACTCGAATGTTTCCGGGTTTAGATCGGACCGGACCGAAAACCCGGAATGAAGAATAATTAAAACTCGAACCCCGAACCAGATGCAACCGGTCTCAACCGATTTCGGTCCGGACCGCCTGTTCGGTCTCATTTTGCACGCCCTTAAAACATGGTCATCTAGAGGGCATCAAAGACTTGGAATGTAGCTGATTATGAGCAAGCTGTAGAAGACTTGGGTAACATTGATAAGGTTGCAGTGGGGTGATTTAAGAGTTACAATGAAACTGAAGTTAGTAAATGGAAGGATGGTTATGGTCTTAGGGTGATTGCTAGGTTAGAAAAGGAAAAAGAGTATGCTCCTAGTTGTGATGTCAACCATCAACATACACTATTTTCTAGTGCACTGATTCTATTAGGGATTTATTGTGTTGTGGACTTAGAACACAAAACCTGTTCTTGTGGCAATTAAAGCTTAACTAGAATCCCTTGCGGACATGTTATACATGCATCTTATACTGTTGTAAGATCTCCTATAACATAGGTGTTCTTACAAGATCTCAACAAAGAACAAAGGAAAGAACAATGGAAGGGATGAAAAATCGAAAGAAAAGGAACAAGATTTTTTTAGTTGTTTTGTGTTGATTTCGAAAACAAAGAATAAAAGCAAGATAAATGGCTAACCCAATACTCAGTATATATCCATATAGCAAGTAAGGAGGATCTTAAGGCCCATGTGTAGTTGCCAATTACACTAAGCATAAGAACTTTTGCAAATACGACTCTAATCCAAGAATCATACAAACAACGAGAATTTGAAACAAAGTTATTTTGGGTTTTTCTTTATCATTAATTCACTCAGTATAAAATGAAATACATATGCAACTATATATATGAAAATAAAACGATAAAATAACTACTAAATGACACTAGAAAACTATGTGCAATAACCACCCATAAGTTGTTGGTGGTTATCAGTTATGGCCGGTTGTAATCGTCATTGGTAACTACCAGTCTACTACTCTAATTAAGGGGAGTAACCTCCCTCGATGATGTGCAACACCTCTAGTAACTTCTATAACTTGCACCCATGATTTTCTACTACAAATAACCATAAAAACTACTAGAAAACTAAGTCTACCTTCTGGTAACTACCATTACTACAAATAATTACTAACTTACAATTAACTACTAACTTGGACTAAAAAATAAAAGATAGATAATTAAATTGACACTTGGAACCGTGGACTTTAGATAGACGAAACAACATTGAGCACTTTTGGTTATACATTTGCTAGCTTGAGTTGTAACGTTTCATTGGTGACGAGTTGAACAAGTTTGTTGAGGATGAACATTGAAAATAAGATTAAGTGATGGCTTGATATAATCCACACGAAAGCTGCCCTTGTATGATGTTGCTGATGTCTTTGGATAAAACAAGCCATCAATAAAATTTCCTCCCAATTTTGAAATATTTTGTGGACCTTGATTTGTATCACATACCTTCATCAACAGGTTGAGGACTACATTGATCTTATCTACAAAATATGAAATGTATTTGAAAGCTTATTCATTCTACATTCCTCCCATTGAAGGTCCTAGGTTATAGCCAAGAATTAGTAGTTCCCTAATACCCTCACCCATCAAGGTAGGTCATGGTAGACCTAGTATAAACCTTAGAAGGGATCCTCATAAAAGTTCAAAATAAACTAGGAAAATTGAGCAGTGCGATCTTTACAAAATGAAGGGGCACAACAAAAGAGCATGTTCCAACAAAGGTTCAACCCCTACTGTGGGGATAAATCTGAATGAAATGCCACATCAAGTAGACACTTAAGGGTAGATATCAATTTATACTTTTTTTTGGCAATTAAAGGAATATATTAATTGCAACAAGCCTTTTTTACAGCCTAGGCTATAAAAAAGAAAAAAAAAGCACCACCCTAAACACGAAAGGGAGACACCAACCAAAGCAACCCACCAACAAAAGAGGCTAAATCAACCAAACAAACCACTAAGCTAAAATAAACGGAGTAACAATCCACTTTACCATAAAACTAATAAAAACAAAGAGAAGGACAAAGAAATCCAAAAGCTAAGCATAAAAGACAATCCCATCAAGAATCTAATCGATCCATAGGAACCAAGGTTTAAAGAGAGATATAGACCAACAGACACAGAGACTAGCCATGAAAAACTTTCTCTAACATAACTTTCTCAAAAAGTGCACCCCGTTCTCAACGAGAGACGCCCAAGCAAAAAGAATATGATGATCCCGCATTTACTCCACTAAGCTCTAGGCATGCAAATTTGGTTGTATATCACCGCTACCAGCTTTCCTACATACCTCTTCACCGTTTGAATACTTTTTGCTGTTTACTTAGGTCCATTCCCCTTCCTCTAAATTGAAAGTATCACCCAAAGATCTCCCACCTACCACTCTAGTACCCACTATCTGCTCAACAATACCCTGGTTAGGAGCCGCAAATATCACAGTAGTAACCTAATGCCTTCGCAGCTGTCTGGTCTTAGGAACCTGGCTACTCTCATCATACATATGCCCTCATTATGGACATGACCCTCCTCATCTTCCACTAGAATAGCTTTAGGCAATGGCTTAGAAGCATCCACCTTAATCAAGACCAGAGCATAGCTCACCCCACGTTGGTTAGTACTTAGTAGTGCATTCATCTGCAGCAATAGGTACCCTAAGTAAGCTGCTTTTGTTATCTAAGGATTTAACACCCCAAAATTTAGTGGGAAGAATTAAGAACCTAACTGATAACGGGACTTCTAATGCGTCGTTTAACGCTAAAAGCCTTGGTCAATCAAACACATTTATAACACCCTAAATACAACTATAGCTAGTATAGAGGTAAGTTGGGGATCGAACCACAAGGAACAAGGGCAAGAAAGATTAAGTGCTAGGTGTAGAGAAGAGTGTGTGTATGTAATTGGGGGTGTTTTGAACTAAAATGAGGAAAGCAAATAAACAAGATTGAGAATAACAGTAAGAAACAAACGGGGTTGGTGAGGATCCACCCTAGGTCGATACTATGTTCTCAAACAAAGCTAGGTCAAGGGAGATTGAGCGTGGCTCAATCGAGACACTCTAGATAGCATGGGGAAGTTGATGACCCATAGTCATTGCGAACGACCCATAATCGCCCTATGTCTCACAAGGGAGTGGCAGGACAAGATATGCATCGAATATCAATCAAACAAACCACAACAACCTCAACCCTAATCTAACTCATGAGCAACATTCATCAAACCTAGGGTTTCACCAAACCAAAACCCCTAAGAAATCTACTCTAACATATTTAAGGCAACAACTACTAAAAACAAAGAGTAAAACATGGAAATAGACATTAGGGCAAGAGAGAAACTAGCAATAATGAAAGGCAAAGCAAGAAAACTAACTAAACTATTCTAGAAAGCAATAACCAAAGAAAGAACAATAAATGGAGGCAATAGAACAAGATTTAAAGCAATAATGAAACTTAAGAAGAACAAAGCATTAAATGGCATGAATGAAAGACAAACTAAGAGAGAAAGCAATAAAGGAAAGTAAACTTACATAAACTAAGGTGCTTGAATGAAAAGGAATTGAAATTACAAAGCTTGAATGTAAATGAAAGCATAAAAATCTCTAATCTAGGGCAAGGAATTGAAATGAAAGCAATAAATGATGTTTAATAGAAGAGAGGGTTTCTATCTATCAAAGCATAGGGTTTTTGTCCCTAAGAATGCCCTTATATAGGCTACAAGAAGTGGGGGAAATAACCCTAAAAGAATCCTACGTGGCAAGCTTCGAAGAGAAATCGAAATCGCGAAGTTCTGAGCCGCATTCGCCCGAATTGGGCTTACGTTCGACCGAAGGCACCAGATTCGACCGAATCTGGGTCGAATTCGACCGAATGGAGCTGTTCTGGACTTCTGATTGAACTGCAGTACTTAGCTTCGACCTGGCTTCGACCTACATTGAAAGTATCACAGTAGTAACCTAATGCCTTCGCAGCTTGTCTGGTCTTAGGAACCTGGCTACTCTCATCATACATATGCCCTCATTATGGACATGACCCTCCTCATCTTCCACCAGAATAGCTTCAGGCAATGGCTTAGAAGCATCCACCTTAATCAAGACCAGAGCATAGCTCACCCCACGTTGGTTAGTACTTAGTAGTGCATTCATCTGCAGCAATAGGTACCCTAAGTAAGCTGCTTATGTTATCTAAGGATTTAACACCCCAAAATTTAGTGGGAAGAATTAAGAACCTAACCCACACAGGCACGACATAGAGAACATCACATTTAAAATCAAAGTGCTCATCCCATTTCCAAATTAGCGCAAGTCTTTTCCCAACCATAAAATTCCCACCCTTAATAATCGAATTAACATCAACTTCATATCCACACTTAACAAAAAAATATTCATCCTCATGAAGGATGGCCGGTGATTGTCAAGAAATGGCCATTTAGCCTTGATGAACGAAGTGAAAACTGCTAAATTAGGTTTATATCCAACCACAAACATAACATATGAAAATTGTCATTTCAATTTCAAGTTAGTAACTTCAACCTTATCCACAACTACAAGAGCAATGACATTCGAAATAGAAGGGACAATAAAGTTAAGAGTCATACCATCTGAAGTCATACTATAACATAATTTGCTTTTAGTGGGATATATTTAGCGACATTTAATTTAAATGTTGCTATTTCAAATTTCTTATATTGTATATAGAGGATTTAGTGTCATTTATTAATTAGACCCTTTAGCAACATATTAAAAAGTACACTAAAGCTTTTAGCGACATAGGATCTAGTGACATTTCTCACAAATGCCACAATAGACTATAGTGACAATTACATATGCCACTTAAGACCAAATTAAGTGTCGCTAAATCACTTTATGATGGAACTTAAAATAAACACCAAATTACACTAAAAATATGAATTAGTGGCATTTTTTAATGCCACTAAATCCAATGCCGCAAAAAGCTAAATTTGTTGTAGTGTCAAAAGTTTTCGTGTAGTATCTCATCTACGCAAAGTCAGTGGACTGATTACTTCCATTTCCATTTGGAATAAAATGTTTCTTTGTAATAGCCATGTCCAACAGCCCATTAACTGCAGATTAGGGGGACAAAGCTACTCAAACGAGGTAGACCAGTCGCCACAACACTCAAGATAACACTCTGCCTATGCGCATACCTGCTGTTATGTTCCTCAAACCGAGACGATTTTGGACCCTGGTTAGCCTTCTTGTTCAGAGAATCCAGGAGGGATGAGAATTTTTCAACCTCCACCTTGACCTCCAAAAACTTATCTGTTGTTGCCCTAGAATATTGGTCCTCTTCAATGGGACTTAACACAATAGCTGCCCCACTATCTAGGCTTGGAATGGTATCTACCCCTTTATTATAGAGGACACGAACTAAACATGGCCAAACCACAAAGAACTGGTCGTATTCTATTAAGATATGCTCCTTAATTCTCCCATGAACAACCATAACCAACGCCCAAGAAACAGAAGGAAATTGAGATAAAAAGCACAAATAAACCTTCGCAATTAGCAATATTGGAATCATGAATTTTAAATAGAAATCGCACTCAAATCAGACAACGAACAGCCCTAACCAACGCCCAAAAATCGCAACAAACAAGGGATTATACACCAACTGAGGGAGAGATGCAAGACACTTGAGCAGCAAGATTAAACGCACACAAAGCTTGGATTTGAAATAGAAATTACACCCAAATCAGAGCAAAAACACATACTTCCTATGTTCCGTTTTAGTTGCACCATATGGTTTGGGCACAGGATTTAAGAAGTGTCAAATCAATAAGATAAAAAGTAGGGGAAAAGCCATAATTTTGCAGATTGAGTACATCACATCACGTCAAATTGGTTTTTGTAAATGAAGAACTCCATTGTAGAAGGTGAAGATGTATCAAAAACCAAAAAAAAACGAAAATGAAAGCACAAACCCAGTATCATTACTCAAATCTCCATACATGAACCAAAAATAAGGAAAATGAACCAAGTAAATCAGATCCAAAAATGAAGGCATAAACCCAGTAAAATAAAACCAAGCAGAGAATGAAGATGAAGATCCCAATCTAACAAAAAAAAACGCAAAACCCACAAACAATTTCTTAAGTTCAAGATCTAATCCACATGATTTACACAAAAAATGAAGAACAGAGAATGAAGATGAAGATGACCCATTGCAATTCTTTTTGAACCGTAAAAAACCAAAAAAAAAATGAAGTTAATGAGGAAGAGTTGGGAAATGGAGTTAGGTTGGATTGGAGCATTAAAATGGGTGAAATGGAAGGTGGGAATGAGAGAGTTCTAGAAAAGGGGTAGGGGTAAAGTGGGTGTGGGTAAATGGAGATAGTTGGATGGTTGTGGGACGTTGGGTGTGGGTAAATAAAAAAATTAATTATAAATAATGGATAGTAGGTATTGGTTGTGGGTATATTGAAAAATTAATGGGATGATATATGATTGATGGTGATATGTGGGGTAGGAATAAAGTAATGATAAAATAAGTATTGTTTTTGCCAAAAATAGTAATGGTGCAAATAATTTGAAACTTCCTAATATGGTAAGTGTTGCAAGTATTTTGGAACGGAGGAAGTACTAAGGAAGAAGATCTGAAATTGTGAAAAAATTAGGGCTGAATACGCGAGAATCACTATAATCTAACCCCATCTCTCTAACTTTCTCTCTCTAAAACTGAGGAATTTTTTTTTTTTGTTAAGGAGATACCAATATAATGTATATTCTAGCTACACTACCTAAAAAGTCTTGGAGGAATTGGTGGTCAATAAGGAGTGTGTGGTATAGGTGCTAGAGGTTGAAGATCAAAGCAAGCCAAGTGTTCTCAAATTTCACAACCCACAAGCAGTTCTCAGCTTACTCAAAGTTCAGCCATATGATCATATGGCAGCGTAGAAGAAATTAGATAATGGTATGTATTTTTGAATGAAATATTACACTAGTATGTTATTGTATGTTATTTGGGAATGTAAGTTTTTGGAATTTAAGAAACCAATGTCATTTTGCAACAATGAAGTTAATATCAATTTAATAAAACTGAAATTTCTTTATACCACAACTACATACTTACATTATCGTCCTTGCTTAGATGACACATTACATTAACATCTTCAATTTTACAAAATTAATAACAACGTTACATTAGCCTAATCTAGCATAATCACCTATTTTAAAAAGGCAATGTAAATGACAAACATTGCCTAAGAAAGAAGCTAGAAGCAAAGCATGTTCTTCTCCCTAGCCTCTGCTTTCTTCAGTTAAAATTGAAGATTGTAGGTTTCAACCTTGAATTCTTGTGTCTTCATCTGGATTTTATCAATCTTATACTCTATTTTTTTCTTCACTCCAACCAAGTCTCGCATTCAGTTTCTTTGTCTCAATTTGCAATTCATGTTCCTCTGGGAAAATACAATCTTCTTTCCATTTGAGAAACGAACAATCATCATCCTTCAAATATTACACAGATAACATCATGTATAATCGAAAAAAAGTGATTACAATCAAATCATGTATAATCGAAAAAAAGTGATTACAATCAACTTTGAAGAACTTACAGGCCAATTAGGGCAAGAGTAAAACTTGTCTCCATTGTTTAGACCCCTTCTAATTCTAACCATATGAAGTTTGGCATTCAATTGATGATGACACCAAATGGTTGCAACATTTGATATTTGCTGATTTGAGGAAGAATGTGATTTCTACTTGAAGAAGTCATTGATGCTAAAAACCAGGATGAAAGAGACAACACTAAATAGGTTTTAATCCATTTTATTTGTTGTTTGTTTCTGATAAGTTAAGATCGGTAATTGTAGCTTGTGATTTACCTAAATACCTTTAGAAATATAAAAGCTATAACTTGAAACCTTTAAAAGATAAATCACAGTTGAAACCTTTAAAGTGAAATAATTAGGAAAAATTATAACCCAGAGTAATCCAACTTATTCGTGATTTTCGTTCAATAATCCCATCTATTGATTAAGCATGAACAATCCAAACTTTGAGGGGTATTTTCCTAGAGTAAACCCGGTGACCGGATGACTTGCTATAGCAAGTTTTATTTTTTTTTTTTTTTAAAAAAGATAAATTTAAAAAAATTATCGAAAACAATATTCAAAAAAATTTTATGATTTTTTTATTATTTAGAATTTTTTATGTAAAATTTCAAAAATTTTCTCTAATTTTAAATTATTTTTCAGTTTACTTTCTGGTGAATTACCTACTATAGCAGCTCATCGGGTTACCTAAGTTTACTCTAGGCAAATACCCCTTAAATTTGGGATTATTCATGGTTAATCAATAGGTGCGATTATTGTCGGAAAATGACGAATAGGATGGATTATTCTAGGTAAATTTTCCAAATAATTAATGTAATCTTTAAAATCAATTTTATCTTAATATTACTCCCTTCGTTTCTTAATGAAGTTCCCATAAAGAATATTTACGGGAAGTAAGAAAAATAGAAACTTTTGGATGGTGGAGATATTATTTTATTGAATAATAAATTTAACGGAGAAAAAGTGAGGATTATAAATTTTTAAAAAATATTAAAAGAAAATTAGAGAAAAAAATATGAGAACCACAACTAATAAAAAAATATATTTATAAAGTTAGTGGAAAACATGTGGAAATCATAAGGAATATAAAAATTTTAAAAAGAAGTTAGTGGAAGATATATGAGGACCATAAGCATTATTAAAACAGAAATTCTTGTGAAGGACGGTCTCTTTGAGAGACCATCTCTAATTGGACCGACCCATTAAACATTTTTTAAAACATTGTAAGTAGGCATTAAGAATGAAATAAGTAGATAAATAGACATCGAGAATACGATAGGTAAATATTAATCTTTAATGGGTTGGACTTGAGATACGCCTTTCAAAGAGACTAATTGTTATTAAAATATTAAAATGAGGATGATTAAACTTATTTTTGTCCAAAATTTGTGATGTAAATGAAAAAAATTTCTTATAAAAACAACAAATAAAAACCCAATAAATAAAAAGTGAAAACTTCTCGAAGAGAAGGAAGAAGTATTATTTACATTTAAAAAAAACCCAATTTTTAAAGTTCGCCGACCTTCTCATTTTATTGTCACCCCTAATTAAAATTAATTAAATAAATTGACAAAAATACCGTTGGACTTAAACTTCTATAAAACACCTCAAACTCACTCCATAACACTTTTATCACTCTAAAACTAACTAAATTCACACAAAAAATCATCGTAGCTAAAGTATTGGACTTCAAATCGTTACCGCAAAACCGAGGTAATTTCTGACTTAATCTCGTTTAAAAATTCAAAAAAATAAAAATAAAAAATAGCAAAAATCGCACAAAATGTGCTTTGTAACCATGTCAGAATCGCACATCTATGCGATTGGACCATGGTGGAATAGCACAAAATGTGACAAAATGTCACATTTTGTGCAATTTCACCATGGCCCAATTTTTATTTAGTAGTGATTAATTATTATTTAATTAAATTATAGTTATTTTATTTTACTTGTTAATGTTTAATTATTTTAATTTTGTAATATTAATTCATTAAATTATGAAAATTATAGTAAATGGCTGGAAACCATGGTAGAGGCAATGGGTTTTTTAGGCTATTGAGCGGCAATAGATTTAGACTGACTTTATAAAGGTCTTTCACCTTACCGTCCAAGGTCTTTCCCCTGGATTACGACTACTTCCTATAATCATAAATTTACAACCACAAGCACTACTTTTAGAACCAGGTCTAGCAACATTATCTAGGTTGTGCAAATCACCCCTAATATTACCATATCTGTGACACCTTAAGCACAAACAAACTCTTGAATGTCCTTCCTTACGTTTATATGAAGCACGTGTAAATTGAAAACCAATTGCTAACGCTATCTCATCAGCCAACTATGTAATTCATCTACGGAATCAAATTTCCTATCCGTAACAAATCTATCAGAGTAATCTACGTTATCTCCTTAGTTTTCTAAGTCCTGTAAATATAAAATCATTTTTTAACAACTAATTAAGTAATTAAAAATAAATAAATAAATAACTTAAGTACATAAAAACAAAATAGATAAAACATAAACATAAACATAATTAAGTAATTACATAATAATATTAACATTTAATAAATTAATTAATAAATTATATTAAAATAATATATTATTAATTTAATAATAATATAACAAATATTTTAAATAAAATATATTTTAATATTAACATTTAATAAATTAAATAATAACAAAATAATAAATTTTAAATAAAAATCGCGCTTAAAAGGATTTTTAAAAGAGAACAAGCAAAATGACAGAATTTTAAAAGTAAATTTTCCTATTCTCTTTTTTTCAAAAATTCGAAATTAACCGGTTGTTTAGGTAAGTTAGGGAGCTACAAAATAAAACGGAGGCAAAAGGTCGGATTTTTAAAAAATAATCGAAAGGTGAGATTTTTAAAAGAGAACAAGCAAAAGATCGGATTTTTAAAAGTAAATTTTCTTTATTATTATTATTATTATTATTATTATTATTGGAAATATAATAATATTATTATTATTATGAAAGCTACTATGCGTCTTGAGTTTCTTGGAAGTTTCTTAGAAGTTTGTTTGTGTTGCTGAAATTTTAATCCTTTTAAGCGCGATCTGATCCTCGACTTGCTCCCCTTAACAATCCATTTGGCGATTCTATTTGTATTTCTACGGTTGAATATGCGCCTTTAAAATCAAGTCTTCATTTCATTTTTCAATTCGAGTTTAATCCATTTTCGTACGCGTAGGATTAGCGAGATAAAAGCGATCTTCAACAGCAACAGCATTAGCTGATAGCTGATACATACAGAAACTAAATATGCACCGAATCTTCGGTGTTAAGAAGCAGAAAGATCCTCCTCCTTCCGTTCAAGATGCTTCTGATCGGGTCTGTATTTTTTCAACTTCTTTATTTACCAATTACTAATCAATATTTCATGTTTTCAATCATTATTTTTTGAATTAGGGGTTTCCAGTTTCGGCCAATTCATTAGGTTTTGGGGTTTTTGTTTTCTTTCCTGTTATTCTAATTGTTTCTATGAGTTTTAATTTGAAATGAATATTGGTTGACAAGAGAATTATGCCTAGTTTAATTGTCAAATAACTTTTTCTGTTGATGTTGCTCATGTGAAGTTACCATGTCAAGTTTAGGGTTCCCATCCAAAGGTAAATGAGCTGAACTACATACAGGCTCAGCTCTTGTTTGTTGGGGACGGATTATTATATGTAATGCTTGCTTTTGAGTCGTTGAGCCCTATATGACATATTTTTTCCCTCAATTATTAGGCTGGGGTATCTTCATGAGTCAAGTTCTTTGTTGATCAACAATACATCATCCGAGTTTACCTTATTTTATTATCAGGATTCAAAAAAATCAATCAATGTTGCTAACGCAGAAAATTATATCTCTTAGGTTTTTTCATTTACATGTTGTGCATATGCATGAGTGGTATATGCAGTTTCCTTGAGTTTATGTTGTAAATAACTCGTTTGACCTAGGTGCTTGTAAATACTTATGGTCATGCGATCTCGTGGTTTGTTTTAAATCACTGTTTTTGAGTCCTTATGCGCCTCTTTGATGTTACTATTTTGCGTGGAGTTAGATCAACAAAAGAGGGGATACAGTTGATGAGAAGATTAAAAAGCTTGATGCAGAATTAGCTAGATACAAAGAACAGATTAAAAAGACTCGTCCAGGTCCTGCTCAGGAAGCTGTAAAGGCTCGAGCAATGAGGGTACTTAAACAAAAACGGATGTACGCCCTCTCGTCTTCATGTCATTTTATTTTTAATATTGCAACGTCTCTTTACTTCTTTCTAGTAACTGCTTCTATTTTTATCGTGTCTTTAAGCTACTAAATGCTTCTTTTGGAGGCACAATTTGGTTTCTAGTCATGTTATAGAAATTTTGTTGAAAACCTAATTGTTTGGTCCCTGCAAACTGTTATAAAATTTGTGAGGAATACGAATTGTGACTTTTGTCATCAATGACAATCTCAACTTATGTATGGAGTCTGGAAATTTGGATTGATGCCTTTTGTTCACTGAGCTCAGTGACCTTATCAGTGTAACCTATATTCTGATTTTAGTGAAATTGGAGGAGGTCATGATGCAGTTCTGTTCAGCAGAGGCGCATTTGAAGAGATTGAGATTGCTTATTATATTATTTAAGGAAAAAAGAGAACTGTTTGAGAATGGAATGGTGCCAATTAAAAGGATATGTTGTGTTTATGGTTTATTTATTGCATTGCAAAAAGTATTACCTTCTTACAATGACATAAGTTGTGAGGTTTACGCAATGCATTTCAATGATTTCTCATTTTTAGATTAGCTTACAGCCTACTCATAAATAGTGAGCTGATAGAAATCACAAACTTTGGTGTTAGTTTACTGATCACTCTATAGTGTCCACTTGAAGGCTATTTCCCATGTTGATTTTTTTTGGTTTATGTAGCAGCCTTCATTTTGTATGGATTAAGGCTTCATTTGTCAAGTTTGACTGATTTTTTTTTTCAACATTTCAGTTAGATATTCATTTTATGATTGATAACTACTATAGTCAATACTAGATAGTGCCCGTGCGATGCACGGCTTTATTAAATTTACTGACATATAATTTAAGAAATTAAAATTTTAAGAAATAAATTTTACATCATAGTTATATCTCATTTCGTTTTGAATAGTTGTATACATTACATACCTTGTTTGATTTGTATCATACTTTGCATTGTGCGTAGATGATTACGAAAATTTAGTTATAGATTTAACATAAATATTTATGTAAAATTATTTTATAAAATTAAAAAAAATTGTTTGTCATAAAAAATATAAGTGACTTGCATAAAGGTAGCCACAACCTAAATCATATTAGACTTATGCATTGCATTTAAGTAACCAATTTCATTAGTATAAATAAAAAATTCCTCATAACAGTATATTATCTTTTTTTTTTTTGAATTAAAAAGTATAGTATCTTTTAACCAACTTGAAATATCCAATACACTTAAATAATTCTTATTTAATAAATAAAATTGATATGATTTTATAAGTAATTGAAAAAAATGAAATTAAATTTATAGATCTCTAATACATTAAATGATGTGACTTACAAAGTATATCAATATAAATAACATTATTATAGTCATAGTTAGAAAGCAATTAAGTCAAATATATTAATTAGTGATGATGTCATCATTGAATTTTGGAGGGAAATTTTTTATTGAAGTTGTGACAAATAAGCACTATTAATTAGTGATTATGTCAGCGTGTTTTGTTTTAATAATAGTTATTATAGATTTTTCATTTCCATTCTAGCTATATAATATTTTTCTTCTGATCATACCGATTTGTTTCGAGATTATTACATTCTGTAATAAGGCTCTTAAACTCTGTTTTTAGATTATGTTTTTGAATTGTGGGCAGGTATGAAGGGCAACGTGATATGCTCTACAACCAAACATTCAATCTTGACCAAGTTTCATTTGCTGCTGAGGGTATTAAGGATGCTCAACAAACTGTGAGTAATTAGTTTTTGGCGATTATTTTTCGTTATGGTCTTCTTTTGACACATATTCTATTAGTATGCTACCATGAGTCAGTTAGTCCATGTTTCCTTGTTGAATTTGTTATGCCTCCCTTAATGCGAGTTACCTAAGTATGAAGCTTATTATAGTAAAATGACTCAAAATATGGAATCTACCATTGAACATGTGTCTTAGATGTTGGCTATCTATATATTTTTTCCGCAAATTTTGGGAAGTTTTTGCTGATTGGACATAGTGGCATCAAATTTGAAGGGGGTGTTTGTTAAATGTTTTTTGGTTGGCTTTTGACTTTTGGTTGGTCAAAAAGCCAAATAAACGTGTTTGGTAAATGACTTGTGAAAATAAAAAAGCTAACTTGGTTGGCATTTTTCATTGAGATTTGGCTTGTTGCCCACCTTTTCTCATATAAACCAATACATAATTTTGCTAAAGATTTCCTTAAAAAACTGATTGGGGTTAAAAGCCAACAAAACAACCAACACTTCTAGCCAATCAAACAAGTCAACTTAAAAGCCTACCTCCAACAACCGTTTACCAAATACCCCCGAAATTTGACTACGTTTGTGAATGATATTGCATTAACTATTGATTACAATCATGATTTATTGATTTTGGTAAACAGTGTATATTGTATGAACTTAAAAAATGTGTTAGCACATTGAAACTTTTCATGCTCACGGTATAATTGGGCATGGTTTAAGTCAGTTAAAGTGGATCTTTTTGTTTGGAATTGTCTTCCTACCTCACCATTGGTAGGAAGATCACTATTACTAATTAAATCAACATCTGCTTTCACCCCCTCGAATTATGTGGCTGTATGATGTATGAATTTGATGTTTGTTTTAAGACACAAAATTAGCTCTAAAGATTTGTTCTTTTCATCTGCATCTAAATTGTGATGCCTTTTTCTTTTGTTTCTGCTCAGATGTCGGCACTGAAAGCTGCAAACCAGGACTTAAAAGGAATGATGAAGACTGTAAAAATTCAAGAAATAGATGTATGTTGATTTTAATTCTGATTTTGGGTTTGAAGTTACTTGGAAGTCTTAATATCACCTGGCTTCTAACTGATTTATTAAAATAACTTTGATGTAGAATCTTCAAGATGAGATGATGGACTTGATGGATATGAGTAATGAAATTCAAGAGACACTTGGAAGAAGTTACAATGTCCCTGATGATATCGATGAGGATGACCTGATGGGTGGTAGGCTTTTAGAGATATTACATTCATGTCCATATACAAATTGTTATTGTAAATGTTCGTAATAAGTTGCTATGCTTTTTCTTATTTTTTTGCTATGTTTTATTGATGCTCAATGCAGAGCTCGATGCTCTGGAATTAGACATGGAATCTGAGAGTCAGGGGGTTCCTTCTTATCTACAGTCTGAACCTGATGTGGAGGAAGAGCTCAACTTGCCACCAGCTCCTACTGGGCCTACCGCAGTCCCGACTGGAAGAACCAATGTTCAGGTAAACTACTCAATTGTTTGCTGTGGGTAATTTAAAGCTGTCATGTCTTAAAAAGTTTCTTTTTTCCCAAGGGGTGGTTGAAATCATTGCTCTCTTAGAGCATCTTCTACTAGACTGTTTTTGCTGACAATTTTGCCCTGCCTCAGCTCGATGATGCCCCACAACGATTTTCCTTTTCGAGTTGATCGTTGCTTTTTGTTATTCTTGGAGATTGCTGTGGGATATATTTGATCCCTGTTTTGCTTCTTTAGTAGTATTAATATTTTAGTCAAATTTGATGAAATGAAAAAAGGGTTAGCCCACTATCTGATTCGCTTATCTTCTCGCGAATTGCGAATCGTAAAAAAAGAATTATGGTCTGTTTTGGGCTATTTTTTGTCAAATTTGAACGAATTGCGAATTCAAAAAGCGAATTAGCTAGCGAATTATGGTACACTGAGTTGGCTGAATTTGATGTTCCTAATTCGAATGTTTTTCTTGATTTTTTTTCTTTTGCAGGCAGAGGATGAACTAGGCTTGCCTGCTGTTCCACGAGCATCCCTTCGTAGTTAAGAGCAGTGCAAGATCAGTCGAAGCAGCTTGTCAGTTGGATGAAGTTGATCTGATACTACAATCTCATTGTGCAGGATACTTGTGTAACCATTTTATTTTTATTGGGTTGGTGTCCATATGTGTGCAATATGAATCTGAATTTTTTATTGGAATAAATATATGAATTACATTGTCACCTATCCAAAGGAGAAATTCCTAATTAATTGTTATAATTTGTAAATTATCATAAACAAAAAAAAAATTCAAAGTCATAAAATTCTCCCCTTATAAAATTCTATCACAAAATGATGATTTATTATAAATTATTATAAAAGGAAGGAGTTACCATGTCAGACTGTCACTATCCAAAGCAATGATTTACCATCACTTATTCAAAACAAAACTACTTATTTTGTCACCTAATAATATATTTATTTGTTAAATAGTAGTCTCTTCGTTCCTTAAAAGAAATTATGTATGTCATTTTGCGACGTTTTAATAGTTGTTTTCATAAATAATCTTTCTATTTGTATTATAAATTTTAGATAAAAATAACTTTATTCATCCTTATTTTAATATTTTATTAATGTTTATTGTCTGTGGCTCCCTATATATCTTCCACTAACGTCATTTTAACATTTTTATATATATTATGGTACCCATATGTTTCCCACAAACTTAATAAAAACATTTATTTATTAATTATGGTTCTCATATTTTTTTCTACTAACTTTCTTTTAGTAATATTTTTTTAATGTTTATGATTTTCACTTTTTCTCCATCGATTAAACTTATTATTCAATAAAATAATACTCCCTCCTATTCAGCTTAGGTGTCCCATTTCTATTTTGGGTCAAGTCACACTAAATGTCCCATTTCCTTTTTTGGTATGGTTTTATTACCCTTATGCCCTTAGAAAGTTTTCATATTCACAAATTTGTCCTCATTTATCCTTATTAATTTTCCTCTCTTATACTTAATCAACCTATTCTTAAAACTAATTAAAACACACTCCTTTAATCATCCTTCCCTTTTTTTAACCCTAAACCCCATCCATTGTACCCTGCCTTCTTTGCTTCTTCGACATTTTAAGAACCCTAAAATTGTTTCTCCCTCTTTGCTTCTTCTACCTGTGTTCTTGAAGAACCCTAGCACTGTTCTTCATATTCCCTTCATCGAACAACTTTTCTTCTCTCTCGTCTTCTGTTCTTTCGTGTTCTTCTATTTGCTCACATGAAAAACCCAAAGTCTCCCCTTAAGAACCCTAACTCGCCTTTGAACTCACCATTGAAGACCAAGAAATCGCCATTCAAGTCACCCCTGAAAAATCCTAACTCGCCTAGTTCTTCAAATCTGAGTATCCCCAAATCCCCTTACAAATCGCCTTCTAAGCTTGAGTTTAGGGGTTTTAATGATGGAAACCCTAGATCTGGGTCTTTAAAGTTTGAGGATGTATGTTTCGAGTATTATGATGATTCAACCTCTGTTGAGACTGATCCTAAATGGGGAAGAGAGCTTGACTTTGAAGGTGAGCCCATTTACACACCTGACCCTTATGATTGGGATAATCGTGAATATACCTCCATTGATGCTGTATTTTCGAATACTGATTGTGAAGAAGAAGAGTGGCTTGATAAGCTTGGTCCTTTCTCAAGTGAGTTTCTGTTCTTGTGGGTGCATGTGGTTTTTTGACTGATGATGATTTTCTTTGAGTCGTTTTTTGATGCATTTTTTATAGTTGCTCTATGAGCTTTTAAGTGAGAGCATGATTTAGCCACCTAAAATCGAATTTAAGGGGTTTGGATTAATTTTCGACTTCTAAGCGTAAAGAGGTTCGATTTTTGACTCAATGATTTGAAAACAATTTTTTCACTCAATGATCTACCTAAGAGTAATGCAAACAACCAACTTTTTCATTTATTTGTATATGAATACAAATGTTTCATTTTAAACAACACAAAATTTTTACATTGTTGTTTAGTCTGAAACACCCACTGTTTAAGATCCCAAAAGTTTGTCCAAAAAATAAAAGGATTGTCATTTGAAATGTTTGATCATGTTAGCTGGTTTCTGATTTACTTGTTTGATGATGTTTGCTGGTTCCTGGTTTGCTGGTTTTGTACGTTTGCTGGTTTGCTGGTTAGCTGGTTACTGATGTTTGCTGGTTTCTGATGTTTGCTGCTTTTTGTTGCACCCAAAAAAGTTGATTTTGTCGTGTATGGCCCAATAATTGTTGCTCCATTTCCTCACTGTTGTTGTTGATTTATGGTAAAATCTGGCTTGTTGATGCTATGTCAACATTCACATTCTCTGTATTGGTTCCTTATTGAATACCTCCTGCATACCCAATCAGTTCAACTAACTGATTCATTGTTTCTGTGCTTATTTTTGAGAATAAGTGTTGAAGTGAATCAACAACCAATTGTTTTTCTATGCTCAAGTAATCTGGCAATGTGCCCTCTCTTGTTGCTTTTGTCTTGTTCATGTGAGGAATGTGATAATCAAAACCTCCTTGTTTTTTCATGACCTCTATCATACATGCTTGTAAAGTGATAAACACAACCTAAGACATTGTGGACTTAGGTTGTCAAAAGCAGTGTTTACAGCCCTAAGTAGTTGTGTAACATTGTAGGCCGCTTTTTGATACTATAAAGCTTGAATTGACCTAAAAAAACCTAAATCTAAAACATTCACATCAGGGGAATTGGGTGGTTGTTGCACAAGTTGAATGTAAAAGCCATCTTTCATTGATTCTTGTAAAAACTCAGTGTCATTAGGTGCAATATGTGGCTTGGCATTGTCTTGTTGAATATAAATGTTCTTAGACAATCCTTCTGGCCATTTAGCTCTAATGGTTGGAAGTACATTTGTGATTAACATGGCCCTAATGTGTTCTTTCGTGATGGACTGTATTGGTTTTGTTTCCTACTCCGCCCTCTTCCTGTTCTTGGAGCTTCTTTTTGCTGGCTCTTGTGTGATAAACGGCCATATGCCTATCTTACCATCAAAAAAACACTCACCATCAGTTGTATAAATTGGCTTTGCAACAGCACACATAAACATAATTTTAGGAATAAACCTCTTTGATTGACACTCTACTACTTCACCCGGAGCCAAATAATAAGTTTGCGTCTCTCGGGTTAGATAGAAGTGTTTTTCATCAATGTGAACTACGTTAGTGTATGACTTAAACTTGAATGCATCACTATTTTCATCATATTCACATTTTGATAACGCAAAACTTAACCTGTGTAGCTTGTTATTTTCGGTCAAAGCTGGCTTGATTGCATTTGTGTGTTTCCTTATGACCTTGTTCTTCTTCCATCTACAGACTGTGGTTTGTGAAACCCCCATCTGCTTAGCCACTGAATGTTGGGTACTTTTTAGTTCGTACTTGATGGCCTTGAATTTGTGTTCATCAAAGCTGATTTTGTTTGATGCTTCTCTTCCTACTCTCTTGCTGTTGAGGTTAATGACAGTGTCTCTATTGCTGATTTGGCTCTTTACTTCTTTCCACAACCTTGTGATTGTCTTCCTACAAACTTGGAATTCAGTTGCTAATGCATTGATGGTCCCAAGTTGTGGTTTCCCCTTCGTATTTAATGATGCCAGTAACTTTTGCATAATTTGTACTCTTTGTTCTTTTGTGAAATTTTTAGAAAGTGCCATTGTGTTTTATGTGAAGTTAATGCAATTAATGATATTGGATGTTTATTTATATGTTGAAGTTTCTGTTTTATTGCTGGATTGTGGATACTGGCGCCTAAAGTTTTGGTGAATTCTTGATTTTGACGGCTTCTTTGCTCCTGTGTTGACCTTCTGATTTTTTAAATATGGGTTTCTGTTTTAATGATGATTGTGGATACTGGCGCCAGTTTTGATCTCCTTCTTAATTTTGGACAATTTAATTTTGGGTTTTTTACGTTTTTGTGGGTACTATGATGAAAATTGGTTTTGAAAATATGGTTGTTTGCAATCGGCGGCTATTTGAGAAATTAACAATGCATCATTTTGGTCATTTATGAAAACTGAAGTCAATGATCGAAAGAAAATCCGCACTCACATGATTAGTAACGACTGCAACTACTCCACGGCCGTCGAAGAATTGAGAAGGCTAGCCGAGATACCGTAATAGACTTTTGTAATTTTATTTAGTAGTCGGAAAAAATTGATGTAATTTAAGACAATTATTGTAATTGTAGGATTTATTTATGTAATTTCGGTTTTTAAATGGCGGAACGATGTAATTTTGGTGTTGTTATGAAAAATTATTCTGACTTTTGGGTGTAAAATTATCAATTTTAAGATTTGGTTATAAAATGATTGAAATTGGTAGAAATCATTAACTCATTAACCTCTACAATTAAAAACTCATAATAACACTCTCTCTCTTACCCTTAGGGTCCCATTTTGACTCTTCTTAAAATTCGTGAAAAGTCAAATGGGACTCCTATGGTGAATAGGAGGGAGTATATATTCACTATATAAAATCTTCTATATTTCTTAATTCCTGTGAACAATCCTTATGGGAACTTTATTTAGAAACACCAAGAGAACCATTTAGTGTTCCATATCCAACTCATTGTAAAGTATCTCATATTTCTCCACCAAAAGTTGAAAGTGGGTGGGGCTAGCATGTGAGTCACCTAGGCACAACATGAGATGATATTGTTCAGGATACCACAAAGTACAATACAATTTGGCACAAGACATAATAATACACAACATATAGCCGATTCATGATGACGTGATTTCTATGGTTAGACACATCTAAACTCAAATGACATTTCTCTAACTCTAAGTTATGTTTAAGAACACTAAATGCTCTTTACAAGAACAAAGAAATAGAATAGGTAAGCTGGACAGTCAAACTGATTAGATTCATCGAAACTCAAACGATAAATTTTCTGAACTTCTGATAGTTTCACTTACTTTTGTCTCCACAAGCAAAACACCTACATTTCTCTAGACTCTAGATCTGCATTCTGTAACTTCTTCCACCGAGCACGCTGATAAGAAAAAGTGGCCTACTTTTCTCTTTTATTTTTCTCCCATTACCAATTTTCTTCACCTCAACATTAAATACTTTCCTTCTCAATAACTTTATTGGTATATCAAGTAATTCCTTTTACTCAATATCAATTCATCCATATCGCATATTTTCTCCTACTTCCCCTCCCACCCCTTGACACCCTCTCCTAACTACTTGAGCGACCCTCCCATATCTCCCGCATAAGGTGTGAGTGGCGGAATGGTGGTGTGGTGCATTAAATGGACTCATAATTATGATTTATCGATCTTTGTTAAATATTAATAGCAACTACTAATTTATTACATGGGCGTAAGATGTAAGATGTAGGTTTTCGGTTTTTCTTGCAGGTTCCTCTCTTGAAGGCACTTCTTGAGCCGGGGGTCTCTTTCGACCGCCCTCTCCTTATGGGTATGAGACGCCGTCTATCTTCCCTCTCCAGACCCTGAACATAGATTTATCTATGTTCGGATACACTGGGTATGATGATGATGATGAATTTAAAAGTCAGAACTTAAAGTCACTCTTTCATTATCTTAGCTATTTTATCATTATTTTTATGTTCTTGGAAGTGTTTGAGCTTAACTAGATAGTTGTCACCATATTTAGATTATTCTCGTATTTGAAAGTATTTTGAAAAACTTGTTATATGTAGCTTCCTATTAGGAGAGGCAACCTAAGGCAATGGTTTCTGGAGTTGGAGCCCTAGTTAATGTAGATTCAAGTCAATGATCAACATTAGCAAAGAGAGGGAAAACAAGATTTCATTCACATGTTTGGATTTCTTATTTTTCTATCTTTATTTCTTGTATTTATTTTAATTTCTTTTTGTTATAGAAAATTATTAGTTCTATCAAACTTGTAAATAGACCCAACTTATGGTGGCTTGAACCTTAGACTCATGTGTGATCATATTGGCGTGCAAAGGGGATATGTATATTATTGTCTGAAAAGTAATAAGTTGGCAATTGGGAAGTAAGCTTTGATCACAAAAGATAAAGTCAAGTTGACATTACCTTTAAAATTGACCAAAGCTGAGCCGACTTTGAAAGTTTTAAAGCTTTGAAAACAAAATCAAAAGCCAAAAGGAATTTTCTACCTGATCAAGAGAAAGTTGACTCAACTTGCTTTTTCTGAACAGCATTGGTGCTTAACTCTTTTTTTAGTTCATGTTAGTATAAGTAGGTATGTAAATACCCTTACTACACTTGATTAGGGTGGTTATTTAATTTCTAATTATTCTCTCTCTCAAGATGTATACCCTTTTGTTTTCTCTTCTCTAACTCTCTTTGAAACTTCTTTGTACCTCTCTATTAAAGCTTTAGGAAAACATGTACTTAGTAAGAGTTACTCCTTGAGTTTATAATGGAAATGGGCTGGGCAACCCAAATAAGGAGAAAAAGAAGTAGTCTACTCATGAATCCAAAGAAGGTTCACTACTAAATCCAATTGATAATAGTAGGAGTTACTCCTTGAGTTTATAAAGTGATGCATACTCTTCTCTTTCTTCGATGTGGGACAACTCACATGTGGGTAACACATGGACACTTCAACACTCCCCTCACATGTGAGTGTCCTTAGAATTTCAGCCCACCAGAAGGGTTACAAACCTATTAGGAATGAACATCCAATTAAAGGTCCCTTAACCAATGGTAAGATTAAATGCCCAGTATAAAGACCAAACAACAAATCGGACTCTGATACCATGATAGAATTTAGAAAATGGGTCTGGGCAACCCAAACAAGGAGGAGAAGAAGTAGTTCACTCATAAACCCAAAGAAGGTTCACTACTAAAACCAATTGGTGATAGTAGGAGTTACTGCTTGAGTTTATAAAGTGATGCATACTCTTCTCTTTCTTCGATGTGGCCAATTGGTGATAGTAGGAGTTACTGCTTGAGTTTATAAAGTGATGCATACTCTTCTCTTTCTTTGATGTGGAACAACTCACATGTGGATAACCCATGGGCACTTCAACAGAGTTGCCTATTTTCTTACAAGATATTACAACTATGTAATGTTTGAAGCAGTTTTTCTGTGACCATTGAGGAAACCTTAAAGAAGCAAAGTTTTGAAGGTTTCATAGTGATTTGTGATCAAGTCTAGATTTGGCATGTGTACTTTGTAAAAAGCTTAAGTATGATTCATTTGATTATTTGGGAGACCAAACACATTAAAATCAAAAATCTCTTCATTCAGAATGATTTTGATATTAAGTTGTTGAATTTGGAGAAGAAAGCTATGCAAGACAAGATGATCAAGACTTTACCAACCAACAAGTTCAAGCTATGTGCTGGCTTGGCTGGACTTTCTTTTTGTGGTTGTTAGTGTTCTTGGAGAGTATTTGTTGTGCGACAGCGGAAGCCAAGATCGTAAAACAACAATGAAACAATAAAGATTCGAAACAAACAATAAGAAAAGACACAAGAAATTTAACGTGGTTCACTATCAATGTGATAGCTACGTCCACCGGCACCGAGATCAAATAATTTCACTATGAACCGCAAAGATTTACAAGATAAATCAACCTCTCAATCACAAAGAATAATGGCTCTCTTGTGATCTCTCTCAATTTTGCGATTAATTATGCCCTAACCCTAAAATGGGTATTTATATTAATTACCCAAAAAAGGAAGTTATTACATAATAATACAACAGTAACCGTCACATATATGCAAGAGAAAAGATGGCTGCCCCACAAACGTTCACTCGCGAGCCGTACAGGTACTCGCGACCCGCGAGCTCGCGGCCCGTGCACTACTTCACGCCACGCGACTTGCTGTCCTAATGAGACAGAAACTTTTGTTGCTCTTCTCGCGAGCTGCGCCTCAGATCGCGTGCCGCGAAACTCCACTTCTCCAAGACAATAACTTTTGCACTTCGACTCGCGCCCCGCAAGTCCATTCGCGATTCGTGACTTCATGATTCATCTTCCCCATGATAAGGACTCGATTCGAGTCACCATTATCAACAATCTGTACCTTGATGAGAACTCGTAGTCAGCAAACGATCTCATCAATACATAGCAAACATATCTCAAGCCAAAACCCGATGCAAAGCTCATGCATAAGCCATACATCCCGATAAGCCTTCAGCCAAGACCCATCCGACAAATCTTCAACCAAGACTCATCAAAAACATACAATCAAGTATAAACGACTCATAATGCTCCACCTACATCACAAGCCCCGGGCAAGCTCCACCTTGAGGCCAACACACCTACAACAGGAACTCCCCAACACTGCCCCTTAGGGCCAGATCACATCACATAGTAATCAATATTTAGCAAGTCTAAGCAATGTTTAAACTTACTAAATGGAACAGACTTAGTAAAGAAATCAGCTGGGTTGTCAGCGGTCCCGATCTTCTTTACCTTTACCCTCTTATCAGTACGCAAGAAATGATACCTGACATCAATGTGCTTGGTCCGATCATGGTGCACTTGATCTTTAGCTAAGCAAATGGCACTTAGACTATCACAATACACCGTAGCAGAATCCTGTGCAATACCCAGTTCACCCACAAGGCCTTTGAGCCAAATAGACTCCTTAGCTGCAGAAGTTAAAGCCATATACTCAGCTTCAGTAGTAGACAACGTGACTGAAGACTGCAATGTAGACTTCCAACTAACCATAGAACCACCCAAAGTAAACACATAACCGGTCACAGACCTCCTAGTATCCACATCAACTGCATAATCAGAATCACTATACCCAGTTACCAAACACTCCTTATCATTCCCATACACAAGACCAATATCAGCTGTCCCTCTCAAATAGCGAAGAATCCTCTTCACCCCCTGCTAGTGCTCTCTCCCAGGTCGAGCCATAAACCTACTCGCAACACTAACAGCGTGCGCAATATCCGGCCTAGTACAGACCATAGCATACATCAAACAACCAACCGCGTTGGCATAAGGGACCCTAGACATATAAGCCAACTCTTCCTCAGTTTGAGGTGACATAGACAAAGACAATTTGCAGCTCACAGAAGTTGGTGTACTTATTGGCTTCGATTTCTCCATCCCAAAACGAGACAAAATCTTTTCAATGTAACTTTTCTGAGTCAAGAAAAGCTTACCCCTAGCCCGATCCCTATAAATCTCCCTACCCAAAATCTTCTTAGCTGGACCCAAATCTTTCATGTCAAATTCCGAGCTAAGCAACTCTTTAAGTCTAGCAACATCAGTTTTATTCTTTGTGGCAACAAGCATGTCATCAACATATAACAGCAAATAAATCATGGAACCATCATCCAGCTTACTATGATACACACAGCAATCATATGAATTCCTATCAAAACCATGCGAAACCATAAAAGAATCAAACCTCTTGTACCACTGGCGAGGGGATTGCTTAAGTCCATACAATGACTTTAGCAATCTACATGCATAGTGCTCCTTCCCTGGAATCTCGAATCCCTTGGGCTGCTTCATCAAAATCTCCTCCTCCAAATCACCATGAAGGAAAGTCGTCTTAACATCCAGCTGCTCCAGCTCAAGGTCATAATGTGCTACAATTGACAATAGCACACGAATAGAAGTATGTCGAACCACTGATGAGAATATCTCCACAAAATCAACCCCTTCTACCTGACTGAACCCCTTAGCAACTAGGCTTGCCTTAAACCGAAATTTCTCAGACTCAGATGACCCTTCTTTCTTCTTAAAGATCCATTTGCGCCCCACAAGTTTTCTCCCCTCAGATACCTTCACAAGTTCCCACACTCTGTTCTTGTAAAGAGACTGCATCTCTTCACCCATTGCAGCAAGCCATTGCGCCGACTCACTACAACTAATTGCTTGTTTATACGTGGCAGGTTCAAAAGACTCAACATCATCAGCTACACACAATGCATAACCTGTCAAACTATCAACACATCAATTCCTTCCTTCCATCTCTTCAATCAACCTAACATGCTTCTTGATAGCACGTTTAGGCCGCTCAAGAATCGTGTCAGATTGACTAGATGACCCTTGATCAGACTGCTCCACCTCCACCCCAGAGTTAGGTGAAGGTGGAACAACCTCAGGCTCAGGAGTACTCAGCACTGGAACCTCAGCATCATCATCAATAAATTGCACTCGTGGTAAATCAGCAATGGATGACTGATGTACCTCAAGTACCCCATCTGTCTGTAGCACGTTCTCCCCTTCCTTCCCCAAATCAGAAGACTCCGAGCTCTTATTGGAATACATGGTGCTTTCATCGAATGTAACATCCCTACTAAGAATGACCCGACGCTCCGAAGGTGAATAAATCCTAAACCCCTTCACACCATCACCGAAACCAACAAAACACCCCACTTTGGCCCGTGGATCCAGCTTACCCTCACTAACATGATAATAAGCAACACAACCAAAAATCTTCAAATTCAAGAAACTAGGCAACTTACCACTCCAGATTTCAAACGGGATTTTGAAGTCAATTTCCGAATGAGGACCCCTATTGATGATATAACAAGCTGTCATCAAAGCTTCACTCCAATACCTCCTCCCCAACCCTGCATTAGAAAGCATGCATCGAACTCTCTCAAGCAGTGTCTGATTAACCCGCTCTGCAACACCGTTTTGCTGTGGTGTCATCCTGACAGTATGATGCCGACCAATACCCTCATCTGCACAGAACTGATTAAACTCTTCTTTGCAAAACTGTAGCCCATTGTCTGTTCGTAGCTTTTTGATCTTCCTACCCTGTCGATTTTCCACCAAAGCTTTCCATTGCTTGAAAGCTTTGAAGGCCTCATCCTTTGACTTAAGCAACCTAAGCCATGTGTATCGGGACTTGTCATCAACAAATGACACGAAATAGCGGAAACCTCCCATACCTTCAACCCTAGATGGACCCCAGCAATCTGAATGGATATAATCGAGCACATCATCAGTAATGTGAACACCCCTGCTGAACTTAGACCTGTGTTTCTTCCCAAACACACAATGCTCACAAAATTCAGGGTTGGCAACCTTGATCCTGGATAGTAGACCCCTCTTAGACAATAGCTGCATCCCTTTCTCCCCCATATGACCAAGCCTCATGTGCCAAATCTTGGTCATCTCTTGGTGAGACACCGATGCGCAAACCGCAGAACTAGACAGTGTAACACCCTCAAAGACATAGAGGGTGTTCCTCTTGATACCCTTAAGTACCAACTCAGAACCTCGATAAATAGACAACCTCCCATCCGAAAACACCCCATTGTACCCCAAATCATCCAAGGTACCCAATGAAATTAGATTTTTCCCCAAAGCAGGAACATGCCGCACATTAGTCAAAGTTAACTTTCGCCCATCAACAGTCCTCAATCTCATGGACCCAATACCCTTAACCTTACATGGTGCATTGTTACCTACAATAACCGTACCCCCATTGCAAGACTCATATGTATCAAACCAGTCTCGACGTGGACTTATATGGAACGAACACCCCGAATCTAGAACCCAACCATCCGAAAGATCCCCAGACTTAGCTGAACTCACGAGTGCTAAGTCTTCCTCCGAATTATAGCTCTCCTTCGGTTTCTCCTCAACTACAGCAGCTTGGGATTTGCCCTTCCTCACTGGACAATTAGCCCTAAAGTGACCCGGTTCTTTACAGTAATAACAGGTCTTTCCCGCAGTCTTACTAGATCCATCATTGCCATTTCCAGCACCCGACCCAGTATTGTTGCCCTTGTTAAACCCCTTTTTCTTTTTAGATTTCCCGGACTTAACAAACAACCCACTGCCATTGTCCCCGTTATCACCTATAGCTTTCTGACGAAGTTCCCTAGTATGAAGTGCTGCCTTCACTTCTTCTAAGGTCAATGAGTCCTTACCAACAACAAAAGACTCAACAAAATTCGAAAAGCTAGACGGTAGAGACATAAGTAAAATCAACGCAACATCCTCATCATCTATCTTAACATCTAAATTACGTAAATCAAGCAAAATAGAGTTAAGTTTTTCAAGATGTTCCCGTAAGGGAGTACCTGACTGCATTCGGAGGCTGAACAACCGCTGCTTCAGTAATAATTTGTTGGTCAGTGACTTAGTCATATACAACGACTCCAATTTTAACCACAATTCCGCCGCCGTAGCCTGATCAGCGACCTCCGTGATGATATGATCATCTAAACTCAGCAAAATGGTAGAATGAGCCTTCTCCTCCATTACTGCTAATTGCCCGTCAGTTAGTCCGTCTTCCGACCCCGCAGTAGTACTCTTTGGAGCCAACGGACGCCAGATTTGCTGTTGTTTCAACAGAGCCTTCATCTTAATTTGCCATAGCACGAAGCTATTTTTCCCGATAAATTTCTCAATTCTAATTGTAGAATCTCCAGCCATTGTTTCACACAAAAAAACTCTCCAAGGATTAAACCTGAGCTCTTGATGCCAATTGTTGTGCGACAGCGGAAGCCAAGATCGTAAAACAACAATGAAACAATAAAGATACAAAACAAACAATAAGAAAAGACACAAGAAATTTAACGTGGTTCACTATCAATGTGATAGCTACGTCCACCGGCACCGAGATCAAATAATTTCACTATGAACCGCAAAGATTTACAAGATAAATCAACCTCTCAATCACAAAGAATAATGAATCTCTTGTGATCTCTCTCAATTTTGTGATTAATTATGCCCTAACCCTAAAATGGGTATTTATATTAATTACCCAAAAAAGGAAGTTATTACATAATAATACAACAGTAACCGTCACATATATGCAAGAGAAAAGATGGCTGCCCCACAAACGCTCACTCGCGAGCCGTACAGGTACTCGCGACCCACGAGCTCGCGGTCCGTGCACTACTTCACGCCACGCGACTTGCTGTCCCAATGAGACAAAAACTTTTGCTGCTCTTCTCGCGAGCCGCGCCTCAGATCGCGTGCCGCAAAACTCCACTTCTCCAAGACAGTAACTTTTGCACATCAAGTCGCGATCCGTGACTTCATGATTCATCTTCCCCATGATAAGGACTCGATTCGAGTCACCATTATCAACAGTATTGTTGGACATGCATAATGAATTACGCTTTAAGAAGGTGTGCACATGATTCGCACATTAAAGGAGAATGTGAGTTTCTCGAGAAGAATTCAATTATAAATAAGTTAACAAACTGTTGACATCACCCATACCGTACCGACAAAATCCACGCATGAGAAAATACATTCAACAAGGAAACATACGATCAAAGTAGAGGTGTTTAACGGGGTAGGTTACATTTTTATGGGTCATTAGCAGGTCAGATCACATTTTTACGGGGTATTAGCGGGTCGGGTCATTAATGGATCTTGGTGTAAAGGGTCAGGCCGGGCCGACTCAGATAATTATAGTAATTGGTTGTGAAATTTTTTTACCACTTTTATTTATATTTTTATATGATATTATCATATACATAAGTGGGCCGACCCAACGAGCCCTTAAAGTAGAATAAAAAAAAATAGGGAAATTATCATTGGTGCCCCTGAGGTATGCGTTTTTATCAATGGTGTATAAACTTTTTTTTTTATTCCAATGACACCCCTGAGGTTTAATGGTAATAACAACCGTGACACTTTTGTACTTTTTCCGTTAACTAACCGTTAAGTTTAATATAAAAACGCATACCTCAGGGGCACCAATGATAATTTCCCTTAAACCTCAGGGGCACCAATGATAATTTCCATATATAATAAAATCAAAGTTAACGGTTAGTTAACGGAAAAAGTACAAAAGTGTCACGGTTGTTATTACCATTAAACCTCAGGGGTGTCATTGGAATAAAAAAAAAAGTTTATACACCATTGATAAAAACGCATACCTCAGGGGCACCAATGATAATTTCCCAAAAAAATATGATTTGAACTTTATAAATTCGGGTCAAAGTTATTCGGATTTAAACGGATTTCGCTCGCCCCACGCCGTTTAAAGTTGACATGACCTATTCGACCCGACCCATTTAAATTTTTACCCGATGCACCCCAATTCTGCCCGTTGAACACCTCTAGTTCGAAGTCAATTAAAGTCGAACTTTAAAGTCAATTAAAGATCATTATATCCATACAAATACAGTTCAAATTTATCAAATTAAAACGAACTACATTCATTATAAGATGAGTACATCACAAAAATACTAAAGAAAAGAATGACATCCTAATACTCTCAAGTAAAAAGAATTCAGTTTGAATATTTGAAAGAAACCTCAAAAAATGATCTACTCAAGCTTGATAAACAAAATGAGACTAATGGGGCACTATAAGAGTTGTATACAAGATAGGAAACACAATTACAATAACAAGAACAATAGCAAGAATGAGGGCAATACAAGTCCATTTTCGAGTATTCTTCTGGTGATCCTTAGCAGTTGCAAGCTCACTAACACCTAAGCTCACGAACGAACGAGCCCTATTCACATTGCTGGCTATATCATTAAGCTGCTGTCCTTGAGCTTCCACCAGTGCAGCCATATCCAAAAAAACCTGATGTAACTCCAACAAATTCCTCTCGATTTCCTTAATCGCGTCATGCCTTTCTTGTATCTCCTTCACCGTATCCATAATCTGACCTCGCCCTTGTTCTTGTATCGCCTTTTGTAAAAACAATTCGCTTTCCCCACTGGAGATCAATTTCTCAATAGTTTCCTCATCCGCCTTTTCCCCTGTTACTGTGAAATACCTTCTTTCGACAGTTTCTTTATACTCATCCGACATTTTCCCTCTTAGTTTTTGGAACCCGTCCATGATGTCCTTAAGCTTCTGGCCTAATCCACTGACTACTGATGTACGCGTGCGATCAGCAGAAGACCCTGGGCCACACCCTGGGAGTTTCCTATGAGCCACATTCGACTTGTCGAGAGATTCAAGCTTGGTTTTAATGATTTTGGCTCGCTTCAAAACTTGCTCCACATCCGTATCCATTAATGCTCGTGTTTCTTTTACTGCCTTTGCATTAGTTGCAACCTTGCATTGTTCGTTCGATTCTTGGAGCCTTTTGTAGAGTTTTTCTACCTCGCCCATGATCTTCTTGATAACATCCACCTCTTCGAAGAACTTGTCGAGGTTTGGTGTAGTCTGATTAGACCCTGCTTCCAAATCATCATGGTGTGCTTGTTCCTTTAGGTTTGCATACCTCTTGAACGAGCTCGAAAATAAGTCGTTCATTGTCTTTGTGTTATCAATAGATCTTGCGGTTTTTTGGTCTTGGATTGCTCAAAGACTTAAAGGGAAGAAAGTTCAGGTATTCATGGGCAGCTCGTTATGTTTATAGAATCTAAGGATCATGGAGATATTCCTCTACAATTAATCCATTTCATTTGACTCCCTCAATACATGTTTTCATCATAAATTATCCAATAATGTCATGTTACTTAGATGACATTGACTCCTTTTTAATCTTTTTTTCGTTTGTTAGTTGATAATGATGTGAATGTTGACTAACTTCAAATGTTTGGGATTTATAATTATTTATTGGAAAATTTTACGCCAGCTTTCAACTTTTTTCGTGTACTTGATAAAATGTTCAAATCTTTGTTAAATTAAGTACTTATTTCGAACAAGTTTTCAAAAAATATGTTCATAGGGGTGATAGTGACGTCTATTCTTACAAAAACAGTCATCATGATGATTAATAGTAATGTAAATTTATCAAAAAACCTTAACATTTTGTCTATCAAGTGGAAAGCTTAAAATTTTAGGGTCACCACGCGAATTAAAAA
>CM033456.1:10563068-10569007 GCA_019425755.1 Amaranthus cruentus
AAACAGGATTTAGCTTAAGAGAGAATTAAAAAGAAAGGTTAAGACTAAGAAAAATAAATAAATTTCATATTACAAGAAAGAAAAAAGCATTGCAGATACACACCAAAAACTACACACATCCTACTTCATCTAATTCCATTAAATTTCCTTGTGAAAAAAGGTTGAATTAATTATCTATCTAACTAACGCCCTTATCTCCGCTTGTTCATTGTTGGCACTGGAACAGGGCACCAAGTTGCACCAAACCTTGTAATGCAGCAATTCAAGCTTGATTCAGCAACGTTTCAAAATTGCCCAGAGGTTGTTGGTTTCGTTTCATTGCACCTCTTCAAAAAATTCTTCTTCTTGCTCTGGCAAAGTTGGGTATCTTGCATTATAAGGACTTGCTTGAGTAATCCCTTCAGCCATCAACGGCCTCACGGCCTGCAATTTTTTAACTTACAAAGCTCAATTATCCAACCAACAACAGAGTCAAAGACAACCCACCAACACCAAGATAACAAAAAAAAAACCCTAGTGTACTATTATGTCTAGTGTTCATAAAGATTTCAGCTTGCAGAAAATTAATCAAGACGTGTCTGCTAGCTAAAAGATCCTTCATCCCTGAGATTTTGCTATAATCGGGTGAAGTTGTTTTATTAATTTGTAGAAAAAAACAAGACGACAAACAAATAGATAGAAAAAACATGTGGATTAGATGAGAATATAGAGTGAGTTTGTGGATAAGTTAAAAAAAGATGTGTAGGAACATAGAAAATTTAAAAGAATGACCCAAAAATAATGTTAAGAAAAACCAAAGAAACAAATGGAACAGGTTATTCATCTAGTAAATTCAATAATCGGCTGTACTATGTAACATGTTTATTAAAATCCTGATATATAATTACGAGTCTACGATCCTACGATTCAAACATGGGCACAGATCCGGATCGTAGGCATGATCTTAACGTTGGTGAATCGTGCAATCCGACTTAGCTCAAAAATGTAGGTGGTAAGATGATAATACTAATCTACGATCGTACGATCCAATCCTATAAGGGTAGCTTCAATCGGAAATAATTTCATATAATCCAGATTTCACTCATGTAAAAATATGTATATATAAAATAACTATATCAATACGACTATAAAATTCAAGTTTTTCATGATTCGTAGTTTAAGAATAATTATTATAATTATTTTTCTCTAATATTTAATAGATGAACTCAAATACGTTTATATTGACAGCTTAAACAAACATATATAATTGATAATTAGTTAGACAAAGCATATTAATGCATATTTGTAGGATCACGCAATCTTAAGATCCGATTCTGCTGATTTCGATCAAACCCTGATAACTTTGCTATGTAACACTCCTTATTTCAAGAAAATCATCCAGAAACTTCGGTGAACAGTCGATTATAATGGTAAAGTTCGATAAGCAAAGTGACGCTACTCACAAAATGGTGCAACATGAATTGGTTGGCACATATCACACGAAAAATAATGCACATTGTCCTAAACAAGAATCTTTGAGTCATACCATATATAGAAAATCTTGTCAATATATGGCTACAAAAATGTTTGGCAGTCTTCTCAAATCAAATACTAGAATTTAGAAGAAAAAACTATTTCTATATATAGCTATAATCCTACATATTTAATTTTTTAGATACTCCTTCCATTCTAATTTTAGTTAACGCGTTTCAGTCTTAGACACTATTCAATATTCATACTCGAAAACTAATAGCATGTTATTTCATCTCACTTAATTCTTAAAACCATTACGTACAATTTATGTTAGATTTTTCATAATAGATAATTTCAATATTTTGAACTTTATAAATTGAACTTTGATATAATTAATTAAAGGATCATTCCCCAACAACAGCCACTAAGTTTCCTCAATTTCAATTAAACAGCCTCGAACTTCGTTTTTCCCCAACAACAGCCACCAACTTACAAAATGTGACATCGATACAGCCAATCCAAAAAATAACCGGTAAAAACCCATTTTTTACCTTTGACCAACCCCAAAAACCGTTGACCTTAAATTTAAAAACAATCCCCTCTAACTCTAGTTAATGCCCAAACCCAATCTTCATCCTCCGTTGAAGGTAAGTTCTTCATTCTTTCTCTTTACTTAGGTTTTCATTCTTTATTGGGTAATTGATTTGATTACTTCTCATGTTTAATTCCCCTGCAAATTTCACATCAATAACTCCATTTCTCTACTCAATTTCACAAATTTTTCTCTTCACAAATTGATTTGAACCCTAAAGTTCCCATTTCACTTTAATTTTAGTGGGTCTTTTGCTAAATTTAGATTTTCATACAAATTGAAATGGTGTTTTTCTGGGTTTTTTTATTTCTGAGTAAATTTGATTGCTGACTTATTGTTATTGTATTCGTTCCTTCAATTATTCATTCTTGTTGTCGATTTTTTTAAAATCATGAGAATCTGTCTTTGATTTATCTCATGGATGCTATTATTTCTTGAAATCTTAAGTTTCTTGTGTTAAGTGCTATTTGTCTGGGTTTTTTCCCTCAAATGAAGAATGTCAAGTTTAAAATATTGTCTGTTTGCACCAAAGAAGAAATAATGGGAAAGTGCAAATCTTTTTGGTCTAAAGAACACCAAAAAAGAATGAAAACCTAAAGAGAAAGAATGAAGAACTTGCTTCAATGGAGGTTGTAGTTGATGAAGGTTGGGTTAAGTAAATGAAAACCTAAGTAAAGAGAAAGTCAACGGTAACTGGGGTTGGTCAAAGGTAAGAAATGGGTTATAACCGGTAATTTAGGGTGGTTGGCTGTATCGATGTCACATTTTGTAAGTTGGTGGCTGTTGTTGGGAAAAAACGAAGTTCGAGGCTGTTTAATTGAAATTGAGGAAACTTGGTGGCTGTTGTTGGGGAATGATCCTTAATTAAAATAAATTATTTACGCTTCTTATTTATGTGAATTTACCAAAAATGTTTGCAATCATTGGTCAAAAAGAAACAATAACTATGTTATTATAGGAGTAAGATTGTGCACATTTAGTCCCCCGAACCCAATGTAAAGTGGATCCACTTGCAATTGGGGTAATGGCACGCTAATATATAATTAGACATTATCAATGGTCAAATTTATACATTAGTTAAGTGGAGACTAGTTGATTGAATGAGTATTGGAAATTTGTCATATAAATAAGTCGTGAAATGACCAAGCATCAAGTTTAAAGTTATGTGGAAGGTAGTTTCAAATTATGAATGTCAAAATTTGATATTGGTAATATTTTTAGTTGTAATTGTATAACTTACATTATGTTTGGAGGGAAAGGAAGGGGAGGAAAATGGAGGGATAGCATGTCTTTCAATTGGATACCAAAAGGAGAAGGAAGAGAAGGGAAGGGAAGGGAATTGGAAGGAAGAACTCCATCACATTTTAAACAAAATAAAATCTTCCAAAATTGGAAAGATTTAGAAGGAAAACGCGCCAATTTTTCCTCTTTTCCCCTCCCCTCCCTTTTCCGTCCCCTCTCTTCCTTTCCTTCCGAAAATGTTATCCAAACATAGAGTTAAACATGAAGAGGTAAATGAAGTGTTGAACCTTAAAACATGGAGAAATACTAGTTATCTCAAAATAAAATCGCACGATTTCAAATGTGACAAGGTCTTCCAAACTCAGATGTCAATAGGCAGTCCATATCGTCCTACATGTCTTATAGCATTTTATCTCAAATGAAATATGATCAACTTGAAAGTGAGTTTTAAAATAAAAAATATTAATATTATAGACCTTTAATCAGTCTACTTATCCATCATAACATATGCATCTCAACTAGACACATCTTACAATGGTCTCTCACAAAAGCTTCAACACTATGTGCTACATTGCTACTCTAATTATCCGTCCTTCCAAGGCACTCGGTCACATAATATTTTGTTTATAGCTCTACATTTGAGCTAGCCGCACTAAATCCTATGATTTACATCTTCATCAATATCTTCATTCTTGTGTGAAATTGATAAGGTACTTAAAAAACTCACATGAAGGGGGCTCCTTCATATCTAGTTTTACAACGCCCATCATTATCCCGGCCAAGATGATAATTTAAATACTTTGTTTTACTTCAACAAAGTTCAAACACTAATCTCCACACCTCTACGAGAAATAGGAGTGAATGAAAAGGACTATTGGAATGTGATTCTCATGACTCTCATAACAATCCTCCAAATAGTTTTTATGTGTGTCTTGAAGGTGTCAGATTAGGGCTTGATTTTTAGTGTGTCTTGATTTAGTATCCCGTACGAGATGAGTATGTCTTGTTTTAGTTGTTTTTATGTTAAAATCAATTTTGAGTCACCTATTCATGATCAAAACTCAACCTGATTTAAACACTTACCCTTTATAGAATGTTTTCAAAAAACAAAGATCTAGCTGCGGTGCTTCTCCACCAAGATATTGTTACCTCATTCATTTCAATCGCTCTAGTTACTCATGTGAACACATGTGATTGTCATCATTTTCAATTCAGTTCATCTGAGTTCTCTTTGGCCTACCTTGGAAAGTTTTACGCTATGAAATATCAATATTACACTTTTCATCACGAGGCATCTACGGTTGGCACTTGGCTATGCACATGTCCAGAGTAACACAGCCAATTCTCCTGTATATTATCCATATTATCTGCAATAACAACCTTTTTCTGATATCCTCTTTTTGGACCCTTGAGTGAAAACCTAAATCAGTGTTTTCTTGAGCGCTTTCTAAGCATTATGTGTTAACAAGGGGCCTCCTTCAACTAGTCAGCCATACATGGATTGACCTCTTTGTAAAGTTCGGAACAAAAAAATAAAAATGCAAGAAGCCTTGCAGCTATGGATGATATATACACACACACACACGAGGAAAGTTCTCAAACATTTACATCAGCCAACGATCATAGAAAGTGTAAAACATGAAAAAAAAAAAAAGGAAAAAAAAGAAAAGAAACACACTGAAAAAAGAAAAGTGACAAACCTGCTCAATCTCAGCGGACAACTGAGAGTTCTCCCTCAAGTATTGTAATGCTCTGTCTCTTCCTTGTCCTAACCTATAAAATGAATGATCAATAAGTAAAAAAGTCATTGTCTATCCATAATTCAGATTTAGGCACCTCACATTTCAACAAGCACCCAAAATTTGTCATCCTATGATATATATTCCATTTCTACCAGACAAGGACAAAGGAAAAAGCATGCAAAAGCTAATGTGCATACAAATGAAACCCAATTTCAGAACCCCATGGCTGCATAGTGAAGTGATGTACCTTTGATCCTTGTAGCTATACCATGAACCCTTCTTTAAAACAACATCAAACATTTCTGCACAATCCAAAATGCAACCCTGGATATGAAAGAAAAGAAAGCAAGAGTTTTTAACAAAAATAAATAAATAAAGTGCATGCCTTAGTAACACAAAAAACATCCTCCAGTTAATCACAATACTCACCAATTTACTCACACCCTCCCCAAATATAATTTCAAACTCAGCTTGTTTGTACGGCCTTGACACCTGCAAATAATTAATAGATGACCAAAAGAATTTTTTTCCACAATGTCTTGCGGGGTAAAACATCAGAGTTACTTGAACCAGAAACTAGAGAAGATCCACGCCCATTAATATCAAGATAATATATGCACATCAGACTAACTTAGTACAAGTAAAGAACAAAGTTTCTCAAAGAAAGAAATTTACGGAGGTTTGATTGAGTTGGAGTGCTACATGAATTACAGTTAACCAAATAGATAAGACAACCAACAAAAAGAGATTTTAAGTGACATACTCAACGACACAAGAACATAAAAGAAAAAAAGGGGGAGGAAGATCATGAAAAGGTAAACAAACATACATAATTTATGGCATAATTAGCATGAATACTTGTCACTGTATTGCTCAGTGGTAAACTATACGATTCAACCTTAGACCTCTAT